>JAVIAB010000104.1:4438257-4443257 GCA_032433765.1 Megaustenia siamemsis
TCTCTCTCTGCGATCATGGCTCATTCAGACTAGGATTCCGGACTTTCTTATCTCTCTCTCTCTCTCTCTCTCTCTCTGCGATCAAGACTCATTCAGACTAGGATTCCGGACTTTCTTATCTCTCTCTCTCTCTCTCTCTCTCTCTCTCTGCGATCGACTCATTCAGACTAGGATTCCGGACTTTCTTTTATCTCTCTCTCTCTCTCTCTCTGCGATCAAGACTCATTCAGACTAGGATTCCGGAATTTCTTATGTCTCTCTCTCTCTGCGATCATGACTCATTCAGACTAGGATTCCGGACTTTCTTATCTCTCTCTCTCTCTCTCTCTCTCTCTCTGCGATCATGACTCATTCAGACTAGGATTCCGGACTTTCTTATCTCTCTCTCTCTCTCTCTCTGTCTCTGCGATCATGACTGAATTCAGACAAGGATTCCGGACTTTCTTATCTCTCTCTCTCTCTCTCTCTGTCTCTGCGATCATGACTCATTCAGACTAGGATTCCGGACATTCTTATCTCTCTCTCTCTCTCTCTCTCTCTCTCTGTCTCTGTGATCATGACTCATTCAGACTAGGATTCCGGACTTTCTTTTCTCTCTCTCTCTCTCTTTCTCTCTGTCTCTGCGATCATGACTCATTCAGACTAGGATTCCGGACTTTCTTATATCTCTCTCTCTCTCTCTCTCTCTCTGCTATCATGACTCATTCAGACAAGGATTCCGGACTTCTTATCTCTCTCTCTCTCTTTC
Source organism: Megaustenia siamemsis (assembly GCA_032433765.1). NCBI lineage: Eukaryota > Metazoa > Mollusca > Gastropoda > Stylommatophora > Ariophantidae > Megaustenia > Megaustenia siamemsis. The sequence continues at coordinate 4,439,006 of JAVIAB010000104.1, forward strand.
TCTCTGTCTCTGCGATCATGACTCATTCAGACTAGGATTCCGGACTTTCTTATATATATATCTCTCTCTCTCTGCGATCATGACTCATTCAGACTAGGATTCCGGACTTTCTTTTCTCTCTCTCTCTCTCTCTTTCTCTCTGTCTCTGCGATCATGACTCATTCAGACTAGGATTCCGGACTTTCTTATATATATATCTCTCTCTGTCTCTGCGATCATGACTCATTCAGACTAGGATTCCGGACTTTCTTATATATCTCTCTCTCTCTCTCTCTGCGATCATGACTCATTCAGACTAGGATTCCGGACTTTCTTAACTCTCTCTCTCTCTCTCTCTGCGATCATGACTCATTCAGACTAGGATTCCGGACTTTCTTATCTCTCTCTCTCTCTCTGCGATCATGACTCATTCAGACTAGGATTCTGGACTTTCTTATCTCTCTCTCTCTCTCTCTCTCTCTCTCTCTCTCTCTGTCTCTGCGATCATGACTCATTCAGACTAGGATTCCGGACATTCTTATCTCTCTCTCTCTCTCTCTCTCTCTCTGTCTCTGTGATCATGACTCATTCAGACTAGGATTCCGGACTTTCTTTTCTCTCTCTCTCTCTCTTTCTCTCTGTCTCTGCGATCATGACTCATTCAGACTAGGATTCCGGACTTTCTTATATATATCTCTCTCTCTCTCTCTCTCTGCGATCATGACTCATTCAGACAAGGATTCCGGACTTTCTTATCTCTCTCTCTCTCTCTCTTTCTCTCTGTCTCTGCGATCATGACTCATTCAGACTAGGATTCCGGACTTTCTTATATATATCTCTCTCTCTCTCTCTCTGCGATCATGACTCATTCAGACTAGGATTCCGGACTTTTCTTTTCTCTCTCTCTTTCTCTTTCTCTCTGTCTCTGCGATCATGACTCATTCAGACTAGGATCCCGGACTTTCTTATATATATATCTCTCTCTGTCTCTGCGATCATGACTCATTCAGACTAGGATTCCGGACTTTCTTATATATATATATCTCTCTCTCTCTCTGCGATCATGACTCATTCAGACTAGGATTCCGGACTTTCTTAACTCTCTCTCTCTCTCTCTCTCTCTCTCTCTGCGATCATGACTCATTCAGACTAGGATTCAGGACTTTCTTATCTCTCTCTCTCTCTCTCTCTGCGATCATGGCTCATTCAGACTAGGATTCCGGACTTTCTTATCTCTCTCTCTCTCTCTCTCTCTCTCTCTGCGATCAAGACTCATTCAGACTAGGATTCCGGACTTTCTTATCTCTCTCTCTCTCTCTCTCTCTCTCTCTCTCTGCGATCGACTCATTCAGACTAGGATTCCGGACTTTCTTTTATCTCTCTCTCTCTCTCTCTCTCTCTCTGCGATCAAGACTCATTCAGACTAGGATTCCGGAATTTCTTATGTCTCTCTCTCTCTGCGATCATGACTCATTCAGACTAGGATTCCGGACTTTCTTATCTCTCTCTCTCTCTCTCTCTCTCTCTCTGCGATCATGACTCATTCAGACTAGGATTCCGGACTTTCTTATCTCTCTCTCTCTCTCTCTGTCTCTGCGATCATGACTGAATTCAGACAAGGATTCCGGACTTTCTTATCTCTCTCTCTCTCTCTCTGTCTCTGCGATCATGACTCATTCAGACTAGGATTCGGGACTTTCTTATCTCTCTCTCTCTCTCTCTCTCTCTCTGCGATCATGACTCATTCAGACTAGGATTCCGGACTTTCTTTTATTTCTCTCTCTCTCTCTCTCTGCGATCAAGACTCATTCAGACTAGGATTCCGGACTTTCTTATCTATCTCTCTCTCTCTCTCTCTCTCTCTCTCTCTCTCTCTCTCTGTCTCTGCGATCATGACTCATTCAGACTAGGATTCCGGACTTTCTTATCTCTCTCTCTCTCTCTCTCTCTGCGATCATGACTCATTCAGACTAGGATTCCGGACTTTCTTATCTATCTCTCTCTCTCTCTCTCTCTGTCTCTGCGATCATGACTCATTCAGACTAGGATTCGGGACTTTCTTATCTTACTCTCTCTCTCTCTCTCTCTCTGCGATCATGACTCATTCAGACTAGGATTCCGGACTTTCTTTTATTTCTCTCTCTCTCTCTCTCTCTCTGCGATCAAGACTCATTCAGACTAGGATTCCGGACTTTCTTATCTATCTCTCTCTCTCTCTCTCTCTCTCTCTCTCTGTCTCTGCGATCAAGACTCATTCAGACTAGGATTCCGGACTTTCTTATCTATCGCTCTCTCTCTCTCTCTCTCTCTCTCTCTCTGTCTCTGCGATCATGACTCATTCAGACTAGGATTCCGGACTTTCTTATCTATCTCTCTCTCTCTCTCTCTCTCTCTCTGTCTCTGCGATCATGACTCATTCAGACTAGGATTCCGGACTTTCTTTTATTTCTCTCTCTCTCTCTCTCTCTCTCTCTCTCTCTCTCTGCGATCAAGACTCATTCAGACTAGGATTCCGGACTTTCTTATCTATCTCTCTCTCTCTCTCTCTCTCTCTGCGATCATGACTCATTCAGACTAGGATTCCGGACTTTCTTATCTATCTCTCTCTCTCTCTCTCTCTCTCTCTCTCTGTCTCTCTGCGATCATGACTCATTCAGACTAGGATTCCGGACTTTCTTATCTCTCTCTCTCTCTCTCTCTCTCTCTCTCTGCGATCATGACTGAATTCAGACTAGGATTCCGGACTTTCTTATCTATCTCTCTCTCTCTCTCTCTCTCTGCGATCATGACTCATTCAGACTAGGATTCCGGACTTTCTTATCTCTCTCTCTCTCTCTCTCTCTCTCTCTGCGATCATGACTCATTCAGACTAGGATTCCGGACTTTCTTATCTATCTCTCTCTTTCTCTCTCTCTCTGTCTCTGCGATCATGACTCATTCAGACTAGGATTCCGGACTTTCTTATCTATCTCTCTCTCTCTCTCTCTCTCTCTCTCTCTGCGATCATGACTCATTCAGACTAGGATTCCGGACTTTCTTATCTCTCTCTCTCTCTCTCTCTCTCTCTGCGATCAAAACTCATTCAGACTAGGATTCCGGACTTTCTTATCTATCTCTCTCTCTCTCTCTCTGTCTCTGCGGTCATGACTCATTCAGACTTGGATTCCGGACTTTCTTATCTCTCTCTCTCTCTCTCTCTCTCTCTCTGTCTCTGCGATCATGACTCATTCAGACTAGGATTCCGGACTTTCTTATCTCTCTCTCTCTCTCTCTCTCTGCGATCATGACTCATTCAGACTAGGATTCCGGACTTTCTTATCTCTCTCTCTCTCTCTCTCTCTCTGCGATCAAGACTCATTCAGACTAGGATTCCGGACTTTCTTATCTCTCTCTCTCTCTCTCTCTCTCTCTCTCTGCGATCATGACTCATTCAGACTAGGATTCCGGACTTTCTTTTATTTCTCTCTCTCTCTCTCTGCGATCAAGACTCATTCAGACTAGGATTCCGGACTTTCTTATCTATCTCTCTCTCTCTCTCTCTCTCTCTCTGTGTCTCTGCGATCAAGACTCATTCAGACTAGGATTCCGGACTTTCTTATCTATCTCTCTCTCTCTCTCTCTCTCTGTCTCTGCGATCATGACTCATTCAGACTAGGATTCCGGACTTTCTTATCTCTCTCTCTCTCTCTCTCTCTCTGCGATCATGACTCATTCAGACTAGGATTCCGGACTTTCTTATCTCTCTCTCTCTCTCTCTCTCTCTCTCTCTGCGATCATGACTCATTCAGACTAGGATTCCGGACTTTCTTATCTCTCTCTCTCTCTCTCTCTCTCTCTGCGATCATGACTCATTCAGACTAGGATTCCGGACTTTCTTATCTCTCTCTCTCTCTCTCTCTGCGATCATGACTCATTCAGACTAGGATTCTGGACTTTCTTATATCTCTCTCTCTCTCTCTCTCTCTCTGTCTCTGCGATCATGACTCATTCAGACTAGGATTCCGGACATTCTTATCTCTCTCTCTCTCTCTCTCTCTCTCTGTGATCATGACTCATTCAGACTAGGATTCCGGACTTTCTTTTCTCTCTCTCTCTCTCTTTCTCTCTGTCTCTGCGATCATGACTCATTCAGACTAGGATTCCGGACTTTCTTATATCTCTCTCTCTCTCTCTCTCTCTGCGATCATGACTCATTCAGACTAGGATTCCGGACTTTCTTATCTCTCTCTCTCTCTTTCTCTCTGTCCCTGCGATCATGACTCATTCAGACTAG
>JAVIAB010000104.1:4448257-4550757 GCA_032433765.1 Megaustenia siamemsis
TGTGACTGACGAAGGCTACTATAGTCAAATATGAATGACGGAGGCCACTATAGCCAACTATGACTGACGGAGACTACTATAGTCAACTATGACTGACGGAGGTTACTATAGCCAACTATGACTGACGAGGCTATTATAGTCAACTATGACTGACGGAGGCTACTATAGTCAACTATGACTGACGGAGGCTAGGTTATTCGTTTGGGCAATATGGTGTTAGTGACTACAATTTACTATGAAATTGGCACATTTTTGGGTGATGTGGTCGGTATCACACCAGGCCGCCTTTACTTCCCAGAACTTACAAGGTTCCACGGACGAGTGGAGACATGTGCTGCTGCTATAGATCTAGAGGATGCATACAACAGGGTACCATTTGAATATCTCATGCACATGCTCCTCAAACTGACAGTGCACCCCTTCCTCATTAGATGGATCGCCGCGGCACTGTTTCAGAGGAAGGTGATACTCAGATGTGGAAGTTGGTCTTCCGAGCCAACATTCATTTGTCCTGGGCTGCCACAAGGCTCACCATTGTCACTAGTTCTATTTAACGTGTACACAATAACGATCACGGAACAACAGCTGGATGGGAGGGGAAGAACTATGACTTTTGCTGATAATATTCTGGTATATCGACAGGGAAGAGACAGACGGGGAATCGCCTCCACAATGCAAGACGAACTCGATTGCATTTCTTCCTGGTGTGGGGTTTCAGGTGCCTTGGTTAATCCTAATAAAGCATCAGTTTCATGGTTCTCCCTTAACAATCATATCGTTAATACGACCACAACGGTAGTACGAATGGGAGCTGATGAGGTGACCAGGGACAAGTTGATGACATACCTCGGAGTTAAGTTTGATCGCAGCCTGTGTTTTCGGGACCACGTCGACCATGTGATAACAAAATCCTGCAAAGGATTAGCCGCCTTGAAGGTCATGGCAGCTGCCAACATCGAGCAGAGGCTACTTACTCTTCTGTTCCAGGGATTAGTCCTCGCACCAATCGAGTATGCCCTGGCAATTCTTACTGTCAGTACGACTCAAATTGATAGGCTGGAGAAAATACAAAATGAATCCATGCGCATTATCCTGGGATGTACGAGGGACACTCCCTGTGTAGCAATGAGGTATCTTCTTGACTTTCCAACCATGGATGACAGAATCAAGATCTGGAGAGCACGAGCATACCTGAAGATTAGTACAGATAAAGAGCATCCATTGCACCACGTGCTCAACACAGAGAAAGGTGCCAGGCTAAAAACAGGCACATCATGGGTGGGCCGAGCAGAAGATGTCATCAAACAGGTATGTGGGCTTACCAATATCAGCGTTGGTGAGGAGTGGATACCGGTGCCTACGTCATTCAAGGGGACTTTCTCGTGTATTGTCACACTCGACAGGAAAGTAGGGAACAGAACCCGGTCGTGGTTAATGCTGAGGTCAACGGTCTCATCTGCGATAACACCGATGAGAAAGATGCAGTCATCTATACAGACGGATCTGTAAGACGTCACCAGAGAAGTGCATGGGCATTTACAGCACGCTCGGCAGGCAGAATAGTCAAGGAAGACAGTGGTACATACGTCATGACCACGAGTAGCATGACAATGGAGGTGATGGCAGTGACCAAGGCATTCAAGTGGTTAGAGTCACAAGACTACACCCACGCATGTATACTGAGTGATTCGATGAGCATGATAAGACAAGTGGAGACGGACTCTGTACGCATGCAATGGGTAGAGTCGTTGCAGAAATCCAAAATACGTAAGCTCACATTTGTCTACGTCCCGGACATGCGGAAGTACGGGGAAATGAAAGGGCGGACAGGTTGGCTAGCTGCGCTGTCGTTGAGGACGGGCAACCAATGGATCGGGCGGACATCATCAATGCCCTCCGAGATGTGGGAAGAGCCCAGGACTTCGACAAACACAGATCCACGTCACTTCTTCGGATGATGGAAATGGGAGTTAAGATGGGCACGGCCAGAAATGAGAAACTGAGTGGCCGTGTAAGAAGACTTATCAACCAACATAGAACTGGAGTCGTCAGTCGCTGGACACTGAGGGAATTGCTGAGGAGGGGATCTGAGCACCTATGGACATGTTCGGAGTGCGATGATGACGACCCGCAAATAACTCAATAACTCAATAACCCAATAACTCAATAACTCAATAGCTCAATAGCTCAATAACTCAATAACTCAATAACTCAATAACTCAATAGCTCAATAGCTCAATAACTCAATAACTCAATAGCTCAATAGCTCAATAGCTCAATAACTCAATAACTCAATAACTCAATAACTCAATAGCTCAATAGCTCAATAGCTAAATAACTCAATAACCCAATAACCCCATAACTCAATAACTCAATAACTCAATAACTCAGTAACTCAATAACTTCCCAGAAAAATCTCTGGTATTCATTTTCAAAAAAAAATCCGCCACTGCTGGGGATCGAACCCGGACACTTCTGGTCAGGAGGTGAGCACACTAACCACTCAGCCACCGAGGCGAGCACACTAACCACTCAGCCACCGAGGTGAGCACACTAACCACTCAGCCACCGAGGTGGGCACACTAACCACTCAGCCACCGAGGTGAGCACACTAACCACTCAGCCACCGAGGTGAGCACACTAACCACTCAGCCACCGAGGTGAGCACACTAACCACTCAGCCACCGAGGTGAGCACACTAACCACTCAGCCACCGAGGTGAGCACACTAACCACTCAGTCACCGAGGTGAGCACACTAACCACTCATCCACCGAGGTGAGCACACTAACCACTCAGCCACCGAGGTGAGCACACTAACCACTCATCCACCGAGGTGAGCACACTAACCACTCATCCACCGAGGTGAGCACACTAACCACTCATCCACCGAGGTGAGCACACTAACCACTCAGCCACCGAGGTGAGCACACTAACCACTCATCCACCAAGGTGAGCACACTAACCACTCATCCACCGAGGTGAGCACACTAACCACTCATCCACCGAGGTGAGCACACTAACCACTCATCCACCAAGGTGAGCACACTAACCACTCAGCCACCGAGGTGAGCACACTAACCACTCATCCACCGAGGTGAGCACACTAACCACTCAGCCACCGAGGTGAGCACACTAACCACTCATCCACCAAGGTGAGCACACTAACCACTCATCCACCGAGGTGAGCACACTAACCACTCAGCCACCGAGGTGAGCACACTAACCACTCAGCCACCGAGGTGAGCACACTAACCACTCATCCACCGAGGTGAGCACACTAACCACTCATCCACCGAGGTGAGCACACTAACCACTCAGCCACCGAGGTGAGCACACTAACCACTCATCCACCAAGGTGAGCACACTAACCACTCATCCACCAAGGTGAGCACACTAACCACTCATCCACCGAGGTGAGCACACTAACCACTCATCCACCGAAGTGAGCACACTAACCACTCATCCACCAAGGTGAGCACACTAACCACTCATCCACCGAGGTGAGCACACTAACCACTCAGCCACCGAGGTGAGCACACTAACCACTCATCCACCGAGGTGAGCACACTAACCACTCATCCACCAAGGTGAGCACACTAACCACTCATCCACCGAGGTGAGCACACTAACCACTCAGCCACCGAGGTGAGCACACTAACCACTCAGCCACCAAGGTGAGCACACTAACCACTCATCCACCGAGGTGAGCACACTAACCACTCAGCCACCAAGGTGAGCACACTAACCACTCATCCACCAAGGTGAGCACACTAACCACTCATCCACCAAGGTGAGCACACTAACCACTCATCCACCGAGGTGAGCACACTAACCACTCATCCACCGAGGTGAGCACACTAACCACTCATCCACCAAGGTGAGCACACTAACCACTCATCCACCGAGGTGAGCACACTAACCACTCAGCCACCGAGGTGAGCACACTAACCACTCATCCACCGAGGTGAGCACACTAACCACTCAGCCACCGAGGTGAGCACATTAACCACTCAGCCACCGAGGTGAGCACACTAACCACTCAGCCACCGAGGTGAGCACATTAACCACTCAGCCACCGAGGTGAGCACACTAACCACTCAGCCACCGAGGTGAGCACACTAACCACTCATCCACCGAGGTGAGCACACTAACCACTCAGCCACCGAGGTGAGCACATTAACCACTCAGCCACCGAGGTGAGCACACTAACCACTCAGCCACCGAGGTGAGCACATTAACCACTCATCCACCAAGGTGAGCACACTAACCACTCAGCCACCGAGGTGAGCACACTAACCACTCAGCCACCGAGGTGAGCACACTAACCACTCAGCCACCGAGGTGAGCACACTAACCACTCATCCACCGAGGTGAGCACACTAACCACTCATCCACCAAGGTGAGCACACTAACCACTCATCCACCAAGGTGAGCACACTAACCACTCATCCACCAAGGTGAGCACACTAACCACTCATCCACCGAGGTGAGCACACTAACCACTCATCCACCAAGGTGAGCACACTAACCACTCATCCACCGAGGTGAGCACACTAACCACTCAGCCACCGAGGTGAGCACACTAACCACTCATCCACCGAGGTGAGCACACTAACCACTCATCCACCAAGGTGAGCACACTAACCACTCAGCCACCGAGGTGAGCACACTAACCACTCATCCACCAAGGTGAGCACACTAACCACTCATCCACCGAGGTGAGCACACTAACCACTCAGCCACCGAGGTGAGCACACTAACCACTCAGCCACCGAGGTGAGCACATTAACCACTCATCCACCAAGGTGAGCACACTAACCACTCATCCACCGAGGTGAGCACACTAACCACTCATCCACCAAGGTGAGCACACTAACCACTCATCCACCGAGGTGAGCACACTAACCACTCAGCCACCAAGGTGAGCACACTAACCACTCATCCACCGAGGTGAGCACACTAACCACTCATCCACCGAGGTGAGCACACTAACCACTCATCCACCAAGGTGAGCACACTAACCACTCAGCCACCGAGGTGAGCACACTAACCACTCAGCCACCGAGGTGAGCACACTAACCACTCAGCCACCGAGGTGAGCACACTAACCACTCAGCCACCGAGGTGAGCACATTAACCACTCAGTCACCGAGGTGAGCACACTAACCACTCAGCCACCGAGGTGAGCACATTAACCACTCAGCCACCGAGGTGAGCACACTAACCACTCAGCCACCGAGGTGAGCACATTAGCCACTCAGCCACCGAGGTGAGCACACTAACCACTCATCCACCGAGGTGAGCACACTAACCACTCATCCACCGAGGTGAGCATACTAACCACTCATCCACCGAGGTGAGCACACTAACCACTCAGCCACCGAGGTGAGCACACTAACCACTCATCCACCGAGGTGAGCACACTAACCACTCATCCACCGAGGTGAGCACACTAACCACTCAGCCACCGAGGTGAGCACACTAACCACTCATCCACCAAGGTGAGCACACTAACCACTCATCCACCAAGGTGAGCACACTAACCACTCATCCACCAAGGTGAGCACACTAACCACTCATCCACCAAGGTGAGCACACTAACCACTCATCCACCGAGGTGAGCACACTAACCACTCATCCACCAAGGTGAGCACACTAACCACTCATCCACCAAGGTGAGCACACTAACCACTCATCCACCAAGGTGAGCACACTAACCACTCATCCACCAAGGTGAGCACACTAACCACTCATCCACCGAGGTGAGCACACTAACCACTCATCCACCGAGGTGAGCACACTAACCACTCATCCACCAAGGTGAGCACACTAACCACTCATCCACCGAGGTGAGCACACTAACCACTCATCCACCAAGGTGAGCACACTAACCACTCAGCCACCGAGGTGAGCACACTAACCACTCATCCACCGAGGTGAGCACACTAACCACTCATCCACCAAGGTGAGCACACTAACCACTCATCCACCAAGGTGAGCACACTAACCACTCATCCACCGAGGTGAGCACACTAACCACTCATCCACCGAGGTGAGCACACTAACCACTCATCCACCAAGGTGAGCACACTAACCACTCATCCACCGAGGTGAGCACACTAACCACTCATCCACCAAGGTGAGCACACTAACCACTCATCCACCGAGGTGAGCACACTAACCACTCATCCACCAAGGTGAGCACACTAACCACTCATCCACCGAGGTGAGCACACTAACCACTCATCCACCAAGGTGAGCACACTAACCACTCATCCACCGAGGTGAGCACACTAACCACTCATCCACCGAGGTGAGCACACTAACCACTCATCCACCGAGGTGAGCACACTAACCACTCATCCACCGAGGTGGGCACACTAACCACTCATCCACCGAGGTGAGCACACTAACCACTCATCCACCGAGGTGGGCACACTAACCACTCATCCACCGAGGTGGGCACACTAACCACTCATCCACCGAGGTGAGCACACTAACCACTCATCCACCGAGGTGAGCACACTAACCACTCATCCACCGAGGTGAGCACACTAACCACTCATCCACCAAGGTGAGCACACTAACCACTCATCCACCAAGGTGGGCACACTAACCACTCATCCACCAAGGTGAGCACACTAACCACTCATCCACCGAGGTGAGCACACTAACCACTCATCCACCGAGGTGAGCACACTAACCACTCATCCACCGAGGTGAGCACACTAACCACTCATCCACCGAGGTGGGCACACTAACCACTCATCCACCGAGGTGAGCACACTAACCACTCATCCACCGAGGTGGGCACACTAACCACTCATCCACCGAGGTGAGCACACTAACCACTCATCCACCGAGGTGAGCACACTAACCACTCATCCACCGAGGTGAGCACACTAACCACTCATCCACCAAGGTGAGCACACTAACCACTCATCCACCGAGGTGAGCACACTAACCACTCATCCACCAAGGTGAGCACACTAACCACTCATCCACCGAGGTGAGCACACTAACCACTCATCCACCAAGGTGAGCACACTAACCACTCATCCACCAAGGTGAGCACACTAACCACTCATCCACCAAGGTGAGCACACTAACCACTCATCCACCAAGGTGAGCACACTAACCACTCATCCACCAAGGTGAGCACACTAACCACTCATCCACCAAGGTGAGCACACTAACCACTCAGCCACCGAGGTGAGCACACTAACCACTCAGCCACCAAGGTGAGCACACTAACCACTCATCCACCGAGGTGAGCACACTAACCACTCAGCCACCGAGGTGAGCACACTAACCACTCATCCACCAAGGTGAGCACACTAACCACTCATCCACCAAGGTGAGCACACTAACCACTCATCCACCGAGGTGAGCACACTAACCACTCATCCACCAAGGTGAGCACACTAACCACTCATCCACCGAGGTGAGCACACTAACCACTCATCCACCGAGGTGAGCACACTAACCACTCATCCACCGAGGTGAGCACACTAACCACTCATCCACCGAGGTGAGCACACTAACCACTCATCCACCAAGGTGAGCACACTAACCACTCATCCACCGAGGTGAGCACACTAACCACTCATCCACCGAGGTGAGCACACTAACCACTCATCCACCAAGGTGAGCACACTAACCACTCATCCACCAAGGTGAGCACACTAACCACTCATCCACCGAGGTGAGCACACTAACCACTCATCCACCGAGGTGAGCACACTAACCACTCATCCACCGAGGTGAGCACACTAACCACTCATCCACCAGGTGAGCACACTAACCACTCATCCACCGAGGTGAGCACACTAACCACTCATCCATCGAGGTGAGCACACTAACCACTCATCCACCGAGGTGAGCACACTAACCACTCATCCACCAAGGTGAGCACACTAACCACTCATCCACCGAGGTGAGCACACTAACCACTCATCCACCAAGGTGAGCACACTAACCACTCATCCACCAAGGTGAGCACACTAACCACTCATCCACCAAGGTGAGCACACTAACCACTCATCCACCAAGGTGAGCACACTAACCACTCAGCCACCGAGGTGAGCACACTAACCACTCAGCCACCAAGGTGAGCACACTAACCACTCATCCACCGAGGTGAGCACACTAACCACTCATCCACCGAGGTGAGCACACTAACCACTCAGCCACCGAGGTGAGCACACTAACCACTCATCCACCGAGGTGAGCACACTAACCACTCAGCCACCAAGGTGAGCACACTAACCACTCATCCACCGAGGTGAGCACACTAACCACTCATCCACCGAGGTGAGCACACTAACCACTCATCCACCGAGGTGAGCACACTAACCACTCATCCACCGAGGTGAGCACACTAACCACTCATCCACCGAGGTGAGCACACTAACCACTCAGCCACCGAGGTGAGCACACTAACCACTCATCCACCAAGGTGAGCACACTAACCACTCATCCACCGAGGTGAGCACACTAACCACTCATCCACCGAGGTGAGCACACTAACCACTCATCCACCAAGGTGAGCACACTAACCACTCAGCCACCGAGGTGAGCACACTAACCACTCATCCACCGAGGTGAGCACACTAACCACTCATCCACCGAGGTGAGCACACTAACCACTCATCCACCGAGGTGAGCACACTAACCACTCATCCACCGAGGTGAGCACACTAACCACTCATCCACCAAGGTGAGCACACTAACCACTCATCCACCGAGGTGAGCACACTAACCACTCATCCACCGAGGTGAGCACACTAACCACTCATCCACCAAGGTGAGCACACTAACCACTCAGCCACCGAGGTGAGCACACTAACCACTCAGCCACCGAGGTGAGCACACTAACCACTCATCCACCAAGGTGAGCACACTAACCACTCATCCACCAAGGTGAGCACACTAACCACTCATCCACCGAGGTGAGCACACTAACCACTCATCCACCAAGGTGAGCACACTAACCACTCATCCACCGAGGTGAGCACACTAACCACTCATCCACCGAGGTGAGCACACTAACCACTCATCCACCGAGGTGAGCACACTAACCACTCATCCACCGAGGTGAGCACACTAACCACTCATCCACCAAGGTGAGCACACTAACCACTCATCCACCGAGGTGAGCACACTAACCACTCATCCACCGAGGTGAGCACACTAACCACTCATCCACCAAGGTGAGCACACTAACCACTCATCCACCAAGGTGAGCACACTAACCACTCATCCACCGAGGTGAGCACACTAACCACTCATCCACCGAGGTGAGCACACTAACCACTCATCCACCGAGGTGAGCACACTAACCACTCATCCACCAAGGTGAGCACACTAACCACTCATCCACCGAGGTGAGCACACTAACCACTCATCCATCGAGGTGAGCACACTAACCACTCATCCACCGAGGTGAGCACACTAACCACTCATCCACCAAGGTGAGCACACTAACCACTCATCCACCGAGGTGAGCACACTAACCACTCATCCACCAAGGTGAGCACACTAACCACTCATCCACCAAGGTGAGCACACTAACCACTCATCCACCAAGGTGAGCACACTAACCACTCATCCACCAAGGTGAGCACACTAACCACTCAGCCACCGAGGTGAGCACACTAACCACTCAGCCACCAAGGTGAGCACACTAACCACTCATCCACCGAGGTGAGCACACTAACCACTCATCCACCGAGGTGAGCACACTAACCACTCAGCCACCGAGGTGAGCACACTAACCACTCATCCACCGAGGTGAGCACACTAACCACTCAGCCACCAAGGTGAGCACACTAACCACTCATCCACCGAGGTGAGCACACTAACCACTCATCCACCGAGGTGAGCACACTAACCACTCATCCACCGAGGTGAGCACACTAACCACTCATCCACCGAGGTGAGCACACTAACCACTCATCCACCGAGGTGAGCACACTAACCACTCAGCCACCGAGGTGAGCACACTAACCACTCATCCACCAAGGTGAGCACACTAACCACTCATCCACCGAGGTGAGCACACTAACCACTCATCCACCGAGGTGAGCACACTAACCACTCATCCACCAAGGTGAGCACACTAACCACTCAGCCACCGAGGTGAGCACACTAACCACTCATCCACCGAGGTGAGCACACTAACCACTCATCCACCGAGGTGAGCACACTAACCACTCATCCACCGAGGTGAGCACACTAACCACTCATCCACCGAGGTGAGCACACTAACCACTCATCCACCAAGGTGAGCACACTAACCACTCATCCACCGAGGTGAGCACACTAACCACTCATCCACCGAGGTGAGCACACTAACCACTCATCCACCAAGGTGAGCACACTAACCACTCAGCCACCGAGGTGAGCACACTAACCACTCATCCACCGAGGTGAGCACACTAACCACTCATCCACCAAGGTGAGCACACTAACCACTCATCCACCGAGGTGAGCACACTAACCACTCATCCACCGAGGTGAGCACACTAACCACTCATCCACCGAGGTGAGCACACTAACCACTCATCCACCAAGGTGAGCACACTAACCACTCATCCACCGAGGTGAGCACACTAACCACTCATCCACCGAGGTGAGCACACTAACCACTCAGCCACCGAGGTGAGCACACTAACCACTCATCCACCGAGGTGAGCACACTAACCACTCATCCACCAAGGTGAGCACACTAACCACTCATCCACCGAGGTGAGCACACTAACCACTCAGCCACCGAGGTGAGCACACTAACCACTCATCCACCAAGGTGAGCACACTAACCACTCAGCCACCGAGGTGAGCACACTAACCACTCATCCACCGAGGTGAGCACACTAACCACTCAGCCACCAAGGTGAGCACACTAACCACTCATCCACCGAGGTGGGCACACTAACCACTCAGCCACCGAGGTGAGCACACTAACCACTCAGCCACCAAGGTGAGCACACTAACCACTCATCCACCGAGGTGAGCACACTAACCACTCAGCCACCAAGGTGAGCACACTAACCACTCATCCACCGAGGTGAGCACACTAACCACTCATCCACCGAGGTGAGCACACTAACCACTCAGCCACCAAGGTGAGCACACTAACCACTCATCCACCGAGGTGAGCACACTAACCACTCATCCACCGAGGTGAGCACACTAACCACTCATCCACCGAGGTGAGCACACTAACCACTCATCCACCGAGGTGAGCACACTAACCACTCAGCCACCAAGGTGAGCACACTAACCACTCAGCCACCGAGGTGAGCACACTAACCACTCATCCACCGAGGTGAGCACACTAACCACTCATCCACCGAGGTGAGCACACTAACCACTCATCCACCGAGGTGAGCACACTAACCACTCATCCACCGAGGTGAGCACACTAACCACTCATCCACCGAGGTGAGCACACTAACCACTCATCCACCGAGGTGAGCACACTAACCACTCATCCACCGAGGTGAGCACACTAACCACTCATCCACCGAGGTGAGCACACTAACCACTCAGCCACCGAGGTGAGCACACTAACCACTCAGCCACCGAGGTGAGCACACTAACCACTCATCCACCGAGGTGGGCACACTAACCACTCAGCCACCGAGGTGAGCACACTAACCACTCAGCCACCGAGGTGAGCACACTAACCACTCATCCACCGAGGTGGGCACACTAACCACTCAGCCACCGAGGTGAGCACACTAACCACTCAGCCACCGAGGTGAGCACACTAACCACTCAGCCACCGAGGTGAGCACACTAACCACTCAGCCACCGAGGTGGGCACACTAACCACTCAGCCACCGAGGTGGGCACACTAACCACTCAGCCACCGAGGTGAGCACACTAACCACTCAGCCACCGAGGTGAGCACACTAACCACTCATCCACCGAGGTGAGCACACTAACCACTCAGCCACCGAGGTGAGCACACTAACCACTCATCCACCGAGGTGAGCACACTAACCACTCATCCACCGAGGTGAGCACACTAACCACTCATCCACCGAGGTGAGCACACTAACCACTCATCCACCGAGGTGAGCACACTAACCACTCATCCACCGAGGTGAGCACACTAACCACTCATCCACCAAGGTGAGCACACTAACCACTCATCCACCGAGGTGAGCACACTAACCACTCATCCACCAAGGTGAGCACACTAACCACTCAGCCACCGAGGTGAGCACACTAACCACTCATCCACCAAGGTGAGCACACTAACCACTCATCCACCGAGGTGAGCACACTAACCACTCATCCACCGAGGTGAGCACACTAACCACTCAGCCACCGAGGTGAGCACACTAACCACTCAGCCACCGAGGTGAGCACACTAACCACTCAGCCCAACACATCCGTCTTCATCACGACATTTTTTAATACAGGGCTGCTGTCCCTCTTCGATCCCTACTCACTTGGCCAGACTAGACAAGTTAATCTGTTACTGGAGGCACCACGGAGAGGTGGAGCAGGGTCTGAATGGTTCTGGTCCACCGATCCTGACGCAAGCCATCCTTTAAATTGTGTATTATCTTATTTTACAGAAGAATGTTGAGAATACCATAGACATCTAATAAGAGTAATGGAAACGTTCTGAAAGAGGCCAAAGCAAAAAGAGCGCAAATTTACAATATTAGGAAGAAACAATCATCATTTTTGGGGCCATGTAATGAGAAGGAAAACATGAGAAGTCTCTATCATCAACACCAGGATCATGTGCCATCTTGTATCTACAGTGCAGCGTACCAGTTCTGTTGTTGACTGTTTGCCATGCCACCTGACACCAAACTATCTAGTATGGGTTAGCGGGGTAGAGTTCTGCCCTACCAAAGGAGGAGTAAGACGTCTCCTTTCCTCCGCTAGTCTTCGGGACACCCCTGGGCAAGGTGGAGCTCCCGTTTAGCCACCCTATCAGGGTTATGTGAAGGCATTGGAGCAGGTGGTGGATGGTGTTGTGGGAGCAGCCGACAAGTAGTGCCGGTTATGGTCCCACACAGCGATGGCAGGCAGAGGATCTCATGTATAGAGACAATGGCTGCGATCTCCGACTAGTACACTCTCTGCCATGAAGGAAAGGAATGGCAAACTACCTTCTTATATTGCCTGGTGTAATCATGACAAACCACAAAAACACAACTTAATATATACAGAACTCTCTATGATCATCATCAAATACATCCCTGATGGCGTAGGTGATCATGTCTCTCCACAACTTTCGATCTCGACAGTTATTTATCATTTAAGTTGTTGACCTTCTGCCAAGCCATTCTCATACGCTGTCTGTGGTTTTTTCTCTTTGCTTTCCTCTATCTCTTCGTCCCTCATTTTTCCCAGTTGTTACAATATATTCCACTTGTTCTCTTCTCATTACATGGCCAAAAAATGATGATTGTTTCTTCCTAATATTGGAAATTAGCTCTCTTTCAGAACGTTTTCATTACTCTTCTTAGCTGTCCATGGTATTCTCAACATTCTTCTGTAAAACCACATTTCTACGGACTCTAGTGATTTTCTTGTTTGTTGTCCTATTGTCCATGATTCACATCCATATGTGAAGACTGGCTCTACATAACATTTAAGAACTCTTTTTCTTGTTTCGATTGTCAAAAATGGATTGCATAGTATCTTCCTCATTTTTTGGAAAGATGCTTTTGCCTGAGCCATTCTGCATCTCACCTCTTTTGTACATCTTCCGTCTGAGGTTAACAAAGTTCCCAAATATTTAAATTCATTTACCTGTTTTAATATCGTTCCACTTGACTTTATTTTGCACTGAGGTGATGTCTTTTTCTTTGTTGTTACTATTACCTCTGTCTTTTTGCTATTAAGGCTGAGTCCTTTATTTTTGCTTTCTTTCACTATAATGTCTAACATTTCTTGTAACTCATTTTCACTCTTAGCGATTAATACTGTATCATCAACATACCTTAGATTATTTATATTAACACCTCCAATTGTTATTCCACGCATGCCCCTAATGGATCTTAAAATAATCTCACTATAAATATTAAACAAATCTGGTGACAGCACACAACCTTGTCTAACACTTTGTTTTATTTGTTGAAACATTCCCAATTGGTTTCCAGTTCTTCTGGCCGTTGTTTGTTGCCAGTACATGTTCTTTATTATTCTTAGATCTTTGCTGTCTATGTTTCATCATCATCGAGTGCCATCTCCGCAACGAAGGTTGGCTACCATGGATCGCCATTCTACTCTGTTTCTTGCTTTGATGGTGCAGGTTGTCATAGATTGACTTGTTCATCTTTTGATGTTACTCGTCCATGTTAGTCTTGGTCTGCCTCTAATCATCATCGAGTGCCTTCTCCGCAACGAAGGTTGGCTACCATGGATCGCCATTCTACTCTGCTTCTTGCTTTGATGGTGTAGGCTGTCATAGATTGACTTGTCCATCTTTTGATGTTACTCGTCCATGTTAGCCTTGGTCTGCCTCTGCCTCTTTTACCTTGTATTTTTCCTTCCAATATTACTTTCAGTAGGCTGTTGTGTTTTTAAACATGCCCCAAAAATTTAGTTTGTCTTGTCTTAATTGTATTTAGTAGTTCTCTTTTTATTTTCAGTTGTTTTAAAACTTCATCGTTTGTTATCTTTTCTTCCATCCAATTCTACCTATTCTTCTATAAATCCACATCTTAAAGGCTTCAATTTTCTGTTCTGTTTTCTTGTCTAATGTCCATGTTTCTGCACCATACAGGAATATTGAGAAGATGTAACATTTTGCCATTCTTAGTTTCAGCCCTGCTGATATTTGTTTTGTTGTTAGTATATTTTTCATGCCATTAAAATTACTTTTTGCCATACCTATTCTTTTGTTTATTTTAATTTTGCATTTTTCTATCATTGGTTATAGTATGTCCCAGGTAGTTGTAGCTCTGGACTATCTCCAGATGTATTCCCTCAACTGTGATATTTAATTGTAGGTCTTGATAATTTTCTTTGTTTATGATCATAGTTTTAGTCTTTTTGATATTCATTTCACTATTATTAGGTTGGATAAAACTAGAGAACGTGAAGTTAAGATACCAATACACATTTATACATATAAACGATCGCCTAAAGGAGCTAATAATTTTTTTTTAAATGTTCTATCGTTTTGTTAAACATCACAAGTTCATTCAAACGGCTCAAACTATTTCTACCTTCGTTTATGAGGCAGAGGAAGCCCTGGTAGGGGGACTTCTCCACGATAAAGGCACTTTGGTGGCGACGGTCCACGGACAAACACATAAAGTAACCCACGCCTTCCTGAAAGCCGCCCTCATGGGGCCATGTGGGGTCGGACCAAACGGCGTGACGACCATATACCCCTTTGTCACCCACACGAGGTGCTATTTCATATTGTCCATGTCGGCATATTTAAGGGGATATCAAGGATTAGACGGGAAACCCGTCACATTGTGTAACCCAGACATCACTATAAATGTTGAACATTTGGAGAAAGAAAAAGCTAGGGGTTACCTTCAATGGATGCCTCCAAACGTTAATGTTAAAACCGCTACAGACCTAGCAAAACAGATCACAGGAGACCCAGATGCGGAGATAAAGAAAGACAGCTTTACAAATGATCTGTGGATTTTTCGCTACAATTCCACAAAAGAAATACCACACTACGTCTTCATGCAACTAACAGGGTGTGTGAAAAACACTCAAAGAATATGGGTAACTCTACCAGGGAGGATAACCAAATGCACGCACTGTGGGACAGAAACCCACTGGGACAACCAATGTCCTAGCAGAAAACAACGTCACTAGAACATCGGAAACACCATCATCGTGACCAATCAAAAGACAGATGAAGAAACCAACAAGGAAAGAGAGAACGAGGAGAAACAACAGTCGACTCAACCGCTGGAGACTGGCCCAGAAACAGACTCCAGCGACCACGAAACTTCCTTCTCGGTGGTTGTTGGTCAGAATGAGACCACGCGGGACGAAAGCAAGCAGCGGGATTTCGCCAAGGTCGAAACAGCAAGCCACTGGAATACAGAAGACGACCACAGATCACAAGGCATGGAACAAGACCATGAACCACGAGGCATGGAACAAGACCACAGGCAATGAGGCATGGAACAAAACCACAGATAATGAGGCATGGAACAAGACCACAGACCACGAGGCATGGAACAAGACCACAGATAATGAGGCATGGAACAAGACCACAGACCACGAGGCATGGAACAAGACCACAGATAATGAGGCATGGAACAAGACCACAGACCACGAGGCATGGAACAAGACCACAGATAACGAGGCATGGAGCAAGACCACAGGCAATGAGGCATGGAGCAAGACCACAGATAACGAGGCATGGAGCAAGACCACAGGCAATGAGGCATGGAACAAGACCACAGATAACGAGGCATGGAGCAAGACCACAGGTAATGAGGCATGGAACAAGACCACAGACCACGAGGCATGGAACAAGACCACAGATAACGAGGCATGGAGCAAGACCACAGGCAATGAGGCATGGAACAAGACCACAGATAACGAGGCATGGAACAAGACCACAGACATCGAGACGTCCGCGCACCACCAGTACCAGCACAACAAGCACAATTCTACGAGGACCTCTCACGACTATTAATAAGGAAGTATACGGGACATAAGATCATCCTCTGGGGGGACTCCAACTGCGTCCTGTCAAAAACTGATGTCGTGGGAGGCGCATATAGCACACATACAAGTCACCCGGACGCACTATACAACATACTAGACGAACACGAACTGACAAATGCCTACAGACGCGAAAACCCACAAGGCAAAGAAACAACACACAAGAACAACAGTCAATGCAGAGCAGCGCGACTAGACCGCATCTATGTCCCGTCAGGAATACACGCCAGCCGGATCCAACACCTACACGAGACTCTCCACTTCACTGACCACAAAGGGATCCTCGTAGCCATTAACGACACGAAAAGAAGAGAAAAATAAAAGTCACCACATTGGAAATTCAACAACACACTACTACACAACAACACACTACTACACAACAACACACTACTACACAACAACACACTACTACACAGCAGCACACTACTACACAACAACACACTACTACACAACAGCACACTACTACACAGCAGCACACTACTACACAACAACACACTACTACACAACAGTACACTACTACACAGCAGCACACTACTACACAACACCACACTACTACACAGCAGCACACTACTACACAACAGCACACTACTACACAGCAGCACACTACTACACAACAACACACTACTACACAACAGCACACTACTACACAGCAGCACACTACTACACAACAACACACTACTACACAACAGTACCTACGTAGAAGTCACATCGAAGCTCATTCAACTGTACACAAGCGACCAGAAATAGACGACATACAAACACAATGGGAGCTGCTGAAAAGCAAATTACGTAAAACAACGATGTTACTGGCGTCCAAAATAAGCAGGCACAGGCAACAAGAAGAAGAAATTTTGCAGGAGGCCCTTCGTCTGGCAAAAAAAAGTGGATAAACACGCCCCACACATCATCCTACTAGAAGATGAACTGGAGCGACGACACACAGTAAAGATACCAGGGGGCGCTAACGCACGCACGGCAAACAACAACCACCCAGGAGACAGCCAACAAACAATTCCTGGACATAGAGCAACACATACAAAGTAGCAGTTACATCAAGAAGATCGTAGACTCAGAAGGTAACACACAGCGAGAAACAACCCACATCGTCCAAGCATTCGGGGAATACTACAGACAGCTGAACACAGAAGGAAGGCAACACAGAAGGAAGGCAACACAGACAGTTGTACACAGAAGGAAGGCAACACAGACAGTTGTACACAGAAGGAAGGCAACACAGACAGTTGTACACAGAAGGAAGGCAACACACAGACAGTTGTACACAGAAGGAAGGCATCACACAGACAGCTGTACACAGAAGGAAGGCAACACACAGACAGCTGTACACAGAAGGAAGGCAACACACAGAAAGCTGTACACAGAAGGAAGGTAACACACAGACAGCTGTACACAGAAGGAAGGCAACACACAGACAGCTGTACACAGAAGGAAGGCAACACACAGACAGCATTACACAGAAGGAAGGTAACACACAGACAGCTGTACACAGAAGGAAAGCATCACACAGACAGCTGTACACAGAAGGAAGGCAACACACAGAAAGCTGTACACAGAAGGAAGGCAACACACAGACAGCTGTACACAGAAGGAAGGCACACATAGACAGCTGTACACAGAAGGAAGGCAACACACAGACAGCTGTACACAGAAGGAAGGCAACACACAGACAGCTGTACACAGAAGGAAGGCATCACACAGACAGCTGTACACAGAAGGAAGGCAACACACAGACAGCTGTACACAGAAGGAAGGCAACACACAGAAAGCTGTACACAGAAGGAAGGTAACACACAGACAGCTGTACACAGAAGGAAGGCAACACACAGACAGCTGTACACAGAAGGAAGGCAACACACAGACAGCATTACACAGAAGGAAGGTAACACACAGACAGCTGTACACAGAAGGAAAGCATCACACAGACAGCTGTACACAGAAGGAAGGCAACACACAGACAGCTGTACACAGAAGGAAGGCAACACACAGACAGCTGTACACAGAAGGAAGGCAACACACAGAAAGCTGTACACAGAAGGAAGGTAACACACAGACAGCTGTACACAGAAGGAAGGCAACACACAGACAGCTGTACACAGAAGGAAGGCAACACACAGACAGCTGTACACAGAAGGAACATCTCAACCGCACGTTCAAGACGATTACAAGGAGCACACCACACAACTAACGGAGGCGGACAAACAAACACTGGACACAGAGATAACACTCGCGGACATAACGACCGCGGTGAAATCTATGCATTTGGATAAGACACCAGGACCTAACGGACTCATCGCGGAGTTATATCTGCATTTTCTCCCCGTCTTAGGCCCACTTCTACTGAAGGTGTTCAAGGACTCCTTTAACAAAGGACACATACCTACCTCCAAGCCTGAACGAGTTGTACAATACCTTACTCCGAAAGACCAACACCGAAAGGACACAACTAACAAACTAAAGAACGATATCGCTGCTCAACGTTGACTACAAAATACTCACAAAGACCTTGACGAACACGCTAAAACCGCTCACGCCATCACTTGTCCACCAAAACCAGTAGTGCAGCATCCAAGGCAGAAACATAACGAATCACACCCACTTCATACGTGATATCATCACATACACACACGTAAGAAACGTTCAGTCGTCGATCCTGTCATTAGACCAAGAGAAGGCTTTCGACAGGGTATCCCACTCCTACCTACACAAGACGCTGCACAACTGCAACATAGGAGACAACTTTCGACAGGGTATCACACTCCTACCTACACAAGACACTGCACAACTGCAACATAGGAGACAACTTTCGACAGGGTATCACACTCCTACCTACACAAGACGCTGCACAACTGCAACATAGGAGACAACTTTCGACAGGGTATCACGCTCCTACCTACACAAGACGCTGCACAACTGCAACATAGGAGACAACTTCCGACGATGAATTCAAATCCTGTACTCCAGACCTGAGAGCAAAGTCCTCGTCAATCACACACTCACGGACTCCTTCACACTAACCAGGTCTGTCAGACACGGATGCCCTCTATCTCCGCTGCTCTACATCCTAGCCTTAGAACCACTCCTCCAAAAAAAAAAGAAAAGACGAATCCATCAGAGGCACCTTTATACCAGGAGGAGGACAACGGAAGCTCATCGCATACGCCGACGACACCATCTTCTTCCCCACAAACAACCGCTCAATAACAAACATCATCAAAGCATACACAGACTTCGGTAACAGCAGCGGAGCGAAGATCAACGTGAGGAAGTCATCCATCATGGGGTCGGCAGGTGGCAGAACAAAAATGATTTCCCTTTAGGACTGGCATCCGTCGACGTCATGACGGTGTACGTCATCACCTTCCGTGCAACCCCAAGATAAGCAAACCCACATGGCAGGTTCTAACCACAAAAATCACCGACACCCTGCTGAGATATCAACACAAAACATCAACTATCTTCGGCAGAAGCATCATCGTCAACAATATCATCATACGGGACCATGCCTGCTTTCTACAAGTCGTGCATAGAAGCCATACAAGGAAACGAACACCTCATGCACCAGACAACAAAACACAAATACCAACAAAATTAGGGGACCATGCCTGCGCTCTACAAGTCGTGCATAGAAACCATACAAGGAAACGAACACCTCATGTACCAGACAACAACAAGCCCACTCCATTAGGGGACCATGCCTGCGCTCTACAAGTCGTGCATAGAAGCCATACAAGGAAACGAACACCTCATGTACCAGACAACAACAAGCCCACTCCATTAGGGGACCATGCCTGCGCTCTACAAGTCGTGCATAGAAGCCATACAAGGAAACGAACACCTCATGTACCAGACAACAACAAGCCCACTCCATTAGGGGACCATGCCTGCGCTCTACAAGTCGTGCATAGAAGCCATACAAGGAAACGAACACCTCATGCACCAGACAACAAAACACAAATACCAACAAAATTAGGGGACCATGCCTGCGCTCTACAAGTCGTGCATAGAAGCCATACAAGGAAACGAACACCTCATGCACCAGACAACAAAACACAAATACCAACACCATTAGGGGACCATGCCTGCGCTCTACAAGTCGTGCATAGAAGCCATACAAGTAAATGAACACCTCATGTACCAGACAACAACAAGTCCACTCCATTAGGGGACCATGCCTGCGCTCTACAAGTGATGCATACAAGCCATACAAGGAAACGAACACCTCATGCACCAGACAACAAAACACAAATACCAACACCATTAGGGGACCATGCCTGCGCTCTACAAGTCGTGCATAGAAGCCATACAAGTAAATGAACACCTCATGTACCAGACAACAACAAGCCCACTCCATTAAGGGACCATGCCTGCGCTCTACAAGTGATGCATACAAGCCATACAAGGAAACGAACACCTCATGCACCAGACAACAAAACACAAATACCAACACCATTAGGGGACCATGCCTGCGCTCTACAAGTGATGCATACAAGCCATACAAGGAAACGAACACCTCATGCACCAGACAACAAAACACAAATACCAACACACACAACATCCACAATAACAGGCGCACGTTCCAGAACCTGCACAACCCAGTAGTCACTCCAAAGGAGATAGAAGTCGCATATCGACTTCTGTTTAATACGACGCCACTGGAACAAGGAGACAAATGCCAAATGTGCAACACAAACACACAAGCAAACGAAGAACACATATACTATAGATGCCCAACCATCACACCAACAATCCAAGCACTACATGACACACTGCAAACATATACCAAACACAAAGTAGACATACACAGAGCGATAATGCTAAACACGATACCAAACACGACAATAGAACACCAAAACACTTTAGTTTCTCTACTTTCTTATTTTAGATACCTAGTATGGGTCTGTCGGAATGAAACCAAATAAAGAGGACGAACGTATGAACCTGAAATGTTCTGACACATAAACATGAAAAAACAAATGTCAATTATAGAGAGAATGAGAGTGCGAATTAAGGCAGACCCATCCCCCTCCCCCAACCCTGCTAAAATAAAGGCAAATCACAGGGCATCCACGAAGATGAAACGATTTAAACAAACAAATCTCCTGCCTCTTCTCAATAGAAATGCAGGAGGAATTATAAATCACTGAGTAGGAAAAAAAGAAAAAGCTAGGATAAATCAAGACAGGTTAGTTAAACTATTTTCGACTGTTTTATGTATTGAGTGTAGTTATTTTGTGCCGAACATACAATGTAAGCATTTGGAGGTCGACGCCTGGGAGTCATGACCCAGGCGGGCCCACCTCCCCTAGAGTATCAAGAAGCTAAAGGGCCGAAACACTTGCTCGACGGGGGTCTGCTTCTGATGATCAGATTGCCTCCTGCTACGAAGCCCTGTACAACGAGTGTCCTACTACAATTGTAAAAATTGAGGGACGAAGAGATAGAGGGAATCAAAGAGAAAAGATACCAGACAGCTTAAGAGAATGGTTTGGCAGAATGTCAACAACAGAAATGATAAATAACTGTCGTGATCGAAAGTTCTGGACAGACATGATCACCTACGCCAGCAAACATGGTACCTGATGTTGATAATGATTATCTCATTTATTCAATTATTCGTATTTCAGTTGCCGTAATTTTCATATGTGTATATAGTATTAAACGAGTCATAAGACAATGGATAGACTTACCTGAAGACAGCGAAACAACAACGGTCCGGGCAAATCAAGAAGACAACAGCATTATGTTGATGTGACACCGCCCCCCTTGTGTTAGACAGTGGCAGGTTGGTCTAGCCCTCGCTAATTAGGCTCGAGTGATATTCAGCTTGCAACACAAACAACCTTGACCTTCAAGACAGCTATTTCGACCACATTGCTCCAGTCGAAGTGAACGCCAGGCACGCAAATTACACTCGAAACCCACCGAATATGACAACTATGGCCACCCTGGCCGCGCGGATCAAAGGTAATGTGTTCACGAGGTATTTAAAAGCCAGCTATTTTTTTTTCTTCCATGTTTACCACTCAGCTTCATCCGCACCGAACTGTGATATATATGCCTTCAGGGCTGATGCGTTACAATGTGGTATTTCAAGATAACGTTTTCCACAGTTTTATTTATTTGTTAAAATAAATTTGTTTTCAATTTACAGCGACAATATTATGATGTCTATCATCATCATCATCATGTGCCATACCGGTTGGCGTAGGCGATCATGTCCTTCCACAATCGTCTATCTACAGTACACCGTATTAGTTCTGTTGTTGACTGCTTTCCATGCCATGACACCAAGATATCCAGTATTTCCTCACTTTGTCGTCCGCAATCTCTTTTTCCCTTTATTTTGCCAGTTGTAACCAAGTAATCCAACTTTCCACTCCTCATGATGTGCCCCGAAAATGATGGTTGTTTCTTTGCGATGTTCTTTAGGAGCTCCATTTTTGTGTTGGCCTCTTTGAGAATTTCCTCATTGGTCATTTTAGCTGTCCAGGGAGCTTGCAACATTCTTCTGAGAAATCCCATCTCTGTGGCCTCTAATCCTCCTTTTATTTGCTTCATTTTATAAGATCTATAGTAGACACAAAAGGAAATGAAGTCAATATGAAGTCAATATTCAAAACATAAACAATTTGCAATATGCGGATGACGCAATCTTAATAGCAGAGATAGAGAATGAATTACATTAAAGGATAGACATAAAAGTAAAAGAAAGGTCTCAGTCTGAATAGTAAGAAAGCAGAAGAAATGGTCATATCAAAGAAACAATCATCACCATCATGCAGCATAAAAATAAACAGGACAAATCTGAAACAAGTGCAACGCGTCAAATATTTGGGCACAATAATTACATCAGATGGAAGATACACCACAGAAATAAAAAGCAGAATAGCTCAGGCCAAAATAGCATTTCAGAAAATGAAAAATATCCTATGCAGCAAATCTATGTCAATAGAAATGAGAAAGAGTGTTCATTGGTGCTTTATAGAACCAATTCTATGGAAGAGAATCATGGACAGTAGACAAACAAATGAAAAGACGATTAGAGGCCACAGAGATGGGATTTCTCAGAAGAATGTTGAAAGTTCCCTGGACAGCTAAAAAATACCAACGAGGAAATTCTCAAACAGGCCAACACAAAAAATGAGCTCCTAAAAAAATTCAGAAAGAAACAATGAATATTTTTCGGATACATCATGAGAAGAGGAAAGTTGGAATACTTGGTTACAACTGGTAAAATAAATGGTAAGAGAGATCGTGGACGACAAAGAGAGAAAATACTGGATAGCTTGGTGTCATGGCATGGGAAACGAACAAAAACGATGAATAAAACACGGTGCATATTTCCTAAAGAGATAAAAGTGCGTCTGACTTGACGAAGCAGTTCGCATTAATGAGTAACATAGAAATAACTTACGTTAAGCAATTCCAACAACGGTCATGAACAGCACCAATGTGACGGAAAGCGCAGATGAAGTCTAGACGGTGTAAGGTCGCATTCACAACACTTGATTTGTCAAAAAGTACTATAGCCGGCGTATGACTCCGCTTTATCGGCGCAGATGTATTAAGCAGAACATCATTTTGACTTTAACGTAGAAAAGTGCAATGGAGAACCGAAATTAATCAGACCCCGAATGCACATTCTGCAGCGATCGAGAGAACGGGAACTAGATCCACGATTTTTGAAACGGAAGTCCACTTTTTGTTTGTGTGCATTAAATTAAACCCGATATTCCCACCTTTCGGCCCGATACATCCACCTTCACGTATTGCATTTAGTACCGGGACACAGGACTGGGTGGTCTAGAGCTAAGGCGTCGGTTCCTGGACAGGAACGTTCTGGGTTCGATTCCGG
Source organism: Megaustenia siamemsis (assembly GCA_032433765.1). Lineage (NCBI taxonomy): Eukaryota > Metazoa > Mollusca > Gastropoda > Stylommatophora > Ariophantidae > Megaustenia > Megaustenia siamemsis. The sequence continues at coordinate 4,472,815 of JAVIAB010000104.1, forward strand.
CGGGTGAGAATTTAAAAAATAAAAACCAGTGGTTTCTTCGTGGATTTGCCCTCCCCTGGTCTCTGGGCATTGAGATCCGATGTCTAGCTCTCTCTGGGTAGTGAGATCCGTTGTCTAGCCCTATCTGGGTTGTGAGATCCGATGTCTGGCCCTCTCTGGGTAGTGAGATCCGATGTCTGGCCGACTCTGGGTAGTGAGATCCGATGTCTGGCCGACTCTGGGTAGTGAGATCCGATGTCTGGCCGACTCTGGGTAGTGAGATCCGATGTCTGGCCGACTCTGGGTAGTGAGATCCGATGTCTGGCCCTCTCTGGGTTGTGAGATCCGATGTCTGGCCCTCTCTGGGTAGTGAGATCCGATGTCTGGCCCTCTCTGGGTAGCGAGATCCGATGTCTGGCCCTCTCTGAGCAGTGAGATCCGATGTTTGACCTACTCTGGGTAGTGAGATCCGATGTTTGGCCCTCTCGATAAAACGACGAAAAACAGAAGGCCCCGTATGTACCCGCGCCCGTTAAACAACTCCTGTAAGATAAACAACCCCTGTCAGTTAAACAACCCCTGTCAGTTAAACAACCCCTGTCAGTTAAAACTCCTGTCAGTTAAACAACTCCTGTCAGCTAAACAACTCCTGTCAGTTAAACAACCCCTGTCAGTTAAACAACCCCTGTCAGTTAAACAACTCCTGTCAGCTAAACAACTCCTGTCAGTTAAACAACCCCTGTCAGTTAAACAACTCCTGTCAGCTAAACAACTCCTGTCAGTTAAACAACCCTGTCAGTTAAACAACCCCTGTAAGATAAACAACCCCTGTCAGTTAAACAACCCCTGTCAGTTAAACAACCCCTGTCAGTTAAACAACCCCTGTCAGTTAAACAACCTCTGTCAGTTAAACAACCCCTGTCAGTTAAACAACTCCTGTCAGTTAAACAACTCCTGTAAGATAAACAACCCCTGTCAGTTAAACAACCCTGTCAGTTAAACAACCCTTGTCAGTTAAACAACCCCTGTCAGTTAAACAACCCCTGTCAGTTAAACAACCCCTGTCAGTTAAACAACTCCTGTCAGCTAAACAACTCCTGTCAGTTAAACAACCCCTGTCAGTTAAACAACTCCTGTCAGCTAAACAACTCCTGTCAGTTAAACAACCCCTGTCAGTTAAACAACCCCTGTCAGTTAAACAACTCCTGTCAGTTAAACAACCCCTGTCAGTTAACAACTCCTGTCAGTTAAACAACCCCTGTCAGTTTAAACAACCCCTGTCAGTTAAACAACTCCTGTCAGCTAAACAACTCCTGTCAGTTAAACAACCCCTGTCAGTTAAACAACCCCTGTCAGTTAAACAACCCATGTCAGCTAAACACTCCTGTCAGTTAAACAACCCCTGTCAGCTAAACAACCCCTGTCAGTTAAACAACCCCTGTCAGCTAAACAACCCCTGTCAGCTAAACAACCCCTGTCAGCTAAACAACTCCTGTCAGTTAAACAACCCCTGTCAGCTAAACAACTCCTGTCAGTTAAACAACTCCTGTCAGCTAAACAACCCTGTCAGTTAAACAACCTCTGTCAGTTAAACAACCCCTGTCAGTTAAACAACCCCTGTCAGTTAAACAACCCTGTCAGTTAAACAACCCCTGTCAGTTAAACAACTCCTGTCAGCTAAACAACCCCTGTCAGTTAAACAACCCCTGTCAGTTAAACAACCCCTGTCAGTTAAACAACCCTGTCAGTTAAACAACCCTGTCAGTTAAATAACCCCTGTCAGTTAAACAACCCCTGTCAGGTAATCATCGAAAAGAGTAGGTCAAAATGACCGCCGTCCGGCAAAAACTGTTCAGCAAATCTACCCTCCACGCAGAAGACGGATGTGTCGGGCCTAAAGACCTTTGTAGTCCAGTTCACTAACCACTGAGGCTCCCTCATTTACCTTTAAGATAAAAAGACAAAAAAGAGACAAATAATATTAAATGGATATTATTATGGAGGGAAACATCCGAGGTGATGGATCAGCCAATTATTTCAGGGGAAGAGGTATGTTTACATCACTGGGGGGGAGGGGGAGGAATCACAAATAATCTACATCAGCGTGGATGGGTAGATCATTAAAACAGCTCGCAGAAAGCAGAAAAACGACAGAACACAATCAAAACTTATACATAGCCTTCATTGACCAGGAAAAAGCATTCGACAGAGTAAACAGAGAACAGCTGTGGGAGATACTAACAACATACGGAGTAAGTCAACATCTAACCAACCTTATTAAAAGTCTCTACATCAACAGCAGCTGCACAGTCAGAACAGCAGCAGGCTACACAGACCACTCGAAGTTAGGTCAGGTGTAAGACATGGGTGCGTACTATCCTCCCTACTGTTTATTACATACATGGACTATATATGCAAGTTAGCCAACCCATTAGAGAATGAGGAGATCAACAAGCTTTTATTTGCAGACGATCAGGCACTAAAACATGAAATAATAGAAGACCTACAGGAACACTTAAACAAACTCAACAGCTCAGGCACAAAATACAACATGAAAATCAACATCAACAACACAGAATGTCGCCAAAAAATAAATAGAACATCAACTTAACTATAGAAGGCAAACAACTAAAGCAAGTAGCGGAATTCTAATACCTAGGAAGTTTAGTGACAAACGATAATTCTCAAACAGCAGAGATAGAGTAAGGATGCAACAAAGCTTGTCAAATCATTGGACAGTTATCACCACTATTGTCCAACAAGGAAATAACTCTAGAGGCAAAACGGGCACTCTACAATACAATCTTCATCGCAACGTTGTGCTACCAATGCCAGATCTGGACCCTAGATGCAAGAACAATAAGTAAAATAACCTCTACAGAGATGAAATGTGTTAGACGAATGACAGGAAACAGTCTGAGAGAAAAGATCAGAAATGAAGAACTGAGAAAAAAGCTAGGAAAAGCCCCCGCCATAGAATATATAAGGAAACAACAGATAAAATGGTTTAGCCACGTGACAAGGCAGAAAGATCAAAACACAGCACAAATAGCCTTCAACAAACGTTGTGAGAACACCAGACCCAAGGGTCGACCACGTAAAAGATGGGTCGATGGAATATTAGAAGCACTAGGAAACATAACAGCAGCAGAGGCGAACAGAAGATCAAAAGACCGCAAATTATATCTCCCCTCGACGCTGAAAGGCAGATGAGGAAGGAAAGTAGAAGACGTTTAATTCACTAATCTATCGCCACGGAAGTTTCCCTCCATATTAATATTCATTCAATATTATTTCTCTTATTTGTCTTATTATTGCATGTAGATGGACATACTATAACCAGTGATGGAAAATGTACAACTGAAATAAACAAAAGAATAGGAATGGCAAAAAGTAAAATGTTAATGTCAGTAAAATATAGTAACATCAAAACAAATAACATCAAAACTAAAACTAAGAATAGCAAAATGTTACATCTTCTCAACACTCCTGTATGGTGCAGAAACATGGACATTAGACAAGAAAACAGAATAGAAAATTTAAACCTTTGAAATGTGGATATATAGAAGAATATGTAGAATTGGGTGGAAAGAAAAGAAAACAACGATGAAGTCTTAAAACAACTAAAAATAAAAAGAGAACTACTAAACACAATTCAAACAAAACAAATGAGATTTTTGGTCATGCTAAAAGACATAACAGCCTACTAAAAGTAATCTTGGAGGGGAAAATACAAGGTAAAAGAGGCAGAGGCAGACCAAGACTAACATGGACGAGTAACATCAAAAGATGGACGAATCAGCCTATGACAACCTGCACCATCAAAGCAAGAGACAGAGCAGAATGGCGCTCTATGGTAGCCAACCTTCGTTGCGGAGACGGCACTCAATGATGATGATGCCTATTCGTCTCCAGTCTAAACAGCTGGACAACTACAATTCGTGCTGTTTCGTCCTAAATGTCTGCAACTAAAGTGCTTAGCCCTACCCTACCGGGAGATACTTGTCTTAATAGGAAAAAATACAGATACGCAATTATTCTCGAGCTGTGATGGTAACCCTATGCTATAGTCTTGAGTACATGCGTGAAAGACGTCGCCAATGATAGCTACTTGTTAAGGTGGCTTAGTTGGCCGTGTGCTCTAGATTAGGCGCTGTGTCATGGAGTACTGGTTCGATCCTGATTCGGCCTGTTTATTGTTCTTTGTTTTTGTTTTTCTGTTGTTGATTATTTCTTATTTTTGTTCCGACTGCTGTAAACAAAAGGAGAAATGAAAAACAAAAACAAATTAGACAAAAAAAACTGTATTGTTAAGGCTTCACGGTAACAAGAGGACAACACAAATCAGAACGACGTTTCAGTTTAATAGGCCTTCAGCAGGAACAAACATACAACACACACACACACACACACGCAAATATGTGTTAACATATTTTTTAAAAAAATAATTTAAAAATATAATAATTTCGTAAAGGAAGAAATAAAATGAAAATGAAAAATAAAAATAAAAAATGTAAAAAAAACTTCAAAAAGGACAAAGAGATAGCATCGTCTTTAGAAATATATGCCTCAAGGCCACAGAGATGGGATTTCTTAGAAGAATGTTGAAAGTTCCCTGGACAGCTAAAAAGACCAATGAGGAAATTTTCAAAGAGGCCAACACAAAAAGGAGCTCATAAGAAACATCAACAAGAAATAATCGACGCTTTTCGGGCACATCATGAGAAGAGGAAAGTTGGAATACTTGGTTACAACTGGCAAAAAAACAAGGAAAGAGAGATCGCGAACGACAAAGACAGAAAATACAAGAAAGCTTGGTGTCATGGCATGGCAAACAGTCAACAACAGAATTGATAGGATGCGCTGTAGATAATGGGACATACTATAACCAGTGATGGAAAATGTACAACTGAAATAAATAAAGAAAAGGAATGGCAAAAAGTGATTTTAATGTCATGAAAAATATACTAACATCAAAACAAATAACAACAGGACTAAAACTAAGAATAGCAAAATGCTACATCTTCTCAATATTCCTGTATGGTGCAGAAACATGGACATTAGACCAGAAACAGAACAGAAAATTGAAGCCTTTGAAATGTGGATTTACAGACGAATAGGTAGAATTGGATGGAAGGAAAAGAAAACAAACGATGAAGTTTTAAAACCACTAAAAATTAAAAGAGAACACAATTAGAACAAGACAAATAAAATTTTGGGGTCATGTTAAAAGACACAACAAGCCTACTAAAAGTAATATTGGAAGGGAAAAATACAAGGTAAAAGAGGCAGACCAAGACTTACATGTACGAGTAACATCAAAAGATGGACAAGGCAACCTATGACAATCTGCACCATCAAAGCAAGAGACAGAGTGGAATGGCGCTCCATGGTAGCCAAACCTTTGATGCGGAGACGGCACTCGATGATGATGATGATAATGACTGTAGATAAAAGATTGTGGAAGGACATGATCGCCTACGCCAACCGGTATGGCACACGATGATGCTGTCAGTAACTAAGTGAGTAACAATAAGCTGTCAACATTACTTTGTTCCCCTGAAATAATTTGCGGATTAAAAATAACTGACACGATCTACGCTTAATCGCATCTTCAAGTCCCTGGCACGTATAGACAGGACAATACAATTAAATGGAACAGCACTGACACGTGATAAACATCTTTAAATATATTACAATCATCTTCATGTGCATGCTTGCTGGCGTATGTGATCTCCCCAACTTTCAATCTCGACAGTTATTTATCATTTCTGTTGTTGACCTTCTGTCAAGTCATTCTCTTAGGCTGTCTGGTATCTTTTCTCTTTGCTTCCCTCTATCTCTTCGTCCCTCAATTTTCACAGTTGTTACAATATATTCCAGCTGTTCCCTTCTCATTACATGGCCAAAAAATGATGATTGTTTCTTCCTAATATTGGAAATTAGCTCTCTTTTTGCTTTGACCTCTTGCAGAACGTTTTCATTACTTTTCTTTGCTGTCCATGGTATTCTAAACATTCTTCTATAAAACCACTTTCTACAGACTCCAGTGATTTTCTTGTTTGTTGTCATATTGTCCATGATTCACATCCATATCCACATTATAATCTAGGATTTTTTTTAAAAGTGTATTTGTATTTGTCTACACCAAAGCTTTCGACAGAAAATACAACGAAAATAATTTAACAAATGGTCACCTTTCTCTTTTTGACATTTTACATGCAAACCATGTTTCACACTGATAATATGGGGATAGCGAAATTATATTATTTATCTTTGTTATAACCGCATCAAAATAAAGACCGAATGTTTATACACGTCAGCCACGAATTCTTTGCTATTCTAAATGGTTAGTTGCTTTTTTTTATAAAATACTATTACTTCTATGTACAGATTTTGAGGTTAATGAGTTTGAAGAAAGAGTTTGTCAGTTCAAGAACGGTGACATCTCCGTACAGCTTGTTCCGGTATGGAGACATCTCCACATAGCTTGTTCCGGTATGGAGACATCTCCACATAGCTTGTTCCGGTATGGTGACATCTCCGTACACCTTGTTCCGGTATGGTGATATCTCCATACAGCTTGTTCCGGTATGGTGATATCTCCATACAGCTTGTTCCGGTATGGTGACATCTCCGTACAGCTTGTTCCGGTATGGTAACATCTCCGCACAGCTTGTTCCGGTATGGTAACATCTCCGCACAGCTTGTTCCGGTATGGTGACATCTCCGCACAGCTTGTTCCGGTATGGTGACATCTCCGTACAGCTTGTTCCGGTATGGTGACATCTCCGTACAGCTTGTTCCGGTTTGGTACCGGCGATGAAAACATGAGCCATTTCTGTTCATGACATGATAGGTATGATTTCCACACTAGAGAGGTAGGTGATCACCAGTAGCATTGGTCGGACCCTTTCGAGGCAGGATTGGAGAAGACAGTAGCGGAACTCTCACTGCCTGGCGGGATTCCACTGGAGGAATATCACTTTCTTCTACACTGTTACCTCTTCATAGTGAGATTTACATTGCACTGGAGAGTGGGGTTTTCGTACGTGACTTGTCAGAATCGGTGAGACTCCCGGAGGTTCGTGTTAGTTAGGAGGGACTTCACAATTCGCATTGCTGGAAGACCTTATAGTCTGTTGTTTGATGTGTGATAGTGATGGTCTAATGACCAACTAATAACTACATCAAGCTTGGGCAGATGGTGCTCGTAAATCTGGGAGGGCCGACCATCTAAGGGCAGAATCCCCCTACAGAAAAGACAATCTGCTGCCTTGCAGGAAGGTTGGTGACAATCAAAGGTTAAGGAAAGCAAACCTGAGTAAAATGCTGGCAGAAATCGGATGCACTGGGCTACTGGCGCAGACCACAATGCAACGTTTTAACAGGTATTCAATCAGAATGAATCTAACAGACTCTAATTATGGTGGTCTGTTTGTGGAGTCCGCCCAGGCAGGTGGAATGCTGGGCCACGTTCCACGAAGGAGAGCAATGTGGTACACACCCACAACCCTGGAAGAGAAACTATATGGGGCAATCGAATCACTTAAACAGACAGCTGACTTCATGGGTGAGTCTGGAATCCTATTCTGATTGAGTCTTGATCGCAGAGAGAGACATTGCACTGTATTGCACTGTCATATATGTTGCCTTATGCATCAGTTTTCAACATGTGTGGATCTCGCTTTTCATGATCCTAGCTTTTCGATCTACCGGCTTGCGTGATACCTCTACAGCATTGCTACCACTAGAAAAGCTCTGAGGAATATAAACACACATTTCTCTACAACTTTCTGATGGAGACATGTCAGAGGAGCAAATGTGTATAACTTGTATACTGGTAAAGTTTTAATGAATAAAATCTCAATTTATATTAGAACATCTCTCTTCATCTTCTACATTTTTTTAGCTCCCAGTGGAGCATAGGTCTTCAACAACACTTTCCAAGTTTCCAAGTCGTTCTGTTTTTTGCCGTTCCTTTAAGATCATTTAATGTCTTCCCATCATTTTCATCTTTGCTTCTATCTTTCTTCTCCAAGAATTCCTTGGTCTTCCTCTTTGTCTTTTCCCCGGGGAATCCAAAAAAGGGCCTGTTGTGTAATACTCTCAGTTGACTACCGTAGTGTGTGTCCTATCCAGCGCCATCGTCTTCGCTGTATCTCTTGATCCACTGGTGTTTGACTGGTACATTTCCATAATTCTATGTTAGTTATTTTGTCCTGCCATTTCCATCCTTTTATTCTGCGTAAGCATCCATTAATAAAAGTCTGTATCTTCATGATACTAGAACATCTATTGAGTTATAATGTTGCATGGTGCCAGATATGAGTGGTCATGGCCAAGGCCATCAGCGCTGACTCATGCCAGTTTTGAACATTAGATTCCACAATTAATCAAACAGTACGAAGTACTTCATTTTGGATCGCATTGCATGTTAAAGTTCAATATCCTAATAGATAATCACTGGTTTTTTTTTACTTTCATAAAAAATTGAATACACTGAGCAAATCTTTAAAACATCACAGAGATGCCAGGCCTACAAATTAATGGAAAGATAATCAATAACCTAAGATCTGCTGATGATACTGTACTACTAGCAGAAAATCCTAAAGATCTACAACAATTACTTAATGAAATAAACATGACAAGCAAAAATATGGACTAGATATGAATATCAAAAAAGACTAAAACTATGATCATAAACAAAGAAAACATTCAAAACCCACAAGTGGATATCAAAATTGATGGAATAGACCTGGAGACAGTTCAGAACTACAACTACCTTGGACATACTATAACCAGTGATGGAAAATGTACAACTGAAATAAACAAAAGAATAGGAATGGCAAAAAGTAATTTTAATGTCACGAAGAACATACTAACATCAAAACAAATAACACCAGGGCTCAAACTAAGAATAGCAAAATGTTATGTCTTCTCAACATTCCTATATGGTGCAGAAACATGGACATTAGACAAGAAAACAGAACAGAGAATTGAAGCCTTGAAATGTGGATATATAGAAGAATAGGTAGAATTGGATGGAAGGAAAAGAAAACAAACGACGAAGTCTTAAAACAACTAAAAATGAAAAGAGAACTACTAAACACAATTCAAACAAGACAAATGCGATTTTTGGGCCATGTTAAAAGACACAGCAGCCTACTAAAAGTAATCCTGGAGGGGAAAATACAAGGTAAAAGAGGCAGAGGCAGACCAAGACTAACATGGACGAGTAACATCAAAAGATGGAGAAATCAGCCTATGACAACCTGCACCATCAAAGCAAGAGACAGAGCAGAATGGCGCTAATGGTAGCCAACCTTCGTTGCGGAGATGACACTCGATGATAATGAAAAACACAAACTGTTGCGGTCCCGATATTTGTCTTGCTCTGATATACATAATGAAGCACGTCTTATCAGTTGTCTGCATATCCCAGACATTGATGCACAATAAAAATAATAGACGTACAGGTGATATCTTATAGGTGAATCTAAAAGCAGACAATTTTGGCAGTGTTCCAAAGATAATTGTGACTGATCCTATAATTATACATATTGCATTAAGGGTTCTGTGGCCTAATGGATAAGGCGTTGGCCTCCGGAGCCGAAGATTGTGGGTTCAAGTCCCATCAGAGTCGATATAGAGGATATTTTTTTTTTTTTTTTTTTTTTTTGGAGAGGCGGCTGCCTCGGTAGCCTAGATGGGAAAAACCACCCGACTGGACTACCGACGTTCGGACATCCCGTGTTCGATTCCCGCTGGGAGCAGTGTGAATTGTATGCGTGGTTGAAAAAAAAAATACCCCCACGGTCGACCCAGCCGTTAGCATAAATGGGTACCAGGATACTACCCTGGGAAGGTGAGGAATGTCGCCTCGCATCTAAGTTTCGATGCTTGAGGCGACACTATACAGAAATCTCCGAACATTTCTGGATAGGCGGCCGAGCACATATGGGTGGAAACTCGCGTGCTAAGACGCCGGTTCAAGTCTCGTACTTGACCTTGACCTTTATTTATTTATACATGATGCTTCTGTTGGCTTGGATACTTTCACAGCAGCAGTAACGTTATCTGGAGATATCTATAAATGGGAGGATTGGTCGGAGCTTGACAGTCGAAGGGATGCATGTCACGTTGCAAACATCTGTCTGGAAAATCTTTTGGCTTTCTTAACTTATTCCAGATCTTTCGGAGTATTTGGGGTATTTAAAGAAGTCAAGGTACCAAGATGCATAGAGATGCGAAGCTGCTGTAAAGCTGCTGATAATAGCAATACTAAAAAAAAAGTGGTATGGTGACAGCTTTACGTGGTAATGAACAAAACAAAAATCGACGTTTCGGCCATGTAGGCTTTCAGCTGGAACAACAAACAACAACACACACAATATATATATAGAAGGATATGTAAACAAATCTAACTACATGGCGATAACATGCTAGATACTCAAGAAAGGGAAATAAAAAATAGGGTCACTTCCCTGTGTTCCAGAGCGTGGTCAGCTTCTGAATGAACTAAAATGAGAAGGCGGAATGACCAACTGTGTATCTCACTGACCAGGCAGTCAGGCGATAAGAAGGACCTGAAGGGTTCTTAAAATATGGGGAGGTGGGTACAGGATATGTATAAATTGTGCATATCTAACTTTGTGTGTGCACACCGAACCGATGTGTAAAAAACATGTGTATATAACAATACATGCGTACCTGGATAAATCCGTGTATATATTGCCATAAAGCACACAAAAGAAAACACAAAGGTGCCCAAATGTGCCATACATATGCAGACAAATATATATGCATGTATAGGTTCGGTAGCACATGAGGGTAAGAAATGTGTAGTAGGTGTCCTATGTGTATGAGAGCGATATGTTCATACCTTGGGAGGACAGCGAACCCAACTTGGCAGTGAGGCGATATGTAGAAGTATGTAACAAAGTAAGTAAATAAGTATGTCACAAAGTAAGTAAATAAGTATGTAACAAAGTACGTAACTAAGTATGTAAAGAAGTACGTAACTTAGAATGTAACAAAGTAAGTATCTAAGTATGTAACGAAAGTAAGTAATACTGTAAGTAACTAAGTATGTAACGAAGTAAGTAACACAGTAAGTAACTAACTGTGTAACAATGTATGTAACGAAAGTAAGTAACTAAGTATGTAACAAAGTAAGTAACTAAGTATTTAACAAAATAAGTAACTAAGTATGTAACGAAGTAAGTAACACAGTAAGTAACTAAGAATGTAACGAAAGCAAGTAACTAAGTATGTAACGAAAGTAAGTAACTAAGTATTTAACAAATAAGTAACTAAGTATGTAACGAAAGTAATTAACTAAGTAAGTAACTAAGTATGTAACGAAGTAAGTAACACAGTAAGTAACTAAGTGTGTAACAAAGTATGTAACAAAGTAAGTAACTAAGTAACAAAGTAAGTAACTAAGTATGTAACTAAGTAACTAAGTATGTAACGAAGTATTAACTAAGTAAGTGACTAAGTATGTAACAATGTAAGTAACTAAGTATGTAACTAAGTATGTAACAAAGTAACTAAGTATGTAACGAAGTATTAACTAAGTAAGTGACTAAGTATGTAACAATGTAAGTAACTAAGTATGTAACAAAGTAAGTAACTAAGTATGTAACTAAGTAACTAAGTATGTAACGAAGTATTAACTAAGTAAGTGACTAAGTATGTAACAATGTAAGTAACTAAGTATGTAACAAAGTACGTTACTAAGTATGTAACAAAGTAAGAAACTAAATAAGTAACTACGTATGTAACAAAGTAAGTAAATAAGTATGTAACAAAGTACGTAACTAAGGATGTAAAAAAGTAAGTAACTAAGTATGTAACGAAAGTAAGTAACTAAGTAAGTAACTAAGTATGTAACGAAGTAAGTAAAGCACAGTAAGTAACTAAGTGTGTAACAAAGTATGTAACAAAGTATGTAACAGAGTAAGTAAATAAGTATGTAGCGAAAGTAAGTAACTAAGTATGTAACAAAGTAAGTAACTAAGTATGTAAAGAAAGTATGAACTAAGTAAGTAACTAAGTGTGTAACGAAGTAAGTAACACAGTAAGTAACTAAGTGTGTAACAAAGTATGCAACAAAGTAAGTAACTATGTATGTAACTAAGTAACTAAGTATGTAACGAAGTATTAACTAAGTAAGTGATTAAGTATGTAAAAATGTAAGTAACTAAGTATGTAACAAAGTACGTTACTAAGTAAGTAACTAAGTATGGAACAAAGTAAGTAAATAAGTCTGTAACAAAGTACGTAACTAAGGATGTAAAAATGTAAGTAACTATATGTAACTAAGTAAGTAACGAAGTAAGTAACTAAGTATGTAACAAAGTAATGTAAATAAGTATGTAACAAAGTAAGTAAATAAGTATGTCACAAAGTAAGTAAATAAGTATGTAACAAAGTACGTAACTAAGTATGTAAAGAAGTACGTAACTTAGGATGTAACAAAGTAAGTATCTAAGTATGTAACGAAAATAAGCAAATAAGTATGTCACAAAGTAAGTAAATAAGTATGTAACAAAGTAAGTAAATAAGTATGTCACAAAGTAAGTAAATAAGTATGTAACAAAGTAAGTAAATAAGTATGTCACAAAGTAAGTAAATAAGTATGTAACGAAAATAAGCAAATAAGTATGTCACAAAGTAAGTAACTAAGTATGTAACAAGTAAGTAACTAAGTATGTAACAAAATAAAGTAACTAAATATGTAATAAAGTAAATAAATAAGTATGTAACAAAGTAATTAACTAAGTATGTAACGAAGTAAGTAACTAAGTATGTAACGTAAGAAAGTTACTAAGCATGTAACAAAGTATGTTACTAAGTAAGTAACTAAGTATGTAACTAAGTATGTAACAAAGTAAGTAAGGACGTACGTAACAAAGTAGTAACAAATATTAACAAAGTAACTAACTAAGTATGTAGCTAAGTGTGTAACAAAGTAAGTAACTAAGTATGTAACTAAGTATGCAACTAAGTAACTAAGTATGTAACAAAGTAAATAACTAAGTATGTAACAAAGTAACCAAGCATGCAACTAAGTAATTTCTAAGTATGTAACAAAGTAAGTAACTAAGTATGTAACAATGTAAGTAACTGAGTATGTAACAAAGTAAGTAACTGAGTATGTAACAAAGTAAGTAACTAAGTATGTAACAAAGTAAGTAACTAAGTATGTAAAAAAGTAAGTAACTGAGTATGTAACAAAGTAAGTAACTAAGTATGTAACAAATTAAGTAACTGAGTATGTAACAAAGTAAGTAATTACGTATGTAACAAAGTAAGTAGCTAAGTATGTAACAAATTAAGTAACTGAGTATGTAACTAAGTAAGTAACTGAGTATGTAACAAAGTAAGTAATTACGTATGTAACATAGTAAGTAACTAAGCATATAATTACGTAGATAAGTAAATAACACAGTAAGTACCAAATTAAGTAAGTAACTAAGCAAATGAGTAATTAAACTACGAAACTAAGTAAGTAACTAAGTAAGTTAAGTAAATAATTAACTAATTAATTAAATAAAAATATAAGTTAGTAATTAAGTAAAAGTAAGTAAGAAGTAAATAAGAAAGTAAGAAAGTAAGTAAGAATGTAAGTAAGAAAGTAAGTAAGGAAGTAAGTAAAGTAAGTAAGAATGTAAGTAAGAAAGTAAGTAAGAAAGTAAGTAAGAAAGTAAGTAAGAAAGTAAGTAAGAAAGTAAGGAAGAATGTAAGTAAGAATGTAAGTAAGAAAGTAAGTAAGAAAGTAAGTAAGAAAGTAAGTAAAGAATGTAAGTAAGAAAGTAAGTAAGAAAGTAAGTAAGAAAGTAAGTAAGAAAGTAAGAAAGTAAGTAAGAATTTAAGTAAGAAAGTAAGTAAGAAAGTAAGTAAGAAAGTAAGTAAGAAAGTAAGTAGGAATGTAAGTAAGAAAGTAAGTAAGAAAGTAAGTAAGAGTAAGTAAGAATGTAAGTAAGAAGTAAGTAAGAAAGTAAGTAAGAATGTAAGTAAGAAGTAAGTAAGAAAGTAAGTAAGAAAGTAAGTAAGATTTAAGTAAGAAAGTAAGTAAGAAAGTAAGTAAGAAAGTAAGTAAGAAAGTAAGTAAGAAAGTAAGTAAGAAAGTAAGTAAGAAGTAAGTAAGAAAGTAAGTAAGAAAGTAGTAAGAAGTAAGTAAGAAAGTAAGTAAGAAAGTAGTAAGAAAGTAAATAAGAAAGTAAGTAAGAAAGTATGTAAGAAAGTAAGTAAGAAAGTAAGTAAGAAGTAAGTAGAAAGTAAGTATGAAAGTAAGTAAGAAAGTAAGTAAGAAAGTAAGTAAAAAGTAAGTAAGATGTAAGTAAGAAAGTAAGTAAGAAGTAAGTAAGAATGTAAGTAAGAAAGTAAGTAAGAAAGTAAGTAAAACAAAAAGTAAAAGGAGTAAGTAAGAAAGTAAGTAAGAAAGTAAGTAAGAAGTAAGTAAGATGTAAAGAAAGTATAAAAGTAAGTAAGAAAGTAAGTAGAAAGTAAGTAAGAAAGTAAGTAAGAAAGTAAGTAAGAAAGTATGTAAGAAAGTAAGTAAGAAAGTAAGTAAGAAGTAAGTAAAAAAGTAAGTAAGAAAGTAGTAAAGGTAAGTAAGAAAGTAAGTAAGAAAGTATGTAAGAAAGTAAGTAAGAAAGTAAGTAAGAAAGTAAGTAAGAAAGTAGTAAGAAGTATGTAAATGGTTAAGTAACTAAGTAAGTCAGTCAAGGTAAAGTACGAGACTTGAACGGCGTCCTTAGCACGCGAGTTTCCACCCATATGTGCTCGACCGCCTATCCAGATATGTTCGGATATTTCTGTATAGTGTCGCCTCAAGCATCGACACTCAGATGCGAAGCGACATTCCTCACCTTCCCAGGGTAATACCCTGGTACCCATTTCTGCCAACGGCTGGGTCGACCGTGGGGGTATTTTTGTTTTCCAACCACGAGTACAACTCACACTGCTCCAGCGGGAATCGAACACGGGTTGTCCGAAACGTCGGTAGTCCCGTCGGGTGGATTTCCCAACTAGGCTACCATGGCCCCCAGTAAGTAACGAAGTAAGTCAGTCAGTAAGTAAGTAAGAAATTAAGAAAGTAAATAATTAAGCAAGTAAGTAAATAACTAAGTAAATAAGTAAGTAACTAACTAAGTAACTAAGTAGGCAAGAAATAAAGTAAGTAACATATCGTTAACAGAACGTTGCAGTTACCAGAGCATTGTATCACTCTGTCATTGTCTACGACTTATACGTCAGCAGCTTGCTAATGCCTTCGATGGTAGGCGCTATCCTGAACACAGTAATCCAACTGGTCGTATTGTTATTTGATAACAGTTGGAATCTCTTTGTACAGAGCTTAGCAGCAGGAGGCAACCTGAATCATCAGAAGCAGTCCCCCGTCGAGCAAGTGTTTCGGCCATTAGCTTTCTTGTCAATCTAGGGAGGTGGGCCCGCCTAGGTCATGATTCTCAGGCGTCGACCTCCTGCTGCATTGCCTCTAAGGCTTACAATATATCATTATCATCATCATGTGCCATACCGGTTGGCGTAGCCGATCATGTCCTTCCACAATCTTCTATCTACAGTGCATCGTATCAGTTCTGTTGTTGACTGTTTTCCATGCCATGACACAACGCTATCTAGTTTTTTATCTCTTGTCGTCCGTGATCTCTTTATCCTTCTATTTTGCCAGTTGTACCAGGTATTCCAACTTTCCTCTTCTCATGATGTGCCCGAAAAATGTTGATTGCTTCTTTCTGATGTTTTTTAAGAGCTCCCTTTTTGTGTTGGCCTCTTTGAGAACTTCCTCATTGGTCTTTTAGCTGTAAATAGAAGGTTGTGATTTGCCATGATTATTCCAGGCAATTTAAGAAGGTAGTTTGCCATTCCTTTCCTTCTTGGCAGTGACTGTACTAGTCTGAGATCGCAGCCATTGTCTCTATACATGAAATCCTCTGCCTGCCATCGCGATGTGGGGACCATAACCGGCACTACTTGTCGGCTGCTCCCACAACACCATCCACCACCTGCTCCAATGGCTTCACATAACCCTGGTAGGGGGGCTAAACGGGAGCTCCACCTTGCCCAGGGGTGTCCCGAAGACTCGCGGACTACGGTTGTTAGGCTTTATTTATTTCAAAATAAAGGATTCAGCCTTAAGAGCAGAAATATAGAAGTAATGGTAGAAATAAATAAATAGACAAACCGTAATGCACAATAAAGACAAGTGGAACAATACTAAAACAGGCAAATGAATTTTAAATATCTGGGAATAATGTTAACCTCAGATGGTAGATGTACAACAGAGGTGAGATGTAGAATGGCTCAGGCAAAAGCAGCTTTCCAAAAATTGAAGAAGATACTGTGTAATCCATTTTTGACAATAGAAACAATAAAAAGAGTTCTTAAATAGCCAGTAAATGTCGAGCCAGTCTTAGCTAATGGATGTGAATCATGGAAAATAGGAAAACAGACAAGAAAAACCACTGGAGGTTGCAGAAATGTGGTTTTACAGAAGAATGTTGAGAATACCATGGACAGCTAAGAAGAGTAATGAAAACGTTCTGAAAAAGGCCAAAGCAAAAAGAGAGCTAATTTCCAATATTGGGAAGAAACAATCATCATTTTTTGTCCATGTAATGAGAAGAGAACAACTGAAATATATTGTGACAACTGGCAAAATTGAGGGACGAAGAGATAGAGGTAAGCAAAGAGAAAAGATACCAGACAGCTTAAGAGAATGGCTTGGCAGAAGTCAACAACAGAAATGATAAATAAATGTCGAGATCGAAAGTTGTGGAGAGACATGATCACCTACGCCAGCAGTCATGGTACTTGATGATGATGAAGGTTTAATCATGTTCATCAGGAAGTAAGACCAGAATAAGTCTGCAGTAACGGCTAGTTAGCGTCATGGTTGCGCAACACACATCTATAAGAGTTATAATTCAACATCAGGTCCCATGTCCTTTGTAGAACGTTACATTCACCACAGCCCGTCTGAAAGAATCTCTGTCTCTAGCCAGATCTCCCACAGAACGTTACATTCACCACAGCCCGTCTGAAAGAATCTCTGTCTCTAGCCAGATCTTCCACAGAACGTTACATTCACCACAGCCCGTCTGAAAGAATCTCTGTCTCTAGCCAGATCTCCCACAGAACGTTACATTCACCACAGCCCGTCTGAAAGAATCTCTGTCTCTAGCCAGAACTCCCACAGAACGTTACATTCACCACAGCACGTCTGAAAGAATCTCTGTCTCTAGCCAGATCTCCCACAGAACGTTACATTCACCACAGCCCGTCTGAAAGAATCTCTGTCTCTAGCCAGATCTCCCACAGAACGTTACATTCACACACAGCCCGTCTGAAAGAATCTCTGTCTCTAGCCAGATCTCCCACAGAACGTTACATTCACCACAGCCCGTCTGAAAGAATCTCTGTCTCTAGCCAGATCTCCCACAGAACGTTACATTCACCACAGCCCGTCTGAAAGAATCTCTGTCTCTAGCCAGATCTCCCACAGAACGTTACATTCACCACAGCCCGTCTGAAAGAATCTCTGTCTCTAGCCAGATCTCACACAGAACGTTACATTCACCAAATCCCGTCTGATAGAATCTCTGTCTCTAGCCAGATCTCCACAGAACGTTACATTCACCAAATCCCGTCTGATAGAATCTCAGTCTCTAGCCAGATCTCCCACAGAACGTTACATTCACCACAGCCCGTCTGAAAGAATCTCTGTCTCTAGCCAGATCTCCCACTTCTTTGTTATTATGTTCAAGGTCTCCTTGGAGTCTCGAAACCACGTTCTTCTTGGTCTGCCCCTGATGCGTCCCCCAGAAACCATACCTTCCATTATCGTTCTTTCCAGCCCGCTGTATGACGTGGCCATAGTATTTTAATTGCCTCTCTAGAATTGTGGTTATAAGCCAGTTTATTTTAATGTTTAAATCTATTAATATCTTCATTGCCCCTCTTTTATTACACAATATATGTTAAGGACTTTTCTGTAGCATTTTGCTTCGGATGAGTCGCGATAGCTCAGTGGTTAGTGAACTGGACCACAAAAGACAATTGGTAGGGTTCCATCCCAACCGACGGCTTCTGGGTTCACCCGGATTTTATTGGGTACCGGATTTTTTCTGGGCAAGTAAAGCGGCACGGGCGTAATACCGACCACATTACCCCAAAAATCATGTGCCGAAGGTCTGTACAATTGATGGTCACTAACACCATATTCGCTATACGCCACTTGGTGGGACTATTTTTTTTAGTTTGCTTCGGATGAATCTATTTTCTTCATTCCTATTTGGTAGATTGTGTAACAGAGTAAGCTAAGGAAGCATAGAGAGAGCAGGTAATTTAGTCGTTACCGCTCCTTGAATAGACGATGACAGTATCTTATAGTGGCGACCAGCAGATTTAACTATAATGATGGTATTTCAGTATCACTAGTGAGTTAGAAGTTTAGTTACAGTAGAGGTTATAGGAGAAGGGTAGTAACCTGGAGGAAGGAGTGAGGTACAGAGTAATTGGACAAAGCGATGGGATTTTCCATGATCCCCACTCACCTGTTGTAGAGGGTGGTAGTGATACGCACCGAAGGAGAGGTCCAGAATAGTGGAATGACACATACAACCAGTTTGTTGTGAGGATGACCATCACGCATCGACCTCGTGACTTATTGTCAAATCTCCACGATTGTCCATGCAAGTTAGTTGTTATTCTAAATGACCATCACATGATACCATGCACTAAACTCATGGTGTTACTCTGCCAGGTAATTAGCTACCAGGAGAGGCCAGTGTCATGAGGTAATGTTATTCCAAATAGGTCGTAGAGATTCGGGGAAACAGGATGCTTTGCCTAAATTTGGGAAGTCCAGGTGTGAGTCACAGATGGGGACACTGGACACGTAAACGTAGGTGACCAACACTTGTGATCAGTCGCAGGGGCACTCGGCAGAGCAGCTGATTGGTTGCTGAGCCTCAGGAAGAAGGGAGCTGTTTGAGTATTTAAGGTTATGCACAACAGTTTAAGTTAAGTCAAGCCAGAGAATTAGAAGAAGTAGAATGTAGACTGAGAGTCAGTTAAAACGGCTTCGGCCGAACTGCTAAAGGCAGTTAGCCATTTAACAGTTAGAGTCAGAACAGTTAGAAAGTTAAGTTGGAAGTGTAGTAATAAGTTTTGATGGAGTTAGTAAGAACAGTTAGAAATCTACAAGTTACAGTCATAAGTCAGTAATAGATTATTAAGACACTAGAGAAGTTATCAGTAGAAGTTGTTTTACAAGTGTCCAAGAATTGTGTTTCCATTGTGTTACATATTCTACATGTCGTAAGTAGACTCACAAGTTTGTAAGAAAATGAAGATGTTGATGAACAATGTTCCATACCAATAAACATTAATAGTTGAACATTGAAGAGAGACTTTATGTGCAAGTCTATTATATATACCATATTGTGTGTTGTGATCATTGAAGTACTAGCCACTATAGAAAGAAAAAAACAAAGAACATCACAACTCTATAACATTTAATAATTAATTTGGTGTCCGAGACACAGCACGAACCTGAGTTTCGCGGGAGAGAAATCAAATAAATGAATGACAGAAAGTTAATGGAAGAATAAAAAGCCTGCCCAGTCTTCAACTTAGAAATCACGGAGAAATCACCGTGTACCGTCTACCGGGTCAAAAGTTCAACACGACCACAATTCTACCTGTGTTGCACTCCTGCCAGCTGAGATTGTAATTTTACCAATCAAGAATACCTGTCCTTCAGGTCAAAAAAGTCAAATTACGCTGTTTGCGTAACACAAGTCTGAAATTTACCTGTGTCAAGTGTCTAAGAGAGGCACTAAAATTTTATTCAGCATTAAATCTGACCAGCCAAGAGATTGTCAAATTGTCAGTCAATATTACCTGTTTTGTTGGTATCAAGTCATAGCGTCAAGTTTGCAACAAATCATTGTTTCGTCCACCTGAGATTCAAAGTTCATCAATGAGTCCGACCTTTGAACTGTGACCCACCACAGTGTTTATTTTGAAAGTATTCAGGAAGAGGCATAACTCTCAACAGAAATCGTCATCGTCAGATAACTCCCGACACGTTTGTAATTGTCGAACATGTGTCGAATTTTCTCATGTGGCAATTTATTGAGGAAAATTGTGAATTGTGATTGATAATTAATAATTTCAAGTGGTGTAGTCTTTATTTAGAGAAACAAGTCAAGTAACAAGTAAGAGTGTTAATAGATAAATATTACAATGGCCATTCGCGTGTGTTAGAAATTAAAATAAATTAACATTAACATTAGACAGTAGGTGACCAGAAGGAAAGAAGACCAATCGTCAGCACAGCTGAGAAACAATAATTAATTAATTAGAATTTATTAAGTAATTAATTAATTAATTTATTTATTAAGTAATTGGTTATTGAATTTATTAAGTAGTTTGCTAAGTAAGTAGTTAAAGATTGTATTCTTTTAAATTAGTATTGTAACCATTTTTTTTTCAGCTGGTGGAATTTGTTTAAATAGTGTTCTGTTAGTTTGGTTAAGTAATTATTAATTTTAATTATTATTATTGATAAGGTCACGGTGACATACCCTATTTTATATTGTTCTGTAACCATTTTTTAAATTGTACTGGATGTATTTTTTATGTGTTTGAAATACTACATTGTTTATCCCACAGGGAAATTAAATAATAATAATTTTAGACTACACTGTTTTATTCCACAGGGAAATTAATAATAATTTTCTGTTTATTTCAGAGACTGAGGCCAGAGCTCATAAAGTGCTGATAATTAGTACATGTAATATAACATATAATAAATTTTAATTGTTTGTTCTATCAATAGAAGGGAGAGGTAGGTATTATAGGAAACATGGCAACCACAGTAGACCCCACAACCGAAACACTGAGTGAACTGTGACTGGCGATAAACCTGCCATCAAACTTAAAGAGGACGGAGGGAGAGTGTAGAGAATTTGCAGATTTAACACAGAACTGGAGAGACCTAAAGAATATAACTTTCCAGGCTTGATCGGATGAGGTATCCACATTCATGGGAAGGTAAGGTAGAATTAATGCCTGTGTGTACATACGGAGACAGAGTATTGGTCTAACGGAAAGGGCATTTGGAGATCTGGTGTAAGAGATGATATCCAGTGACAGATCATAAATATTTTCATTGAAGGACTAGCCAACAGAGGACAGATGATTAATTATATTGATTAAGAAGGATCTTACGACAATGAATGAACTTTAGATTTAGCCAGCAAGGAAGAAATCATAGGAGAAGATGTGATTCAAGTATGAGACTAAACGGGTCTTACGCTTCAATAAAATTAGATGGAACTTGTATAAGACTAAACGGGTCTTATGATTCAATAAGAAAATAGGTGGAACTTGAATGAAGGAGACTAAACGGGTCTACGCTTCAATAAGAGAAGTTAATGTATACTATGTAAGCAGGAAATAAAATTATAAAGAGTTAATTTTACCTGTGATGACTGACTAATGAGAAGCCAGAATGTAGTTAAGCCATATAGGTGACCACTTGGGGAGTGAGTCACCCGAAGTAACGAATAAAAAAATGGTGATAACCATGTTTACATTGGCTTAATTAAGGCTTGAGTCGAGTTGAGAGGATGCTATTTACAGACGCAGAAGTCTTAGCGTACCTAGAGTTAAGAGAACTCAGAATGGACAAACAAGAGATGATTTATAGAGAATGTCTGGAGATGATAGTAGTGTCAAGAGAATATAGAAGAAAGAGAGCTGAGGAAATAGAGATTACCTCAGATGAACTAGGAGTTAGAGTTACCAATGTGGAACATATGGTAACTAGCTGCGAGTTGGTCAGAGTTCTTAAACTGGCGAAGTTGATGGTAATCCAAGGAACAACTGACCAATAATAGGTAATGAGAAAAGACAAAGTGATAACCTGTGTTGAGGAGACCTAAAAGGAAATTAGGTTATAAATGTGATACTAGGAGAAGTATCATGAAGAAAAGGAGTCTGGAAGAGACTCATGTGAAACATGTACCGAGTGATAACTCATAGAAAGGTTACATGAGCGAATTATAGGAAAATTACAAGAAGTCGGAGAAATGAAAGTCAGAGAAATGAGAGAATTATTGAGAGAACCTCAAAGAGAATTCTAAGTTGTGAAATTATGTTACCGAGTGATAACTCAGAAAGGTTACATAATAAATTAGAGATTTTAAGTTGTATGAGAGGTAATAACCTGAAGAAGATGAGTCTAATGAAGTGACTCATGTGAAAAATAATCGTGTAACCAGAGTGGTACTCGTAAAGGTTATATAAAGAGAAATGGAACTTGAGAGAGAGTTTCCAGAAGTTATAGAGACTAAATGGTAGTCCTGTAGTATGAGATGTAAATAGAAATATCTGAGTCGAATAAATGAATATGACTGATAGATACTGTCAAGTGGACGGTGTCCAGATAATTCTGATCTTGAGTCTAAGATGATACTAGAAGAGTATCAGGAGAAATGAGTCTAAAGGATGGACTCATGGGTAATTAATCTGGAGCTTGAGAGAGAGTTCCAGAAATTATTGATTGATGATGACTTACAAGAAGTCATATAATATATAGAGAAATGAGGCTCAGAGAAAGAGTATGATGTAAATAAGTCTGAAGTATATATGTATGTATATTGATATATTGTTGCTCAAACTAAGTGTGTTTGTGATTTGTAGTCTCCGGAGATATGTGAATTGTCTACGTATGGTCTATATGTTCTATGTGAATTGAGCAAATATGTGAAAATTTTTTAAGGTAACTTAGATTTTTGATTGACTATTATGATTAATAGTCATATATTATTGATGTTCCATATAACTCTGTTACTATTTTATGTAGATGATACTAAGATTTATTTACTTATAAATAAATCTGATATGTTAATAAGGGGGAATATGTAACAGAGTAAGCTAAGGAAGCATAGAGAGAGCAGGTAATTTAGTCGTTACCGCTCCTTGAATAGACGATGACAGTATCATATAGTGGCGACCAGCAGATTTAACTATAATGATGGTATTTCAGTATCACTAGTGAGTTAGAAGTTTAGTTACAGTAGAGGTTATAGGAGAAGGGTAGTAACCTGGAGGAAGGAGTGAGGTACAGAGTAATTGGACAAAGCGATGGGATTTTCCATGATCCCCACTCACCTGTTGTAGAGGGTGGGTAGTGATACGCACCGAAGAGAGGTCCAGAATAGTGGAATGACACATACAACCAGTTGTTGTGAGGATGACCATCACGCATCGACCTCGTGACGTATTGTCAAATCTCCACGATTGTCCATGCAAGTTAGTTGTTATTCTAAATGACCATCACATGATACCATGCACTAAACTCATGGTGTTACTCTGCCAGGTAATTAGCTACCAGAAGGCCAGTGTCATGAGGTAATGTTATTCCAAATAGGTCGTAGAGATTCGGGGAAACAGGATGCTTTGCCCAAATTTGGAAAGTCCAGGTGTGAGTCACAGATGGTGACACTGGACACGTAAACGTAGGTGACCACACTTGTGATCAGTCGCAGGGACACTCGGCAGAGCAGCTGATTGGTTGCTGAGCCTCAGGAAAGGGAGCTGTTTGAGTATTTAAGGTTATGCACAACAGTTTAAGTTAAGTCAAGCAGAGAATTAGAAGAAGTAGAATGTAGACTGAGTCAGTTAAAACGGCTTCGGCCGAACTGCTAAAGGCAGTTAGCCAGTTAACAGTTAGAGTCAGAACAGTTAGAAAGTTAAGTTGGAAGTGTAGTAATAAGTTTTGATGGAGTTAGTAAGAACAGTTAGAAATCTACAAGTTACAGTCATAAGTCAAGTAATAGATTATTAAGACACTAGAGAAGTTATCAGTAGAAGTTGTTTTACAAGTGTCCAAGAATTGTGTTCCATTGTGTTACATATATTCTACATGTCGTAAGTAGACTCACATGTTTGTAAGAAAATGAAGATGTTGATGAACAATGTTCCATACCAATAAACATTAATAGTTGAACATTGAAGAGAGACTTTATGTGCAAGTCTATTATATATACCATATTGTGTGTTGTGATCATTGAAGTACTAGCCACTATAGAAAGATAAAGAACAAAGAACATCACAACTCTATAACAGATTGTCCATGATTGAGAACCTTATGTTGCTATCTGGAAGATAGGGTTGAAAACAAAGAAATGTATATAAATACATCAAAATGCGAATCTGCTGTAAAGCTAATTGTATCTAAGTGTATTATACATCTATTGTCCTTTCGAGCCGAAGACGGCACATAGGGCAGAACCATAATCTCAAAAACAGAAACCTTGTGTGCCAAAATGGCACATATTGCAGAGATCACTGCTAAAATCTATGGCGCTGTTTCCATAACAATACTTTTTACAATGACAGCTTGTCAAGCCATTGATCAACCTCCTTAGTCACCTCTTACGACATGCCTGGAAGGTCACAGTGTCACTATTCTTTACATCCCATATAATGAGGCCCCGGTAACACACACTCAAGATTAAACGTGTGTATGCACACGGACCTGTGTGTGAGAACATCTGCTTATTTGTACTGTGTGCGGGCATTTCACTTAGTGCACGCACACGTACCCCGTGCGCACTAACGTTCATTTTCCGTCTGGCCACAGCGGAGTATACAGGGAAGACATTTTATTTTTATTTCTTATTCTAGTTCGGAATTATTATTTTTGTTATTATTTTTTATTTAATTTTAAATACATATCTGTGTGTGTGCGTTGTTTGTTTGTCCCTGCTGAATGGCGATGGTGCTGTAACGCTGTTTTGATTTGCATCCTCCGCTTATAATGTTTAGCTTTAACCATGCAGTTATTTTTTTTCTATTGTTTCTATATATAGATTTTTTTCTATCGTTTCTATATATAGATTTTTTCTATTGTTTCTATATATAGATTTTTTCTATTGTTTCTATATATAGATTTTTTTCTATTGTTTCTATATATAGATTTTTTTCTATTGTTTCTATATTTAGATTTTTTTCTATTGTTTCTATATATAGATTTTTTTCTATTGTTTCTATATATAGATTTTTTTCTATTGTTTCTATATATAGATTTTTTTCTATTGTTTCTATATATAGATTTTTTTCTATTGTTTCTATATATAGATTTTTTTCTATTGTTTCTATATATAGATTTTTTTCTATTGTTTCTATATATAGATTTTTTTCTATTGTTTCTATATATAGATTTTTTTCTATTGTTTCTATATATAGATTTTTTTCTATTGTTTCTATATATAGATTTTTTTCTATTGTTTCTATATATAGATTTTGTTCTATTGTTTCTATATATAGATTTTTTTCTATTGTTTCTATATATAGATTTTTTTTCTATTGTTTCTATATATAGATTTTTTTATATTGTTTCTATATATAGATTTTTTTCTATTGTTTCTATATATAGATTTTTTTCTATTGTTTCTATATATAGATTTTGTTCTATTGTTTCTATATATAGATTTTTTTCTATTGTTTCTATATATAGACTTTTTTTCTATTGTTTCTATATATAGATTTTTTTCTATTGTTTCTATATATAGATTTTTTTCTATTGTTTCTATGTATAGATTTTTTTCTATTGTTTCTATATATAGATTTTTTTTCTATTTCTCTTATCAGGAAGAAACATGTCCTCAGTAATTTTAATTTTACTGCCTTGCTAGTATTGTGCCACGTGTTCTTAATGTTGTTTAATTGTTGTGTTGCTGCTATTGCTAAACTTCATTTGATCTTTTTATTTGGCAGTCTCCATTGTTAGTTTCTTTGGGCCGCGATTAATAATGTTCATTCTATGTGAAATGAAGAACTGAGAGAAAAAAGCAAGGACTAATTTCAGCAACACAACATATATATATATGTAAATTAAAGTACACCCGTCACGCCAATTGGCTTATAGGGAATATGGTGTTAGTGACCCTAAATTTACAGACCTTCAGCACATGATTTTTGGGGTAATGTGGTCGGTATTACGCCCGTGCCGCTTTACTTTCCCAGAAAAAAAATCCGGTACCCATTAAAGGCTGGATGAACCCGGAAGCCGTCGGTTGGGATCGAACCATACCTCTTGTCCTTTGTAGTCCAGTTCACTAACCACTGGGCCATCCCGACTCCCATATTTATATATACAACAGATAAAATGATTTGGCTATGTGATAAGACCGAAAGATCAAAACATAACACAACGAGCCATCTATAAACTTTGTGAGAACACCAGATTCAAGGGCTAACTACGGAAATAGATGGATTTATGGAATTTTAGAAACACTACGAAAAATAACAGCAGGAGAGATCAACAGAACAACAAAAGATGGAATGATGACATATTATAATTATTAGAAACATTAGGAAACATAACAGCAGGAGAGGCCAACAGAAGAACAAAAGATGGATTGATGGAATATTAGAAACACTAGGAAAAATAACAGCAGGAGAGATCAACAAAAGAGCAAAAGATGGATTGATGGAATATTAGAAACATTAGGAAAAATAACAGCAGGAGAGATCAACAAAAGAGCAAAAGATGGATTGATGGAATATTAGAAACACTTGGAAACATAGCAGCAGGAGAGGCCAACAGAAGAACAAAAGATGGATTGATGGAATAATAGAAACTCTAGGAAACATAATAGCAGGAGAAGCCAACAGAAGAGCAAAAGATGGATTGATAGAATATTAGAAACACTAGGAAATATCTCTTAAACACATATATCACACTTGTGTGCTTAGCACACTATTATATGGATCTGAAACCTGGACAGCATACTCAAACCAGGAAAAAAGACTAAATGTCTTCCACATGAGATGTCTCAGCAAAATAATGCACATCAAATGGCAGGACAAAATAACCAACTTAACTGTCCTGCAACGTGCTAAGACCCTAACAATCATGTCGATGCTCAGAAGTCGAAGGCTAAGATGGCTGGGGCATGTTCAACGGATGGAAGAAAAACGCATTCCTAGGCAATACTATATGGTGAGCTAAAACACGGAAAAAGACAAATCGGCAGACCTAAACTACGATATAGAGATATCTGCAAATCATCTCTGAATGACTTCTCCATATGTCAATATGACTGGGAACATCTGGCAAGTAATCGCACATTATGGAGAGCATGTATAAAGAACGGTATAACAACATTTGAGACTGTGCTAAGGTAAAACTTAGAAGAGAAAAGACTCATGAAAAAGAAAGGAAAACCCTGTGGATCAGTGGGCCTGACTTGTTCATTCTGTGGCCATGTGTGTTTGTCAAACATTGGTAGAATTAGCCACGAGAGAAGCTGTTCGATAAAAACAAAACCTCAAAAAATGCACAATAGCCTCCACTAGACCGTCTGACAAGATGAAAAGGGTCATATACATTTATAGGGAACATAGCAGCAGGAGAGGCCAACAGAAGAGCGAAAGATAGATTAGTGGAATATTAGAAACACTTGGAAAGGATAGGCCAACAGAAGAGCAAAAGATAGATTGATGGAATATTAGAAACACTTGAAAAGGAGAGGCCAACAGAAGAGCAAAAGACCACAAAATAAATCTCCCGTCGACGCTAAAAGGCAAATTAGGAAAGAAAGAATAAGTAAAAGAGGAATGCTCGGTTGGGTTTCAAGTGTTCGTCTTCTTTCTTCCAACTCTAAATCAAGGTACCTCGACTCCTAGAATCGTATACTAAACACTTTCTTGTCCGTGATGCTACAGGAGCCCTAACCACGGTGAGGTTATATGGTCCTTTTTGTCTTGTAGGATGGTCTAGTGGAGGCTATTGCGTATTTTTGTTGAGGTCATGTTTTTGTCGAACAGCTT
The DNA here is from genome assembly GCA_032433765.1 of Megaustenia siamemsis. Classification (NCBI taxonomy): domain Eukaryota; kingdom Metazoa; phylum Mollusca; class Gastropoda; order Stylommatophora; family Ariophantidae; genus Megaustenia; species Megaustenia siamemsis. The sequence continues at coordinate 4,500,682 of JAVIAB010000104.1, forward strand.
CTCTTGTGGCTAATTCTAGCAATGTTTGACACAAACACACGCGGCCACATAATGAACAGGTCAGGCCACTGATACACAGGGTTTTCCATTCTTTTTCATGAGTCTTTTCTATTTTAAGTTTTGCCTTAGCACAGTCTCAAATGATGTTATACCATTCCAGATGTTCCTAGTCATTTTCACAGATGGAGAAGTCATTCAGAGATGATTTACAGATATCTTTATATCGTAGTTTAGGTCTGTCAATTTGTCTTTTTCCATGTATTAGTTCACCATATAGTATTTGCCTGGGGATGCGTTTTTCTTCCATTCGCTGGACACCGTGAGGAGAGTAAAGAATAAAGTCACATGCCACGTCAGTGTTGCTACAGGAGCCCTGACCACGGTGAGGAGAGTAAAGAATAAAGTCACATGCCACGTCAGTGTTGCTACAGGAGCCCTGACCACGGTGAGGAGAGTAAAGAATAAAGTCACATGCCACGTCAGTGTTGCTACAGGAGCCTTGACCACGGTGAGGAGAGTAAAGAGTAAAGTCACATGCCACGTCAGTGTTGCTACAGGAGCCTTGACCACGGTGAGGAGAGTAAAGAGTAAAGTCACATGCCACGTCAGTGTTGCTACAGGAGCCTTGACCACGGTGAGGAGAGTAAAGAATAAAGTCATTGCCACGTCAGTGTTGCTACAGGAGCCCTGATTGTTTGGGGAGAAAAAAATAAAATCACTGTCGCATGCCACGCCTTTCGCTAGAGACGACTAACGGGGGTGGGGTCAAGGTCTCTGATGGTGCTACAGAATTTGTGTCAATCAACTCGAGTCATCTTCATTGGGTTCGCTTGGCGAACATGCTTCACAATGGCGAACATGCTTAAGATGACATCTGAACAGTTGTCTGTTGCGTATTAAGAAATGTCGACTCAGGTAAATATATCCCTCTTACCAGAAGCTATTTTCAACACAAACTGTTCGTCCAATCTTACAACAGCGTTAACTTGAAGCCTGCCATCATGTTGGTCCAATCTTTACAACAGCTATAACTCAAACCTGCCAGCACGTTGGTCCAATCTTTACAACAGCTATAACTCAAGCCTACAGCAGGTTGGTCCAATCTTTACAACAGCTATAACTCAAACTTGCCAGCACGTCGGTCCAATCTTTACAACAGCTATAACTCAAGCCTACCAGCACGTCGGTCCAAACTTTACAACAGCTGTAACTCAAGCCTACCAGCACGTCGGTAAAATCATTACAACAGCTATAACTCAAGCCTACCAGCACGTCGGTCCAATCTTTACAACAGCTATAACTCAAGCCTACCAGCACGTCGGTCCAAACTTTACAACAGCTGTAACTCAAGCCTACCAGCAGGTTGGTCCAATCTTTACAACAGCTATAACTCAAGCCTATCAGCAGGTTGGTCCAATCTTTACAACAGCTATAACTCAAGCCTATCAGCAGGTTGGTCCAATCTTTACACAGCTATAACTCAAGCCTACCAGCACGTCGATCCAATCTTTACAACAGCTATAACTCAAACTTGCCAGCACGTCGATCCAATCTTTACAACAGCTGTAACTCAAGCCTACAGCACGTCAGTCAAATCTTTACAACAGCTATAACTCAAACTTGCCAGCACGTCGGTCCCATCTTTACAACAGCTATAACTCAAACTTGACAGCACGTCGGTCCCATCTTTACAACAGCTATAACTCAAGCCTACCAGCACGTCTGTCCCATCTTTACAACAGCTATAACTCAAGCCTACCAGCAGGTTGATCCAATCTTTACAACAGCTATAACTCAAGCCTACCAGTACGTTGATCCAATCTATACAACAGCTAACTCAAGCCTACCAGCACGTCGGTCCCATCTTTACAACAGCTATAACTCAAACTTGCCAGCACGTCAGTTCCATCTTTACAACAGCTATAACTCAAGCCTACCAGCAGGTTGATCCATTCTTTACAACAGCTATAACTCTAGCCTACCAGCAGGTTGATACAATCTTTACAACAGCTATAACTCAAGCCTACCAGCACGTCGGTCCAATCTTTACAACAGCTATAACTCATGCCTACCAGCAGGTTGATTCAATCTTTACAACAGCTATATCTCGAGCCTACCAGCAGGTTGATCCGATCTTTACAACAGCTATAACTCAAACCTGCCAGCACGTCTGTCCAATCTTTACAACAGCTGTAACTCAAGCCTACCAGCACGTTGGTCCATATTTAAAACAACTGTATATTCTAATCTACCAGCACGTCGTCCAATCTTTACAACAGCTATAACTCAAGCCTACAGCACGTCGGTCCCATCTTTACAACAGCTATAACTCAAGCCTACCAGCACGTCGGTCCAATCTTTACAACAGCTATAACTCAAGCCTACCAGCAGGTTGATCCAATCTTTACAACAGCTATAACTCAAGCCTACCAGCACGTCGGTCCAATCTTTACAACAGCTATAACTCAAGCCTACCAGCACGTCGGTCCAATCTTTACAACAGCTATAACTCAAGCCTACCAGAAGGTTGGTCCAATCTTTACAACAGCTATAACTCAAGCCTACCAGCAGGCTGGTCCAATCTTTACAACAGCTATAACTCATGCCTACCAGCACGTCGGTCCAATCTTTACAACAGCTATAACTCAAGCCTACCAGCACGTCGGTCCAATCTTTACAACAGCTATAACTCAAACTTGCCAGCACGTCGGTCCAATCTTACAACAGCTATAACTCAAGCCTACCAGCACGTCGGTCCAATCTTTACAACAGCTATAACTCAAACTTGCCAGCACGTCGGTCCAATCTTTACAACAGCTATAACTCAAGCCTACCAGCACGTCGGTCCAATCTTTACAACAGCTATAACTCAAGCCTACCAGCAGGCTGGTCCAATCTTTACATCAGCTATAACTCTAGCCTACCAGCACGTTGGTCCAATCTTTACAACAGCTATAACTCAAGCCTACCAGCAGGTTGATCCATTCTTACAACAGCTATAACTCAAGCCTACCAGCAGATTGATCCAATCTTTACAACAGCTATAACTCAAGCCTACCAGCACGTCGGTCCAATCTTTACAACAGCTATAACTCAAGCTACCAGCAGGTTGATCCAATCTTTACAACAGCTATAACTCAAGCCTACCAGCAGGTTGATCCAATCTTTACAACAGCTATAACTCAAGCCTACCAGCAGGTTGATCCAATCGTTACAACATCTATAACTCAAGCCTACCAGCACGTCGGTCCAATCTTACTATAACTCAAACCTGCCAGCACGTCGGTCCAATCTTTACAACCGCTATAACTCAAGCCTACCAGCAGGTTGATCCAATCTTTACAACAGCTATAACTCAAGCCTACCAGCACGTCGGCCCAATATTTAAAACAACTGTATATTCTAATCTACCAGCACGTCGGTCCAATCTTTACAACAGCTATAACTCAAGCCTACCAGCACGTCTGTCCAATCTTTACAACAGCTATAACTCAAGCCTACCAGCACGTCGGTCCAATCTTTACTATAACTCAAACCTGCCAGCACGTCGGTCCAATCTTTACAACAGCTATAACTCAAGCCTACCAGCACGTCTGTCCAATCTTTACAACAGCTATAACTCAAGCCTACCAGCACGTCGGTCCAATATTTAAAACAACTGTATATTCTAATCTACCAGCACGTCGGTCCAATCTTTACAACAGCTATAACTCAAGCCTACCAGCACGTCTGTCCAATCTTTACAACAGCTATAACTCAAGCCTACCAGTACGCTGGTCCAATCTATACAACTGCTATAACTCATGCCTACCAGCACGTCGGTCCAAATTTTACAACAGCTATAACTCAAACCTGCCAGCACATCGGTCCAATCTTTACAACAGCTATAACTCAAGTCTACCAGCACTTTTGTCCAATCTTTACAACAGCTATAACTCAAGCCTACCAGCAGGGTCCAATCTTTACAACAGCTATAACTCAAGCCTATCAGCAGGCTGGTCCAATCTTTACCACAGCTATAACTCAAGCCTACCAGCAGGCTGGTCCAATCTTTACCACAGCTATAACTCAAGCATACCAGCAGGCTGGTTCAATCTTTACCACAGCTATAACTCAAGCTACCAGCAGGCTGGTTCAATCTTTACCACAGCTATAACTCAAGCATACAGCAGGCTGGTTCAATCTTTACAACAGCTATAACTCAAGCCTACCAGCAGGCTGGTCCAATCTTTACAACAGCTATAACTCAAGCCTACCAGCAGGCTGGTCCAATCTATACAACTGCTATAACTCAAGCCTATCAGCAGGCTGGTCCAATCTTTACAACAGCTATAACTCAAGCTGCCAGCACGTCGGTCCAATCTTTACAACAGCTATAACTCAAGCCTATCAGCAGGCTGGTCCAATCTTTACAACAGCTATAACTCAAACCTGCCAGCACGTCGGTCCAATCTTTACAACAGCTGTAACTTCAAACCTGCCAGCACCATCGTCCAATCTCCCACCTGCTCTACACGCTACCAACACAACCACAAACGCACCAGTATATCTTCCTTCGATCCGACACAAATGACATTCTTATCTTCAGATCACGGTGTCCCTCAAATTACTGGCCCATTTCACCAACTCAGTGTTGCTACAGCATCTGGTCTGCCTACTGGTCAACTCTACACACAAAACAGACAAAAACACCGAGGACAGATTTACTGCTCACTATACTTAACATGAGTAATCAAAACACAGCCAGTGTTTCCATAAATAAACATGACGTAAATAAACATTACTATATCTGGCCCTTTTCGTCTAGTCAGACGGTCTCATCATCATCGGGTGCCTTCTCCGCCACGAAGGTTGGCTACCATGGATCGTCATTCTACATGGCGCAGGCTGTCATAGATTGACTTGTCCATCTTTTGATGTTACTCGTCCATGTTAGTATTGGTCTGCCTCTAATCATCATCGAGTGCCTTCTCCGCAACGAAGGTTGGCTACCATGGATCGCCATTCTACTCTGTTTCTTGCTTTGATGGTGTAGGCTGTCATAGATTGACTTGTCCATCTTTTGATGTTACTCGTCCATGTTAGTCTTGGTCTGCCTCTGCCTCTTTTACCTTGTATTTTCCCTTCTAATATTACTTTTAGTAAGCTGTTGTGTCTTTTAACATTCCCCAAAAATGTCATTTGTCTTGTCTTAATTGTATTTAGTAGTTCTCTTTTTATTTTCAGTTGTTTTAAACTTCATCGTTTGTTATCTTTTGTTTCCATCCAATTCTACCTATTCTTCTATAAATCCACATTTCAAAGGCTTCAATTTTCTGTTCTGTTTTCTGGTCTAATGTCCATGTTTTCTGCACCATACAGGAATATTGAGAAGATGTAACATTTTGCTATTATTAGTTTCAGCCCTGCTGATTTGTTTTGTTGTTAGTATATTTTTCATGGCATTAAAAACTTTTTGCCATACCTATTTTTGTTTATTTACTAACGAACGAGCTGACAAGCTTGCTGAAAAGGCTAAAATTTCAGATGGCAACGCCATGGACAGCGCAGACATTTTACACGCAATCCGCGAGCGGGAAGAGTAGCAGACTTTCGAGACGACAAGGATTCAAACGCAATGGCGAGACTAACGCATAGTCGTGTAAGGCTTGGCACAGCAAAGAGCGAACATTTTTCAGGACGCCAGAGGTGTATGGTTAACCAACTGCGAACCGGCACGATCAGCCGTCACACACTTGTGAATTTGTGAATCTATTGTTTCTATATATAGATTTTTTTCTATTGTTTCTATATATAGATTTTTTTATATTTTTCTATATATAGATTTTTTTCTATTGTTTCATATAGATTTTTTTCTATTGTTTCTATATATAGATTTTGTTCTATTGTTTCTATAATAGATTTTTTTCTATTGTTTCTATATATAGACTTTTTTCTATTGTTTCTATATATAGATTTTTTTCTATTGTTTCTATATATAGATTTTTTTCTATTGTTTCTATGTATAGATTTTTTTCTATTGTTTCTATATATAGATTTTTTTTTCTATTTCTCTTATCAGGAAGAAACATGTCCTCAGTAATTTTAATTTTACTGCCTTGCTAGTATTGTGCCACGTGTTCTTAATGTTGTTTAATTGTGTTGCTGCTATTGCTAAACTTCATTGATCTTTTTATTTGGCAGTCTCCATTGTTAGTTTCTTTGGGCCGCGATTAATAATGTTCATTCTATGTGAAATGAAGAACTGAGAGAAAAAAGCAAGGACTAATTTCAGCAACAAACATATTATATATGTAAATTAAAGTACACCCGTCACGCCAATTGGCTTATAGGGAATATGGTGTTAGTGACCCTAAATTTTACAGACCTTCAGCACATGATTTTTGGGGTAATGTGGTCGGTATTACGCCCGTGCCGCTTTACTTTCCCAGAAAAAAAATCCGGTACCCATTAAAGGCTGGATGAACCCGGAAGCCGTCGGTTGGGATCGAACCATACCTCTTGTCCTTTGTAGTCCAGTTCACTAACCACTGGGCCATCCCGACTCCCATATTTATATATACAACAGATAAAATGGTTTGGCTATGTGATAAGACCGAAAGATCAAAACATAACACAACGAGCCATCTATAAACTTTGTGAGAACACCAGATTCAAGGGCTAACTACGGAAATAGATGGATTTATGGAATTTTAGAAACACTACGAAAAATAACAGCAGGAGAGATCAACAGAACACAAAAGATGGAATGATGACATATTATAATTATTAGAAACATTAGGAAACATAACAGCAGGAGAGGCCAACAGAAGAACAAAAGATGGATTGATGGAATATTAGAAACACTAGGAAAAATAACAGCAGGAGAGATCAACAAAAGAGCAAAAGATGGATTGATGGAATATTAGAAACATTAGGAAAAATAACAGCAGGAGAGATCAACAAAAGAGCAAAAGATGGATTGATGGAATATTAGAAACACTTGGAAACATAGCAGCAGGAGAGGCCAACAGAAGAACAAAAGATGGATTGATGGAATAATAGAAACTCTAGGAAACATAATAGCAGGAGAAGCCAACAGAGAGCAAAAGATGGATTGATAGAATATTAGAAACACTAGGAAATATCTCTTAAACACATATATCACACTTGTGTGCTTAGCACACTATTATATGGATCTGAAACCTGGACAGCATACTCAAACCAGGAAAAAAAGACTAAATGTCTTCCACATGAGATGTCTCAGCAAAATAATGCACATCAAATGGCAGGACAAAATAACCAACTTAACTGTCCTGCAACGTGCTAAGACCCTAACAATCATGTCGATGCTCAGAAGTCGAAGGCTAAGATGGCTGGGCATGTTCAACGGATGGAAGAAAAACGCATTCCTAGGCAAATACTATATGGTGAGCTAAAACACGGAAAAAGACAAATCGGCAGACCTAAACTACGATATAGAGATATCTGCAAATCATCTCTGAATGACTTCTCCATATGTCAATATGACTGGGAACATCTGGCAAGTAATCGCACATTATGGAGAGCATGTATAAAGAACGGTATAACAACATTTGAGACTGTGCTAAGGTAAAACTTAGAAGAGAAAAGACTCATGAAAAAGAAAGGAAAACCCTGTGGATCAGTGGGCCTGACTTGTTCATTCTGTGGCCATGTGTGTTTGTCAAACATTGGTAGAATTAGCCACGAGAGAAGCTGTTCGATAAAAACAAAACCTCAAAAAATGCACAATAGCCTCCACTAGACCGTCTGACAAGATGAAAAGGGCCATATACATTTATAGGGAACATAGCAGCAGGAGAGGCCAACAGAAGAGCGAAAGATAGATTAGTGGAATATTAGAAACACTTGGAAAGGATAGGCCAACAGAAGAGCAAAAGATAGATTGATGGAATATTAGAAACACTTGAAAAGGAGAGGCCAACAGAAGAGCAAAAGACCACAAAATAAATCTCCCGTCGACGCTAAAAGGCAAATTAGGAAAGAAAGAATAAGTAAAGAGGAATGCTCGGTTGGGTTTCAAGTGTTCGTCTTCTTTCTTCCAACTCTAAATCAAGGTACCTCGACTCCTAGAATCGTATACTAAACACTTTCTTGTCCGTGATGCTACAGGAGCCCTAACCACGGTGAGGTTATATGGTCCTTTTTGTCTTGTAGGATGGTCTAGTGGAGGCTATTGCGTATTTTTGTTGAGGTCATGTTTTTGTCGAACAGCTTCTCTTGTGGCTAATTCTAGCAATGTTTGACACAAACACACGCGGCCACATAATGAACAGGTCAGGCCCACTGATACACAGGGTTTTCCATTCTTTTTCATGAGTCTTTCTATTTTAAGTTTTGCCTTAGCACAGTCTCAAATGATGTTATACCATTCCAGATGTTCCTAGTCATTTCACAGATGGAGAAGTCATTCAGAGATGATTTACAGATATCTTTATATCGTAGTTTAGGTCTGTCAATTGTCTTTTCCATGTATTAGTTCACCATATAGTATTTGCCTGGGGATGCGTTTTTCTTCCATTCGCTGGACACCGTGAGGAGAGTAAAGAATAAAGTCACATGCCACGTCAGTGTTGCTACAGGAGCCCTGACCACGGTGAGGAGAGTAAAGAATAAAGTCACATGCCACGTCAGTGTTGCTACAGGAGCCCTGACCACGGTGAGGAGAGTAAAGAATAAAGTCACATGCCACGTCAGTGTTGCTACAGGAGCCTTGACCACGGTGAGGAGAGTAAAGAGTAAAGTCACATGCCACGTCAGTGTTGCTACAGGAGCCTTGACCACGGTGAGGAGAGTAAAGAGTAAAGTCACATGCCACGTCAGTGTTGCTACAGGAGCCTTGACCACGGTGAGGAGAGTAAAGAATAAAGTCATTGCCACGTCAGTGTTGCTACAGGAGCCCTGATTGTTTGGGGAGAAAAAAATAAAATCACTGTCGCATGCCACGCCTTTCGCTAGAGACGACTAACGGGGGTGGGGTCAAGGTCTCTGATGGTGCTACAGAATTGTGTCAATCAACTCGAGTCATCTTCATTGGGTTCGCTGTGGCGAACATGCTTCACAATGGCGAACATGCTTAGATGACATCTGAACAGTTGTCTGTTGCGTAATTAAGAAATGTCGACTCAGGTAAATATATCCCTCTTACCAGAAGCTATTTCAACACAAACTGTTCGTCCAATCTTTACAACAGCGTTAACTTGAAGCTGCCATCATGTTGGTCCAATCTTTACAACAGCTATACTCAAACCTGCCAGCACGTTGGTCCAATCTTTACAACAGCTATAACTCAAGCCTACCAGCAGGTTGGTCCAATCTTTACAACAGCTATAACTCAAACTTGCCAGCACGTCGGTCCAATCTTTACAACAGCTATAACTCAAGCCTACCAGCACGTCGGTCCAAACTTTACAACAGCTGTAACTCAAGCCTACCAGCACGTCGGTAAAATCATTACAACAGCTATAACTCAAGCCTACCAGCACGTCGGTCCAATCTTTACAACAGCTATAACTCAAGCCTACCAGCACGTCGGTCCAAACTTTACAACAGCTGTAACTCAAGCCTACCAGCAGGTTGGTCCAATCTTTACAACAGCTATAACTCAAGCCTATCAGCAGGTTGGTCCAATCTTTACAACAGCTATAACTCAAGCCTATCAGCAGGTTGGTCCAATCTTTACAACAGCTATAACTCAAGCCTACCAGCACGTCGATCCAATCTTTACAACAGCTAAACTCAACTTGCCAGCACGTCGATCCAATCTTTACAACAGCTGTAACTCAAGCCTACCAGCACGTCAGTCAAATCTTTACAACAGCTATAACTCAAACTTGCCAGCACGTCGGTCCCATCTTTACAACAGCTATAACTCAAACTTGACAGCACGTCGGTCCCATCTTTACAACAGCTATAACTCAAGCCTACCAGCACGTCTGTCCATCTTTACAACAGCTATAACTCAAGCCTACCAGCAGGTTGATCCAATCTTTACAACAGCTATAACTCAAGCCTACCAGTACGTTGATCCAATCTATACAACAGCTATAACTCAAGCCTACCAGCACGTCGGTCCATCTTTACAACAGCTATAACTCAAACTTGCCAGCACGTCGTTCCATCTTTACAACAGCTATAACTCAAGCCTACCAGCAGGTTGATCCATTCTTTACAACAGCTATAACTCAAACCTGCCAGCACGTCTGTCCAATCTTTACAACAGCTGTAACTCAAGCCTACCAGCACGTTGGTCCAATATTTAAAACAACTGTATATTCTAATCTACCAGCACGTCGGTCCAATCTTTACAACAGCTATAACTCAAGCCTACCAGCACGTCGGTCCCATCTTTACAACAGCTATAACTCAAGCCTACCAGCACGTCGGTCCAATCTTTAAACAGCTATAACTCAAGCCTACCAGCAGGTTGATCCAATCTTTACAACAGCTATAACTCAAGCCTACCAGCACGTCGGTCCAATCTTTACAACAGCTATAACTCAAGCCTACCAGCACGTCGGTCCAATCTTTACAACAGCTATAACTCAAGCCTACCAGAAGGTTGGTCCAATCTTTACAACAGCTATAACTCAAGCCTACCAGCAGGCTGGTCCAATCTTTACAACAGCTATAACTCAAGCCTACCAGCACGTCGGTCCAATCTTTACAACAGCTATAACTCAAGCCTACCAGCACGTCGGTCCAATCTTTACAACAGCTATAACTCAAACTTGCCAGCACGTCGGTCCAATCTTTACAACAGCTATAACTCAAGCCTACCAGCACGTCGGTCCAATCTTTACAACAGCTATAACTCAAACTTGCCAGCACGTCGGTCCAATCTTACAACAGCTATAACTCAAGCCTACCAGCACGTCGGTCCAATCTTTACAACAGCTATAACTCAAGCCTACAGCAGGCTGGTCCAATCTTTACATCAGCTATAACTCTAGCCTACCAGCACGTTGGTCCAATCTTTACAACAGCTATAACTCAAGCCTACCAGCAGGTTGATCCATTCTTTAAACAGCTATAACTCAAGCCTACCAGCAGATTGATCCAATCTTTACAACAGCTATAACTCAAGCCTACCAGCACGTCGGTCCAATCTTTACAACAGCTATAACTCAAGCCTACCAGCAGGTTGATCCAATCTTTACAACAGCTATAACTCAAGCCTACCAGCAGGTTGATCCAATCTTTACAACAGCTATAACTCAAGCCTACCAGCAGGTTGATCCAATCGTTACAACATCTATAACTCAAGCCTACCAGCACGTCGGTCCAATCTTTACTATAACTCAAACCTGCCAGCACGTCGGTCCAATCTTTACAACAGCTAAACTCAAGCCTACCAGCAGGTTGATCCAATCTTTACAACAGCTATAACTCAAGCCTACCAGCACGTCGGTCCAATATTTAAAACAACTGTATATTCTAATCTACCAGCACGGTCCAATCTTTACAACAGCTATAACTCAAGCCTACCAGCACGTCTGTCCAATCTTTACAACAGCTATAACTCAAGCCTACCAGCACGTCGGTCCAATCTTTACTATAACTCAAACCTGCCAGCACACGTCGGTCCAATCTTTACAACAGCTATAACTCAAGCCTACCAGCACGTCTGTCCAATCTTTACAACAGCTATAACTCAAGCCTACCAGCACGTCGGTCCAATATTTAAAACAACTGTATATTCTAATCTACCAGCACGTCGGTCCAATCTTTACAACAGCTATAACTCAAGCCTACCAGCACGTCTGTCCAATCTTTACAACAGCTATAACTCAAGCCTACCAGTACGCTGGTCCAATCTATACAACTGCTATAACTCATGCCTACCAGCACGTCGGTCCAAATTTTACAACAGCTATAACTCAAACCTGCCAGCACATCGGTCCAATCTTTACAACAGCTATAACTCAAGTCTACCAGCACTTTTGTCCAATCTTTACAACAGCTATAACTCAAGCCTACCAGCAGGCTGGTCCAATCTTTACAACAGCTATAACTCAAGCCTATCAGCAGGCTGGTCCAATCTTTACCACAGCTATAACTCAAGCCTACCAGCAGGCTGGTCCAATCTTTACCACAGCTATAACTCAAGCATACCAGCAGGCTGGTTCAATCTTTACCACAGCTATAACTCAAGCCTACCAGCAGGCTGGTTCAATCTTTACCACAGCTATAACTCAAGCATACCAGCAGGCTGGTTCAATCTTTACAACAGCTATAACTCAAGCCTACCAGCAGGCTGGTCCAATCTTTACAACAGCTATAACTCAAGCCTACCAGCAGGCTGGTCCAATCTATACAACTGCTATAACTCAAGCCTATCAGCAGGCTGGTCCAATCTTTACAACAGCTATAACTCAAGCCTGCCAGCACGTCGGTCCAATCTTTACAACAGCTATAACTCAAGCCTATCAGCAGGCTGGTCCAATCTTTACAACAGCTATACTCAAACCTGCCAGCACGTCGGTCCAATCTTTACAACAGCTGTAACTTCAAACCTGCCAGCACCATCGTCCAATCTCCCACCTGCTCTGACACGCTACCAACACAACCACAAACGCACCAGTATATCTTCCTTCGATCCGACACAAATGACATTCTTATCTTCAGATCACGGGTCCCTCAAATTACTGGCCCATTTCACCAACTCAGTGTTGCTACAGCATCTGGTCTGCCTACTGGTCAACTCTACACACAAAACAGACAAAAACACCGAGGACAGATTTACTGCTCACTATACTTAACATGAGTAATCAAAACACAGCCAGTGTTTCCATAAATAAACATGACGTAAATAAACATTACTATATCTGGCCCTTTTCGTCTAGTCAGACGGTCTCATCATCATCGGGTGCCTTCTCCGCCACGAAGGTTGGCTACCATGGATCGTCATTCTACATGGCGCAGGCTGTCATAGATTGACTTGTCCATCTTTTGATGTTACTCGTCCATGTTAGTATTGGTCTGCCTCTAATCATCATCGAGTGCCTTCTCCGCAACGAAGGTTGGCTACCATGGATCGCCATTCTATATCTGTTTCTTGCTTTGATGGTGTAGGCTGTCATAGATTGACTTGTCCATCTTTTGATGTTACTCGTCCATGTTAGTCTTGGTCTGCCTCTGCCTCTTTTACCTTGTATTTTCCCTTCTAATATTACTTTTAGTAAGCTGTTGTGTTTTAACATTCCCCAAAAATTTCATTTGTCTTGTCTTAATTGTATTTAGTAGTTCTCTTTTTATTTTCAGTTGTTTTAAAACTCATCGTTTGTTATCTTTGTTTCCATCCAATTCTACCTATTCTTCTATAATCCACATTTCAAAGGCTTCAATTTTCTGTTCTGTTTTCTGGTCTAATGTCCATGTTTCTGCACCATACAGGAATATTGAGAAGATGTAACATTTTGCTATTATAGTTTCAGCCCTGCTGATATTTGTTTTGTTGTTAGTATATTTTTCATGGATTAAAATTACTTTTTGCCATACCTATTCTTTTGTTTATTTACTAACGAACGAGCTGACAAGCTTGCTGAAAAGGCTAAAATTTCAGATGGCAACGCCATGGACAGCGCAGACATTTTACACGCAATCCGCGAGGCGGGAAGAGTAGCAGACTTTCGAGACGACAAGGATTCAAACGCAATGGCGAGACTAACGCATAGTCGTGTAAGGCTTGGCACAGCAAAGAGCGAACATTTTTCAGGACGCCAGAGGTGTATGGTTAACCAACTGCGAACGGCACGATCAGCCGTCACACACTTGTGAATTTACTCGAAAGGAAATCGGAGCACTATGGGTATGCCCCTTGTGCAAGGAGGATGATCTTTCGACTAACTAACTAACTTGTTTATTTCAGTTTTACATTTTCCATCACTGGTTATAGTATGTCCAGGTAGTTGTAGCTCTGAACTGTCTCCAGATGTATTCACTCAACTGTGATATTAATTGTAGGTCTTGAGAATTTTCTTTTGTTTATGATCATAGTTTTTAGTCTTTTTGATATTCATTTCTAGTCCATATTTTTTGCTTGTTATGTTTATCACATTAGCCAGGTGGTCTAGTGGAAGCTATTGTGTATTTTTTTTTAGGTTTTCTTTTTGTCGAACAAGCTTCTCTCGTGGCTAATTCTACCAATGTTTGACAAACACACGGCCACAGAATGAACAAGTCAGGCTCACTGGTCCACATGGTTTTCCCATCTTTTTTCATGAGCCTTTTCTCTTGTAAGATATATGTACTGTGCTGTGCTATTTCTGATGTAGTTGTTGATATATGTACTGTGCTGCTAATTCTGATGTAGTTGTTGATATATGTACTGTGCTACATTAATTCTGATGTATTTGCTGTGATATATGTACAGTACTATATTATTCTGATGTAGTTGCATATATATGTACCGTGCTATATTAATTCTGGTGTAGTTGCATATATATGTACCGTGCTATATTAATTCTGATGTAATTGCGATATATGTACAGGCTATATTAATTCTGATGTAATTGCGATATATGTACAGTGCTATATTAATTCTGATGTAGTTGCTGATATATGTACTGTGGCTGTATTAATTCTGATGTAGTTGCTGATATATGTACTGTGCTGTATTAATCTGATGTAGTTGCTTATATGTACACTGTGCTATATTAATTCTGATGTATTGCTTATATATTCTGTGCTACATTAATTCTGATGTAGTTGCTTATGTATACTGTGCTACATTAATTCTGATGTAGTTGCTTATATATACTGTGCTATATTAATTCGATGTAGTTGTGCTATGTGTACTGTGCTGTGTTAATTCTGATGTATTTACCGATATATATATATGTATATATATATATACTTTACTATATTAATTCTGATGTATTTGCTGGTATATAAAGTATAAAACGATCCTACGACACATCTACCACATACATCTCATGGAGTATGTTAAGGGGCTCACGACAGAACCAGAGAAACAAAGGTCGCTTGGTCAAAGCAGTCGCCACGTCGTGTGAGACTCAGGATTTTTATTTCACCCCCGATAGAAAAAAATGTTAGGCCCTATATCTACGCGGCTTTCGAACACCGTACGGCCGCTTTCAGCCTGCGAACGAGTTTTTGCACGGCCACGAACTCTCTCATCATCATCATCATCATTTGTGCGCCGTCTCCGCATCGAAGGTTGGCTACCATGGAGCGCCATTCCACTCTGTCTCTTGCTTTGATGGTGCAGGTTGTCATGTGCTGACTTGTCCATCTTTTGATGTTACTCGTCCATGTTAGCCTTGGTCTGCCTCTTTTACCTTGTATATTCCCTTCCAACTTGTCCATCTTTTGATGTTACTCGTCCATGTTAGTCTTGGTCCTGCCTCTTTTACCTGTTTAATTCCCTTCCAACTTGTCCATCTTTTGATGTTACTCGTCCATGTTAGTCTTGGTCTGCCTCTTTTACCTGTATATTCCCTTCCAACTTGTCCATCTTTTGATGTTACTCGTTCCATGTTAGTCTTGGTCTGCCTCTTTTACCTTGTATATTCCCTTCCAACTTGTCCATCTTTTGATGTTACTTGTCCATGTTAGTCTTGGTCTGCCTCTTTTACCTTGTATATTCCCTTCCAACTTGTCCATCTTTTGATATTACTCGTCCATGTTAGTCTTGGTCTGCCTCTTTTACCTTGTATATTCCCTTCCAACTTGTCCATCTTTTGATGTTACTCGTCCATGTTAGTCTTGGTCTGCCTCTTTTTACCTTGTATATTCCCTTCCAACTTGTCCATCTTTTGATGTTACTCGTCCATGTTAGTCTTGGTCTGCTCCTTGTATTTTCCCCTCCAGGATTACTTTTAGTCGGCTGTTGTGTCTTTTAACATGGCCCAACATCTCATTTGTCTTGTTACAATTGTGCCTACCAAGTTCGTTATTCAGTGTTAGTTGTTTCCAGATTTCATCGTTTGTTTTCTTTTCTTTCCATCCAATTCTACCTATTTTGTGTACTCCTCTGCTAATGCATGAACCTTGTAAATTAATTTTAACAAGTAATTTATGATACATAAACTGTCATGGTGATGTACTTTCGCCTACTTCAAGTGGTATGGTATTACACCAGATGACTATGATGATGATAATGATAACGTTTCATATATATATATATTATCATCATCAAGTACCAGCCTGCTGGAGTAGGTGATCATGTCTTTCCACAACGTTCGATCACGACAGTTATTTATCATTTCTGATGTTGACCTTCTGCCAAGCCATTCTTTTCTTCTTTTCAATTGTCTGGTATCTTTTCTATTCGCTTGCCTCTCTTTTTTTCGTCCCTCAATTTTCCAAGTTTTTACTATATATTCCAGCATAAAATATTCCAATATATATATATATATATATATATATATATATAATTGGGACTGATTGGTCTCGAGGCAAGACGCCAACCTCAAAAAAGAGAGGTTTTGTGGGTTCAAATCCCGGCCACAACAGTTGGGATTGTTATTTATGATTTCTCTCTGCGGCAACCACCCTGGTCTCAGCAGCGAGGCCCGGCTTTGAAACGTTAATTACTCATCGACGGGAAAAAAAATATGAGTACCACAGAAGACGGAGTTATCTGCCTGTGCGGCGAGGGACCCTTTGTGCACAAGGCTTCCAGGGAAAACCGGATTAACACCCAAATTCCAGTTCCTCATCTCTAGGGACTTCGTCAGAGGTAGTCTTGCGAATGCCATATATATATTGTGGCGATTCATGATTGTACAAAGAAATTACGACGGTGGTTTTCTGTTGCCTTCCGTCGGTTTGTTTACGGTTGACTCCGCTAGCCTTTGACTAAAAAGTCTCACCCACAAGGTAGTGGGGTGGTTTTACTTCAGGGTACCCTCCCTCAGCCTTTTACTCTCCCCAGCTTATCTGCAAGGAGAAGAGTAATGAAAACGTTCTGAATGAGGCAAAATCAAAAAGAGAGCTAATTTTCAATATTAGGAAGAAACAATCATCATTTTCGGTCATGTAATGAGAAGGGAACAGCTGGAATATATTGTAACAACTGGGAAAATTGAGGGACGAAGAGATAGAGGGAATCAAAGAGAAAAGATACCAGACAGATTAAGAGAATCGCTTTGCAGAAGGTCAACAACAGAAATGATAAATAACTGTCGAGATCGAAAGTTATGGGAGACATGATTACCTATATCAGCAGGCCCCCGTACTTCTCTCTCCCTCTCTCTCTCTCTTCTCTCTCTCTCTCTCTCGCGATCAGGACTCAATCAGAGTAGGATTCCAGACTCTCACATAAACTCAGCTGTCAGGTTAAGTGTGTTGATCGCCCCCACAGACAGAACATCACAATTAGAGTCTGCCAGATCCACTCTGATTGAACACCCGTTAATACTTTGCACTGTGTTCTGCGCCAGTGGCCCAGTGCATCCGATTTCAGCCAGCATTTTATTCAGGTTTGCTTTCCTTAGCCTTTGATTGTCCCCAATCTTCCTGCAAGGCAGCAGATTGTCTTTTCTGTAGGGGGATTCTGCCCTTAGATGGTCGACCCTCCCAGGTTTACGAGCACCATCTGTCAAGTCACTAGAGGTGACTCACATCAAGATATATGACACATGACTAACATAAAACATGCACATAAAGATATGAGATATCACTGACATAGACATGCACACACAAAGATATGACACATGCCTAACATAGACATGCACACAAAGATATGAGATATGACTAACATAGACATGCACACACAAAGATATGAGATGTGACTAACATAGCCATGCACACATAAGGATATGAGATGTGCCTAACACAGACATGCACACACAAAGATATGAGATAGACTAACATAAAACATGCACACAAAGATATGAGATATCACTAACCCAGACATGCACACACAAAGATATGAGATATGACTAAACACAGACACACATATAGATATGAGACATGATTAACACGAACACACCAAGATATGAGATATGACTAACATGACACACACCAAGATATGAGCCATAGCCAGCCACACACACACACACGCACGCACACACACACACACACACACACACACACACACACACACAAAAGCTAAGATATGAGCCATGGCTAGCACAGAAACACATCAAGATATGAGCCATGGCTTCACGGAAAAACAACAAGAAATGAACCATGTCCAGCACAGAAACACATTAAGGTATCCATATGCTTGGGTTTGTTGTAGTCGCCAGACTCTTCTTAACGTGGGAATCATCGACATACGAGTCGCAGCCCCGGTTCACAGGTTTCGTTCAAACAGTTGTCTGGACATTTGAGAGTGCAGTCTGACCCGTAGAACGTTCCCTTGCATGTACAGTTCCCGGTTGACTGTTCACGGGTGTCGTTGAAACAGTTGTCCGACATTTGAGAGTGCAGTCCTGACCCTAGAATGTTCCCTTGCATGTACAGTTCCCGGTTGACTGTTCACAGGTGTCGTTGAAAACAGTTGTCCGGACATTTGAGAGTGCAGTCTGACCCGTAGTACGTATCCTTGCACGTACAGTCTGCAATTTCCGGGTCACATATGATGACACAGCCATCAGAACACGTCTGTTCGCACTGTAGCCCAAATTACCACCGGGACAAGTGCCATTACAGGTATAGCCAGGATGTTTACATTGTAGGTATTTTCGGATTTTTTCCCCACATAAAGAACAGACACTGAGACAAGACCCGGAGCAGTCCGTGTCCATAGATCCCGTACTTGATGATGATATATATATATAACTCAGGAAGAATATCGTTGATGACGCACGCACAAATATATTTAGCATGCACTGGTTAAAGGATATACTATATTCAACAGATATTTAAAATGTGGAATTGGATAGGTCAAGAAACGAAACCGCTGCAAACGCGCCCACTTCAATGACACAGAAAATAAGAAAGATGGAAGCATGATACAGATAGCCAGATCGTTACTTAAATCTGAAGAAGCGTCAAGTCCTGGCTTAATGACTCCATGAAGACTGTGGCAGGTAGGCTGTACCCATTTACAGATTTACTATAAAAAAAAATAGCACAGCCTTAACAGTAATAGACAGGAAGTAATGTTGGCAACAAAGAAAAGGACTTCACCACAATGGACAATAAAGACAAGTGGAAAAATATTAAACGAGTAAATGAATTTAAATACTGAGAACAATGTTTAAACTCAGAATGTATAGTTCGTTCACAAATTCGTGCCCACAGAGTTTATTAATTATCTCGGAAACTGTTTGATGTATTTCTGTAATTCTTTTTCATGAAAGCTTATTTTTTCACCGACCTTCAGTCTGATTTTTTGCCCTACTGTCATGCATTTAGGAAAGATTTGTGCTTATTTGAGGTAAATAAAATATGATTTTCTTGCTTGTCCTCAATTTTAGGATTTTACAATACCCACATTTGTTGTAATCAACTCACCAATTAAAAAGGCAAATTTCACGTGCACACCACACAATCTTAGCACACCACACAATCTTAGCACACCACACAATCTTAGCACACCACACAATCATAGCACACCACACAATCTTAGCACACCACACAATCTTAGGGAGCTGCGATAGCTCAGTGGTTAGTGAACTGGACTACAAAGGACAAGGGGTAGGGTTCGATCCAACCGAAGCCTTTCAGGTTCACCCAGCCTTAAATGGTTACCGGATTTTTTCTGGGAATGTAAAGCGGCACGGACGTTATATCCGACCATATTACCCCAAAAATCACGTGCCGAAGGTCTGTAAAAAATTATGGTCACTAACACCATATTCCCTATATGCCACTTGGGATGACGGGGGCTCTTTACTTTTTTTTATTCACCACACAATCTTAACACCGTTTCGCACTCTTAACTTGTAAGACAACGTGACTCCGAGGTTTTTTTTGGTATTTTCATTACCGGTTTCTTGTTAAATTGATCCAGAGCGTATTTTGACAAAATATTTACTATTAATGAATATTCCTGTATGTGTGATAATTTGTAAGCTGTTGTGAAGTGACTACTTGATTTTTAAAACCATGAAGAGTTTAAGTGTAAATTCATCACTATGTAGAAGATAACTGTGTTATTGTACATGCACTTTTGCAAGGAATCTAAAGGCGGGTCGGTTATATTACGCTATCAAACAACCAGAAAACAGAACACGGGCAGCTCTAAATATAGATAGAATGTCTTTCAATCGATGGATAGGACAGAACTTTGACTCTGCAGAGACGACGGTCAAGCAAGGAAGAAAAATGAAAGTAGATGAGTTTGAGAAAGATATTATAGTCGTGAAATGTTGAAAACGCTTGAATTGAATCAACTTGTTACACTGGGCAAACTTAAAGTGCGACTGCAATTAGAATGTGATAGTGACATCTCAAAAACAACTCTTTGGAAGATCGTAAGAGGCGTTGGTTTCACTTTTCGAAAATCTGCTAGTGGTAGAAATATTGTTTGTGAAAAACCACACCTGATAGCTGCCCGAAGCAAATACCTGAGGCAGATCCGTGGGCGACGAATGGAAGGCTACGATATAGTATATTTGGATGAAACGTCGGTCAATGCTCATCATACATAGGAGAAAGAATGGCAATCAGTTGACAGAGAAAATAAAAGAAGCATTCCCAGCAGTAAAGGACAACATATATATGGTACATGCTGACAGTAGAGAGAATGGTCTTGTTAATGACACACAACACATTATTGGTACATGCTGACAGTAGAGAGAATAGCCTTGTTAATGACACACAACACATTATATTGGTACATGCTGGCAGTAGAGAGAATGGTCTTGTTAATGACACACAACACATTATATTGGTACATGCTGACAGTAGAGAGAATGGTCTTGTTTAATGACACACAACACATTATATTGGTACATGCTGGCAGTAGAGAGAATGGTCTTGTTAATGACACACAACACATTATATTGGTACATGCTGACAGTAGAGAGAATAGTCTTGTTAATGACACACAACACATTATATTGGTACATGCTGGCAGTAGAGAGAATAGTCTTGTTAATGACACACAACACATTATATTGGTACATGCTGGCTGTAGAGAGAATGATCTTGTTAATGACACACAACACATTATATGGTACATGCTGACAGTAGAGAGAATGGTCTTGTTAATGACACACAACACATTATATTGGTACATGCTGGAGGTAGAGAGAATGGTCTTGTTAATGACACACAACACATTATATTGGTACATGCTGACAGTAGAGAGAATGGTCTTGTTAATGACACACAACACATTATATTGGTACATGCTGGCAGTAGAGAGAATAGTCTTGTAATGACACACAACACATTATATTGGTACATGCCGGCAGTAGAGAGAATGGTCTTGTTAATGACACACAACACATTATATTGGTACATGCTGGAGGTAGAGAGAATGGTCTTGTTAATGACACACAACACATTATATTGGTACATGCTGACAGTAGAGAGAATGATCTTGTTAATGACACACAACACATTATATTGGTACATGCTGGCAGTAGAGAGAATAGTCTTGTTAATGACACACAACACATTATATTGGTACATGCTGACAGTAGAGAGAATGATCTTGTTAATGACACACAACACATTATATTGGTACATGCTGACAGTAGAGAGAATGATCTTGTTAATGACACACAACACATTATATTGGTACATGCTGGCAGTAGAGAGAATGATCTTGTTAATGACACACAACACATTATATTGGTACATGCTGGCAGTAGAGAGAATGGTCTTGTTAATGACACACAACACATTATATTGGTACATGCTGACAGTAGAGAGAATGGTCTTGTTAATGACACACAACACATTATATTGGTACATGCTGACAGTAGAGAGAATGATCTTGTTAATGACACACAACACATTATATTGGTACATGCTGACAGTAGAGAGAATGATCTTGTTAATGACACACAACACATTATATTGGTACATGCTGGCAGTAGAGAGAATGATCTTGTTAATGACACACAACACATTATATTGGTACATGCTGACAGTAGAGAGAATAGTCTTGTTAATGACACACAACACATATATTGGTACATGCTGACAGTAGAGAGAATGGTCTTGTTAATGACACACAACACATTATATTGGTACATGCTGACAGTAGAGAGCATGATCTTGTTAATGACACACAACACATTATATTGGTACATACTGGCAGTAGGGAGAATAGTCTTGTTAATGACACACAACACATTATATTGGTACATGCTGACAGTAGAGAGAATGGTCTTGTTAATGACACACAACACATTATATTGGTACATGCTGACAGTAGAGAGAATGGTCTTGTTAATGACACACAACACATTATATTGGTACATGCTGACAGTAGAGCGAATGGTCTTGCTAATGACACACAACACATTATACTGGTACATGCTGGCAGTAGAGAGCATGATCTTGTTAATGACACACAACACATTATATGGTACATGCTGACAGTAGAGCGAATGGTCTTGTTAATGACACACAACACATTATATTGGTACATGCTGACAGTAGAGAGAATAGTCTTGTTAATGACACACAACACATTATATGGTACATGCTGGCAGTAGAGAGAATGGTCTTGTTAATGACACACAACACATTATATTGGTACATGCTGGAGGTAGAGAGAATGGTCTTGTTAATGACACACAACACATTATATTGGTACATGCTGACAGTAGAGAGAATGGTCTTGTTAATGACACACAACACATTATATTGGTACATGCTGACAGTAGAGAGAATGGTGTTGTTAATGACACACAACACATTATATGGTACAAGCTGGCTGTAGAGAGAATGGTGTTGTTAATGACACACAACACATTATATTGGTACATGCTGACAGTAGAGAGAATAGTCTTGTTAATGACACACAACACATTATATTGGTACATGCTGACAGTAGAGAGAATAGTCTTGTTAATGACACACAACACATTATATTGGTACAAGCTGGCTGTAGAGAGAATGGTGTTGTTAATGACACACAACACAATTATATTGGTACATGCTGACAGTAGAGAGAATGATCTTGTTAATGACACACAACACATTATATTGGTACATGCTGACAGTAGAGAGAATGGTCTTGTTAATGACACACAACACATTATATTGGTACATGCTGGCTGTAGAGAGAATGGTCTTGTTAATGACACACAACACATTATATTGGTACATGCCGGCAGTAGAGAGAATGATCTTGTTAATGACACACAACACATTATATTGGTACATGCTGGCTGTAGAGAGAATGATCTTGTTATGACACACAACACATTATATTGGTACATGCTGACAGTAGAGAGAATGGTCTTGTTAATGACACACAACACATTTATATCGGTACATGCTGACAGTAGAGAGAATGGTCTTGTTAATGACACACAACACATTATATCGGTACATGCTGACAGTAGAGAGAATGGTTTTGTTAATGACACACAACACATTATATCGGTACATGCTGACAGTAGAGAGAATGGTCTTGTTAATGACACACAACACATTATATTGGTACATGCTGGCAGTAGAGAGAATGGTCTTGTTAATGACACACAACACATTATATTGGTACATGCCGGCAGTAGAGAGAATAGTCTTGTTAATGACACACAACACATTATATTGGTACATGCTGGCAGTAGAGAGAATGATCTTGTTAATGACACACAACACATTATATTGGTACATGTTGGCAGTAGAGAGAATGATCTTGTTAATGACACACAACACATTATATTGGTACATGCTGGCAGTAGAGAGAATGGTCTTGTTAATGACACACAACACATTATATTGGTACATGCTGGCAGTAGAGAGAATGATCTTGTTAATGACACACAACACATTATATTGGTACAAGCTGGCAGTAGAGAGAATGTTAATGACACACAACACATTATATTGGTACATGCTGGCAGTAGAGAGAATGGTCTTGTTAATGACACACAACACATTATTGGTACATGCTGGCAGTAGAGAGAATGATCTTGTTAATGACACACAACACATTATATTGGTACATGCTGGCAGTAGAGAGAATGGTCTTGTTAATGACACAAACACATTATATTGGTACATGCTGACAGTAGAGAGAATGGTCTTGTTAATGACACACAACACATTATATTGGTACATGCTGGTAGTAGAGAGAATGGTCTTGTTAATGACACACAACACATTATATTGGTACATGCTGACAGTAGAGAGAATGATCTTGTTAATGACACACAACACATTATATTGGTACATGCTGGCAGTAGAGAGAATGGTCTTGTTAATGACACACAACACATTATATTGGTACATGCTGGCAGTAGAGAGAGTTGTCTTGTTAATGACACAAACACATTATATTGGTACATGCTGGCAGTAGAGAGAATGATCTTGTTAATGACACACAACACATTATATTGGTACATGCTGGCAGTAGAGAGAGTTGTCTTGTTAATGACACACAACACATTATATTGGTACATGCTGGCAGTAGAGAGAATGATCTTGTTAATGACACACAACACATTATATTGGTACATGCTGGCAGTAGAGAGAATGGTCTTGTTAATGACACACAAACACATTATATTGGTACATGCTGCAGTAGAGAGAATGGTCTTGTTAATGACACACAACACATTATATTGGTACATGCTGGTAGTAGAGCGAATGGTCTTGTTAATGACACACAACACATTATATTGGTACATGCTGACAGTAGAGAGAATGGTCTTGTTAATGACACACAACACATTATATTGGTACATGCTGGCAGTAGAGAGAATGGTGTTGTTAATGACACACAACACATTATATTGGTACATGCTGACAGTAGAGAGAATAGTCTTGTTAATGACACACAACACATTATATTGGTACATGCTGACAGTAGAGAGAATGGTCTTGTTAATGACACACAACACATTATATTGGTACATGCTGACAGTAGAGAGAATGGTCTTGTTAATGACACACAACACATTATATTGGTACATGCTGGCAGTAGAGAGAATAGTCTTGTTAATGACACACAACACATTATATTGGTACATGCTGACAGTAGAGAGAATGGTCTTGTTAATGACACACAACACATTATATTGGTACATGCTGACAGTAGAGAGAATGATCTTGTTAATGACACACAACACATTATATTGGTACATGCTGACAGTAGAGAGAATGGTCTTGTTAATGACACACAACACATTATATTGGTACATGCTGACAGTAGAGAGAATGGTCTTGTTAATGACACACAACACATTATATTGGTACATGCTGGCAGTAGAGAGAATGATCTTGTTAATGACACACAACACATTATATTGGTACATGCTGACAGTAGAGAGAATAGCCTTGTTAATGACACACAACACATTATATTGGTACATGCTGGCAGTAGAGAGAATGGTCTTGTTAATGACACACAACACATTATATTGGTACATGCTGGCAGTAGAGAGAATGGTCTTGTTAATGACACACAACACATTATATTGGTACATGCTGACAGTAGAGAGAATGATCTTGTTAATGACACACAACACATTATATTGGTACATGCTGGAGGTAGAGAGAATGGTCTTGTTAATGACACACAACACATTATATTGGTACATGCTGGCAGTAGAGAGAATGGTCTTGTTAATGACACACAACACATTATATTGGTACATGCTGACAGTAGAGAGAATGATCTTGTTAATGACACACAACACATTATATTGGTACATGCTGACAGTAGAGAGAATGGTCTTGTTAATGACACACAACACATTATATTGGTACATGCCGGCAGTAGAGAGAATGGTCTTGTTAATGACACACAACACATTATATTGGTACATGCTGGCAGTAGAGAGAATGGTCTTGTTAATGACACACAACACATTATATTGGTACATGCTGGAGGTAGAGAGAATGGTCTTGTTAATGACACACAACACATTATATTGGTACATGCTGGCAGTAGAGAGAATGGTCTTGTTAATGACACACAACACATTATATTGGTACATGCTGACAGTAGAGAGAATGGTCTTGTTAATGACACACAACACATTATATTGGTACATGCTGGCAGTAGAGAGAATGGTCTTGTTAATGACACACAACACATTATATTGGTACATGCTGGCAGTAGAGAGAATGGTCTTGTTAATGACACACAACACATTATATTGGTACATGCTGGCAGTAGAGAGAATGGTCTTGTTAATGACACACAACACATTATATCGGTACATGCTGGCAGTAGAGAGAATAGTCATGTTAATGACACACAACACATTATATCGGTACATGCTGGCAGTAGAGAGAATGGTCTTGTTAATGACACACAACACATTATATCGGTACATGCTGGCAGTAGAGTGAATAGTCATGTTAATGACACACAACACATTATATCGGTACATGCTGGCAGTAGAGAGAATGGTCTTGTTAATGACACACAACACATTATATTGGTACAAGCTGGCTGTAGAGAGAATAGTCTTGTTAATGACACACAACACATTATATTGGTACATGCTGACAGTAGAGAGAATAGTCATGTTAATGACACACAACACATTATATTGGTACATGCTGGCAGTAGAGAGAATAGTCATGTTAATGACACACAACACATTATATTGGTACATGCTGACAGTAGAGAGAATGATCTTGTTAATGACACACAACACATTATATTGGTACATGCTGGCAGTAGAGAGAATGATCTTGTTAATGACACACAACACATTATATTGGTACATGCTGGCAGTAGAGAGAATGATCTTGTTAATGACACACAACACATTATATTGGTACATGCTGGCAGTAGAGAGAATAGTCATGTTAATGACACACAACACATTATATTGGTACATGCTGGCAGTAGAGAGAATGATCTTGTTAATGACACACAACACATTATATTGGTACATGCTGACAGTAGAGAGAATAGTCATGTTAATGACACACAAAACATTATATTGGTACATGCTGGCAGTAGAGAGAATGGTCTTGTTAATGACACACAACACATTATATTGGTACATGCTGACAGTAGAGAGAATGATCTTGTTAATGACACACAACACATTATATTGGTACATGCTGGCAGTAGAGAGAATGATCTTGTTAATGACACACAACACATTATATTGGTACATGCTGACAGTAGAGAGAATGGTCTTGTTAATGACACACAACACATTATATTGGTTACATGCTGGCAGTAGAGAGAATGGTCTTGTTAATGCCACACAACACATTATATGGTACATGCTGGCAGTAGAGAGAATGGTCTTGTTAATGTCACACAACACATTATATTGGTACATGCTGACAGTAGAGAGAGTGGTCATGTTAATGACACACAACACATTATATTGGTACATGCTGGCAGTAGAGAGAATGGTCTTGTTAATGACACACAACACATTATATTGGTACATGCTGGTAGAGAGAATGGTCTTGTTAATGACACACAACGCATTATATTGTACATGCTGGCAGTAGAGAGAATAGTCTTGTTAATGACACACAACACATTATATTGGTACATGCTGACAGTAGAGAGAATAGTCTTGTTAATGACACACAACACATTATATTGGTACATGCTGGCAGTAGAGAGAATGATCTTGTTAATGACACACAACACATTATATTGGTACATACTGGCAGTAGAGAGAATGGTCTTGTTAATGACACACAACACATTATATTGGTACATGCTGGCAGTAGAGAGAATGGTCTTGTTAATGACACACAAACACATTATATTGGTACATGCTGGCAGTAGAGAGAATGATCTTGTTAATGACACACAACACATTATATTGGTACATGCTGACAGTAGAGAGAATGATCTTGTTAATGACACACAACACATTATATTGGTACATGCTGGCAGTAGAGAGAATGTTCTTGTTAATGACACACAACACATTATATTGGTACATGCTGGCAGTAGAGAGAATGATCTTGTTAATGACACACAACACATTATATTGGTACATGCTGACAGTAGAGAGAATGGTCTTGTTAATGACACACAACACATTATATTGGTACATGCTGGCAGTAGAGAGAATAGTCTTGTTAATGACACACAACTTATTTTTCAATCAAAGTCTACAGACAATAGGGACTACCACACTGAAATGAATGGACGAATTTTCAGAGACTGGACAGAGAACACTCTACTCCCCATTCTGGATAGACCTTCATGTCGTGTAATGGACAATGCATCCTATCATAATGTGGTAGCACTGGAGGACAAAGTTCCTAATTCGTCAAGCACAAAAGATCAAATCATCACATGGCTTAGAAAAGAAAATGTTTCCTTTCAAAACACCCAGTTAAAACCAGAGTTGTTGCAACTTGTTAGACAAACAAAGAAGACAAAGTTATATCAAATTGATAAAATAATTGCAAAGTATGGCCACGCATCTCTTCGCCTCCCACCTTACCATTCGCACCTCAACCCAATAGAACTTGTGTGGGCTAAAGTCAAAGTATAGCCACACATCTCTTCGCCTCCCACCTTATCATTCACACCTCAACCCAATAGAACTTGTGTGGGCTAAAGTCAAAGTATGGCCACACATCTCTTCGCCTCCCACCTTATCATTCGCACCTCAACCCAATAGAACTTGTGTGGGCTAAAGTCAAAGTATGGCCACACATCTCTTCGCCTCCCACCTTATCATTCACACCTCAACCAATAGAACTTATGTGGGCTAAAGTCAAAGTATGACCACACATCTCTTCGCCTCCCACCTTATCATTCACACCTCAACCCAATAGAACTTGTGTGGGCTAAAGTCAAAGTATGACCACACATCTCTTCGCCTCCCACCTTATCATTCACACCTCAACCCAATAGAACTTGTGTGGGCTAAAGTCAAAGTATGGCCACACATCTCTTCGCCTCCCACCTTATCATTCACACCTCAACCCAATAGAACTTGTGTGGGCTAAAGTCAAAGTATGGTCACACATCTCCCACCTTATCATTCACACCTCAACCCAATAGAACTTGTGTGGGCTAAAGTCAAAGTATGGTCACACATCTCCCACCTTATCATTCACACCTCAACCCAATAGAACTTGTGTGGGCTAAAGTCAAAGTATGGTCACACATCTCCCACCTTATCATTCACACCTCAACCCAACAGAACTTGTGTGGGCTAAAGTCAAAGTATGGCCACACATCTCCCACTTATCATTCACACCTCAACCCAATAGAACTTGTGTGGGCTAAAGTCAAAGTATGGCCACACATCTCCTCGCCTTCCACCTTATCATTCACACCTCAACCCAATAGAACTTGTGTGGGCTAAAGTCAAAGTATGGCCACACATCTCCCACCTTATCATTCACACCTCAACCCAATAGAACTTGTGTGGGCTAAAGTCAAAGTATGGCCACACATCTCCTCGCCTTCCACCTTATCATTCACACCTCAACCCAATAGAACTTGTGTGGGCTAAAGTCAAAGTATGGCCACACATCTCCCACCTTATCATTCACACCTCAACCCAATAGAACTTGTGTGGGCTAAAGTCAAAGTATGGCCACACATCTCCCACCTTATCATTCACACCTCAACCCAATAGAACTTGTGTGGGCTAAAGTCAAAGTATGGTCACACATCTCCCACCTTATCATTCACACCTCAACCCAATAGAACTTGTGTGGGCTAAAGTCAAAGTATGGTCACACATCTCCCACCTTATCATTCACACCTCAAACCAATAGAACTTGTGTGGGCTAAAGTCAAAGTATGGCCACACATCTCCCACCTTATCATTCACACCTCCAACCAATAGAACTTGTGTGGGCTAAAGTCAAAGTATGGTCACACATCTCCCACCTTATCATTCACACCTCAACCCAATAGAACTTGTGTGGGCTAAAGTCAAAGTATGGTCACACATCTCCACCTTATCATTCACACCTCAACCCAATAGAACTTGTGTGGGCTAAATTCAAAGTATGGCCACACATCTCCACCTTATCATTCACACCTCAACCCAATAGAACTTGTGTGGGCTAAAGTCAAAGTATGGCCACACATCTCCCACCTTATCATTCACACCTCAACCCAATAGAACTTGTGTGGGCTAAAGTCAAAGTATGGCCACACATCTCCCACCTTATCATTCACACCTCAACCCAATAGAACTTGTGTGGCTAAAGTCAAAGTATGGCCACACATCTCCCACCTTATCATTCGCACCTCAACCCAATAGAACTTGTGTGGGCTAAAGTCAAAGTATGGCCACACATCTCTTCGCCTCCCACCTTATCATTCACACCTCAACCCAATAGAACTTGTGTGGGCTAAAGTCAAAGTATGGCCACACATCTCTTCGCCTCCCACCTTATCATTCACACCTCAACCCAATAGAACTTGTGTGGGCTAAAGTCAAAGTATGGCCACACATCTCTTCGCCTCCCACCTTATCATTCACACCTCAACCCAATAGAACTTGTGTGGGCTAAAGTCAAAGTATGGCCACACATCTCTTCGCCTCCCACCTTATCATTCACACCTCATCCCAATAGAACTTGTGTGGGCTAAAGTCAAAGTATGGCCACACATCTCTTCGCCTCCCACCTTATCATTCACATCTCAACCCAATAGAACTTGTGTGGGCTAAAGTCAAAGTATGGCCACACATCTCTTCGCCTCCCACCTTATCATTCACATCTCAACCCAATAGAACTTGTGTGGGCTAAAGTCAAAGTATGGCCACACATCTCTTCGCCTCCCACCTTATCATTCACACCTCAACCCAATAGAACTTGTGTGGGCTAAAGTCAAAGGGCAAGTTGCTGCACAGAGCACGACGTTTAAAATTTGTGATGTAAAGAATTGACGCGTGATGCCCTCTCAACGATAGACATTGAGTACTGGAGAAAATGTGACGACCATGTGCTCAGAGAAGAGGAACAATACTGGAGAAAATGTGACGACCGTGTGCTCAGAGAAGATGAACAATACTGAGAAAATGTGACGACCATGTGCTCAGAGAAGATGAACAATACTGGAGAAAATGTGACGACCATGTGCTCAGAGAAGATGAACAATACTGGAGAAAATGTGACGACCATGTGCTCAGAGAAGATGAACAATACTGGAGAAAATGTGACGACCATGTGCTCAGAGAAGAGGAACAATACTGGAGAAAATGTGACGACCATGAGTTCAGAGAAGAGGAACAATACTGGAGAAAATGTGACGACCATGTGCTCAGAGAAGAGGAACAATACTGGAGAAAATGTGACGATCATGAGCTCAGAGAAGAGGAATAATACTGGAGAAAATGTGACGACCATGAGTTCAGAGAAGAGGAACAATACTGGAGAAAATGTGACGACCATGAGTTCAGAGAAGAGGAACAATACTGGAGAAAATGTGACGATCATGAGCTCAGAGAAGAGGACAATACTGGAGAAAATGTGACGACCATGAGCTCAGAGAAGTGGAACAATACTGGAGAAAATGTGACGACCATGAGCTCAGAGAAGAGGAACAATACTGGAGAAAATGTGACGACCATGAGCTCAGAGAAGAGGAACAATACTGGAGAAAATGTGACGACCATGAGCTCAGAGAAGAGGAACAATACTGGAGAAAATGTGACGACCATGTGCTCAGAGAAGAGGAACAATACTGGAGAAAATGTGACGACCATGTGCTCAGAGAAGAGGAACAATACTGGAGAAAATGTGACGACCGTGTGCTCAGAGAAGATGAACAATACTGGAGAAAATGTGACGACCATGTGCTCAGAGAAGATGAACAATACTGGAGAAAATGTGACGACCATGTGCTCAGAGAAGATGAACAATACTGGAGAAAATGTGACGACCATGTGCTCAGAGAAGAGGAACAATACTGGAGAAAATGTGACGACCATGAGTTCAGAGAAGAGGAACAATACTGGAGAAAATGTGACGACCATGTGCTCAGAGAAGAGGAACAATACTGGAGAAAATGTGACGATCATGAGCTCAGAGAAGAGGAACAATACTGGAGAAAATGTGACGACCATGAGTTCAGAGAAGAGGAACAATACTGGAGAAAATGTGACGACCATGAGTTCAGAGAAGAGGAACAATACTGGAGAAAATGTGACGATCATGAGCTCAGAGAAGAGGAACAATACTGGAGAAAATGTGACGACCATGAGCTCAGAGAAGTGGAACAATACTGGAGAAAATGTGACGACCATGAGCTCAGAGAAGAGGAACAATACTGGAGAAAATGTGACGACCATGAGCTCAGAGAAGAGGAACAATACTGGAGAAAATGTGACGACCATGAGCTCAGAGAAGAGGAACAATACTGGAGAAAATGTGACGACCATGTGCTCAGAGAAGAGGAACAATACTGGAGAAAATGTGACGACCATGAGCTCAGAGAAGAGGAACAATACTGGAGAAAAATGTGACGACCATGTGCCCAGAGAAGAGGAACAATACTGGAGAAAATGTGACGATCATGAGCTCAGAGAAAAGGAACAATACTGGAGAAAATGTGACGACCATGAGCTCAGAGAAGAGGAACAATACTGGAGAAAATGTGACGACCATGAGCTCAGAGAAGTGGAACAATACTGGCGAAAATGAGACGACCATGTGCTCATAGAATAGGAACAATACTGGAGAAAATGTGACGACCATGAGCGCAGAGATGAGGAACAATACTGGAGAAAATGTGACGACCATGTGCTCAGAGATGAGGAACAATACTGGAGAAAATGTGACGACCATGTGCTCAGAGAAGAGGAACACTACTGGAGAAAATGTGACGACCATGAGCGCAGAGAAGAGGAACAATACTGGAGAAAATGTGACGAGCATGAGCTCAGAGAAGAGGAACAATACTGGAGAAAATGTGACGACCATGTGCTCAGAGATGAGGAACAATACTGGAGAAAATGTGACGACCATGTGCTCAGAGAAGAAGAACAATACTGGAGAAAATGTGACGAGCATGTGTTCGGAGAAGAGGAACAATACTGGAGAAAATGTGACGACCATGAGCTCAGAGAAGAGGAACAATACTGGAGAAAATGTGACGACCATGTGCTCAGAAAAGAAGAACAATACTGGAGAAAATGTGACGAGCATGTGCTCAGAGAAGAGGAACAATACTGGAGAAAATGTGACGACCATGAGCTCAGAGAAGAGGAACACTACTGGAGAAAATGTGACGACCATGTGCTCAGAGAAGAGGAACAATACTGGAGAAAATGTGACGATCATGAGCTCAGAGAAGAGGAACAATACTGGAGAAAATGTGACGACCATGTGCTCAGAGAAGAGGAACACTACTGGAGAAAATGTGACGAAATGTGCTCAGAGAAGAGGAACAATACTGGAGAAAATGTGACGACCATATGCTCAGAGAAGAAGAACAATACTGGAGAAAATGTGACGATCATGAGCTCAGAGAAGAGGAACAATACTGGAGAAAATGTGACGATCATGTGCTCAGAGATGAGGAACAATACTGGAGAAAATGTGACGACCATGAGCTCAGAGAAGAGGAACAATACTGGAGAAAATGTGACGATCATGTGCTCAGAGAAGAGGAACAATACTGGAGAAAATGTGACGACCATGAGCTCAGAGAAGAGGAACAATACTGGAGAAAATGTGACGATCATGTGCTCAGAGAAGAGGAACAATACTGGAGAAAATGTGACGACCATGAGCTCAGAGAAGAGGAACAATACTGGAGGAAATGTGACGACCATGAGCTCAGAGAAGAGGAACAATACTGGCAACGAGATGGATTGCAGTTTGTCCAACCGATAACGGTTGTTAACCTCTTAGAGACTTCTGATTCGGAATGACATTTGTATGACATGTGCACAATTTTGTTGATGACACTCTTTCTATAGTTGCTGACTATGTGTGTTTGATGTTCTGCTTGTTCCATATATTTTGTTGATGACACTCTTACTATTTGCTGACTATGTGTGTTTGATGTTCTGCTTGTTCCATATATTTTGTTGATGACACTCTTACTATTTGCTGACTATGTGTGTTTGATGTTCTGCTTGTTCCATATATTTTGTTGATGACACGCCTACTACTTGCTGACTATGTGTGTTTGATGTTCTGCTTGTTCCATATATTTTGTTGATGACACGCCTACTACTTGCTGACTATGTGTGTTTGATGTTCTGCTTGTTCCATATATTTTGTTGATGACACGCCAGCTATTTGCTGACTATGTGTGTTTGATGTTCTGCTTGTTCCATATATTTTGTTGATGACACGCCTACTATTTGCTGACTATGTGTGTTTGATGTTCTGGTTGTTCCATATATTTTGTTGATGACACTCTTACTATTTGCTGACTATGTGTGTTTGATGTTCTGGTTGTTCCATATATTTTGTTGATGACTCTCTTACTATTTGCTGACTATGTTTGTTTGATGTTCTGCTTGTTCCATATATTTTGTTGATGACACTCTTACTATTTACTGACTATGTGTGTTTGATGTTCTGGTTGTTCCATATATTTTGTTGATGACTCTCTTACTATTTGCTGACTATGTGTGTTTGATGTTCTGCTTGTTCCATATATTTTGTTGATGACACTCTTACTATTTGCTGACTATGTGTGTTTGATGTTCTGGTTGTTCCATATATTTTGTTGATGACACTCTTACTATTTGCTGACTATGTTTGTTTGATGTTCTGGTTGTTCCATATATTTTGTTGATGACACGCCAGCTATTTGCTGACTATGTGTGTTTGATGTTCTGTTTGTTCCATATATTTTGTTGAGGACACGCCTGCTATTTGCCGACTACATGTGTTTGATACTTTGGTCAAAGTTTACCTATCTCTATGACGAAGATATAAAATCAAATGAAAAATGTTGCCCTCTTCAATCTGATACGGATACGCCTTTGGCTTGCGTTGTTAGAAAATTAACATAATTTACGGCAATATCTAATGTTAACAACTTCTAGCACAACCTCACAGTCAGGAGTCACAATTGACAGTAAGAGACAAACCACAGAGAAAGAAAAAATAAAAGCAATAATTTTGAGTCTAGGAGCAGTCAAGGGTAGAAATGAGAAAGGCCATTTGAAGTTAGAAATTAAAACTCTACAGATTACAATTAGGGAATGTCGTGAAAAATAGTTGCGTTGCCATTGGGACGTATGTAGCTCGTTGCCGGCAAGCGGCCGGCCAGTCCCACATTGTACTTGTTGATTATTCTGTTGTTTTTAATTTCTAGTATCGTTGAGTAGAGTGTAAGTGAGACTTCCGGTCAATATGGCAGATAGACGGCAATGAACAGTTTAGGGACTGTCTGAAAAGGTTTCTTGTTGCAGTTTCCTCATATCCCAAGTCCGGTTTGCGGACGGAACTACTGAGTTTAATGCTCAGTGCACACCATGAGCTGCGTGTTTCATCAGAAGGTGTTTCTATATTCAGATTGCTAACGATGAATGATGATATCGTATGACGAAGACCAGTTCAGTTGCGTTGACAGTCGGTGCTAATACGCCTTAAGTCTTTCGACGTGTGCTGTGTATGCTACGATGGTTACTGCAGCTCCCTTTCTTTGTTTGCATATTCGATGCGATTTTAATTCGGATGATTGCACTGGCACGGGCGGTTGAGCAATTATGGATTTTAATTCATTTTCTGTGATACCGGGTCTTTGACTAACTGTAACTATATCATACGTATAACATTTGACAAAAATACCGCCTCATTCACAAACAATTTCGCGCCGCAGATTTTCCCAAATGAGTATGATTAAGCGATATATTTTGCAGGTAAAAAACCGACCGGGACAAATGGGTGTCCCAAAGACATTTTTCGGGACAGTGAATTATTTAATTAAAAACCAGGACTGATTTGACAACCCTAACTCGTACCATGCGAAATTAGATATCATCATCATGTGCCATATCGGTTGGCGTAGGCGATCATGTCCTTCCACAATCTTCTACACACAGTGCATCGTTTCAGCTCTGTATTTGTCATAATTATTCTAGGCAATATAAGAAGGTAGTTTACCATTCCTTTCCTTCTTGGCAGTGAGTGTACTAGTCGGAGATCGCAGCCATTGTCTCTATACATGAGATCCTCTGCCTGCCATCGCGGTGTGGGGACCATAACCGGCACTACTTGTCGGCTGCTCCCACAACACCATCCACCATCTGCTCCAATGGCTTCACATAACCCTGATAGGGGGGCTAAACGGGAGCTCCACCTTGCCCAGGGGTGTCCCGAAGACTAGCGGAGGAAAGGAGACGTCTTACTCCTCCTTTGGTAGGGCAGAACTCTACCCCGCTAATTTAGATAAGGGAAGTAATATTGTCGTGTCCATTACGTCGACACATGTGACGGGAATTCACTATCTATTATTAAGTCAGTAATCTAAGATATGCTGATGATACTGTACTACTAGCAATAATCCTAAAGATCTACAACAATTGCTTAATGTAATAAACATGACAAGCAAAAAATATAGATTAGATATGATTGCGTTCGCCCGATGACTAAAGTATTCTACAGTATTCGTAGACTGTAGAATTCCTCTTCGTCATCCGCCCTTAAAAGAACGTTAAGTGGGTATGTCTTTTGTTGTGTTGTGGTTTGCAGTATAACTGTGATATTTGCGCCTTTCGGCCCAACACATCCGACTTCAGCACGACATTTTTGAGTACCGGGTTGTCTTCCTTCTTCGATCCCTACTCGCTTGGCCAGACTAGACAGGTTAGTTTGTTACTAGAGGCACCGCGAAGAGGTGGAGCAGGGTCTGGATGGTTCTGTTCACCGATCCTGGCGCAAGCCATCAGCTATGGGTCGCTGACAACTTCCAGCTCTGGTGCTGTGAGGCGCGCCTTCGCATCCGGAATAGATATGAATATCAAAAAGACTAAAACTTTGATCATAAACAAAGATAATACTCAAAACCTACAAGTGGATATCAAAGATGAAGGAATAGACTTGGAGACAGTTCAGAGCTACAACTACCTTTGACATACTATAACCAGGGCTGGAAAATGTACAACTGAAATAAACAAAAGAATAGGAATGGCAAAAAGTAATTTTAATGTCATGAAAAATATACTAACATCAAAACAAATAACAGCAGGGCTAAAACTAAGAATAGCAAAATGTTACATCTTCTCAATATTCCTATATGGTGCAGAAACATGGACATTAGACACGAAAACAGAACAGAGAATTGAAGCCTTTGAAATGTCGATATATAGAAGAATAGGAAGAATTGGATGGAAGGAAAAGAAAACAAGCTACAACTACCTTGGACATACTATAACCAGTGATGGAAAATGTAAAACTGAAATTTAAAAAAAAATAGGATTGGCAAAAAGTAATTGTAATGCCATGAAAAATATATTAACATCTAAACAAATAACAATAGGACTAAAACTAACAATAGCTTAATGTTATGTCTTCTCAATATTCCTGTATGGTGCAGAAATATGGACATCAGACAAGAAAATGGAACAGAAAATTGAAGCCTTTGAAATGTGGATTTATAGAAGAATAGGAAGAATTGGATGGAAATAAAAGAAAACAAACGATGAAGTTTTAAAACAACTGAAAATGAAAAGAGATCTAAACACAATTCAAACAAA
Source organism: Megaustenia siamemsis (assembly GCA_032433765.1). Lineage (NCBI taxonomy): Eukaryota > Metazoa > Mollusca > Gastropoda > Stylommatophora > Ariophantidae > Megaustenia > Megaustenia siamemsis. The sequence goes on from JAVIAB010000104.1 coordinate 4,538,385, forward strand.
TTATATTTTTTGACATGTTAAAAGACCCAACAGCCTACTAAAAGTAATCTTGGAAGGGAAAATTCACGGTAAATGAGGCACACCAAGACTAAAATGGGCGTGCGAAATCAAAACATGGAAAAGTCAGCCTATGACAACCTCCACCATCAAAGCAAGACACAGAGCGGAATGGCGCTCCACGGTAGCCAAACTTCGATGCGGAGACGGTGCTCGATGATGATGATGATGATGATGATGATGAATATTATTAACTGATTAAGGCAGATGTAAAAAAAAAGATCAAAACTATATCCAACGGAATAGTTAGCCCTCGCTTGACTTTCGGTTAACAAATTGTATTGACATGTTCGCAACGACGAGTGATCTGGTCTGTTTTTATTAATTGGGGACTAGGCAAATAAGTCTGCAGTAAAGCTGGTAGCGAATCACTTCAGATGAAGAGATATCTTTATAGCACTCGTAAACAAAATCACAAAGTAGAGTAAAATATATGTATAAATAAAATGTATATAAAAATAAAATGTATATAAAAATACTTTTATCTTTTTTTCCAGAGATTTTCCTCTTTATTATTTTAAGTCCATAATTCACTTCCATATTTAATAGCTGGGAGCTGTAAAAACAAAAGAGGAAGAATTGAAAGACCCTGCAACAAGGTCAAGGTAAAGTACGAGACTTGAACCGGCGTCTTATCACGCGAGTTTCCACCCATATGTGCTCGGCCGTTTATCCAGAAGTGTTCGGAGACTTCTGGATAGTGCCGCCTCAAGCATCGAAACTCACAATGCGAGGCGGCATTCCTCACCTTCCCAGAATACTACCCTGGTACCCACTTCTGTCAGCGGCTGGGTCGACCGCTGGGGTATTAGTTTTTTTACAACTCACAATACTTCCAGCGGGAACCGAACACGGGTTGACCGAACGTCGGTAGTTCAACCTGGTGGTTTTCCCAACCAGGTTGCCGAGGCCCCAAAGTGGTTGTCATGGCACGGAAAACAGTCAACAACATAGTTGAAACGATGCACGGAGGATATGAGATTATGGAAGGACATGATCGCCTACGCCAAACGGTGCGGCACATGATGATGATGATATTACTTATATGGGAGCCGCGATAGCTCAGTGGTTAGTGAAATGGACTACAAAGGACAAGAGGTCGGGTTCCATCCTGATTTCCGGCTTCCAGGTTCACCTAGCCTGTATTCAGTAGGTGATTTTTTTCTTGGAAATTAAAGCGCCATGGGCGTAATACCGACCACATTACCCCAAAAATCATGTGCTGAAGGTCTGTAAAAATTATGGTCACTAAAATCATATTCCCTAGACGCCACTTGGCGTTACGAGTAACATTACATTTTAAAATTATATTTTCATATATTTATATTATCAAGAACAATAGTCGTGGATAAAGAGATACAGCGAAGACGACGGCGCTGGGTAGGGCACCAATTGAAAGCACTATAGGGAAGGCCCTTTTTTTTTCAAATCCCTCAGGAAAAAGACAAAACATTCTTGGAGAAGATAGATAGAATCAGAGATTAAGATGATGGGGAAGACATGGGATGATCTAATAAGAACGTCAAGAAACAGAAAGGCTTGGAAAGTGTTTGTTGATGACATATGCTCCACAGGGAGCTGAAAGTGTTGAAGATCTATGCTTCAGAGGGAGTTAGCAGTATTTATTGAAGACCTATGCTCCACAGGGAGCTGAAAGTGTTGAAGACCTATGCTTCACAGGGGGTTAGCAGTATTTGTTGAAGACATATGCTCCACAGGGAGCTGAAAGTATTGAAGACCTATGCTCCACAGGGAGCTGAAAGTGTTGAAGACCTATGCTTCACAGGGGGTTAGCAGTATTTGTTGAAGACCTATGCTCCACAGGGAGCTGAAAGTATTGAAGACCTATGCTCAACAGGGAGCTGAAAGTGTTGAAGACCTATGCTCCACAGGGAGCTGAAAGTATTGAAGACCTATGCTCAACAGGGAGCTGAAAGTGTTGAAGACCTATGCTTCACAGGGAGTTAGCAGTATTTGTTGAAGACCGATGCTCCACAGGGATCTGAAAGTGTTGAAGACCTATGCTTCACAGGGAGTTAGCAGTATTTGTTGAAGACCTATGCTCCACAGGGAGCTGAAAGTGTTGAAGACCTATGCTTCACAGGGAGTTAGCAGTATTTGTTGAAGACCTATACTCCACAGGGAGCTGGAAGTATTTTTTGAAGACCTATGCTCCACAGGGATCCGAAAGTATTTGTTGAAGACCTTTGCTCCACACGGAGCTGAAAGTATTTGTTGTAGACCTATGCTACAAAGGGAGCTGAAAGTGTTTGTTGAAGACCTATGCTCCACAGGGAGCTGAAAGTATTTTTTGAAGACCTATGCGCTACAGGGAGTTGAAAGTGTTTGTTGAAGACCTATGCTCCACGGGCAGCTGAAAGTATTTGTTGATAATCTATGCTCCACAGGGAGCTGAAAGTGTTTGTTGAAGAACTATGCTCTACAGGGAGCTGAAAGTATTTGTTGCAGATCTATGCTCCACTGGGAGCTGAAAGTATTTGTTGAAGAACTATGCTCCACAGAGAGCTGAAAGTGTTTGTTGAAAACCTATGCTCCACAGGTAGCTGAAAATGTTTGTTGAAGACCTATGCTTCACAGGGAGCTGAAAGTATTTGTTGAAGACCTATGCTCCACAGGGAGCTGAAAGTGTTTGTTGAAGACCTATGCTCTACAGGGAGTTGAAAGTGTTTTTGAAGACCTATGCTCCACAGGGAGCTGAAAGTATTTGTTGAAGACCTATGCTCCACAGGAAGCTGAAAGTGTTTGTTAAAGACCTATGCTGCACTGGAAGCTGAAAGAATTTGTTGAAGACCTATGCTCCACAGGGATCTGAAAGTATTTGTTGAAGACCTATGCTCCACAGGGAGCTGAAAGTGTTTGTTGAAGACCTATGCTCCACAGGGAGCTGAAAGTATTTGTTGAAGACCTATGCTCCACAGGGAGCTGTAAGTGTTTGTTGAAGATCTATGCTCCACAGGAAGTGGAAAGTGTTTGTTGAAGACCTATGCTCCACAAGGAGCTGAAAGTGTTTTTGAAGACCTATGCTCCACAGGGAGCTGAAAGTGTTTGTTGAAGACCTATGCTCCACAGGGAGCTGAGAGTATTTGTTGAAGACCTATGCTCCACAGGGAGTTGAAAGTATTTGTTGAACACCTATGCTCTAAAGGGAGCTGAAAGTATTTGATGAAGACCTATGCTCCACAGGGAGCTGAAAGTGTTTGTTGAAGACCTATGCTCCACAGAGATCTGAAAGTATTTGTTGTACACCTATGCTTCACAGAGAGTTCACAGTATTTGCTAAAGACCTATGCTCCACAGGGAGCTGAAAGTGTTTGTTGAAGACCTATGCTCCACAGGGAGTTGACAGCTTCTTTTGAAAACCTATGCTCCACAGGGAGCTGAAAGTGTTTGTTGAAGACCTATGCTCCACAGGAAGCTGAAAGTATTTGTTGAAGACCTATGCTCCATAGGGAGCTGTAAGTGTTTGTTGAAGACCTATGCTCCACAGGAAGTGGAAAGTGTTTGTTGAAGACCTATGCTCCACAAGAGCTGAAAGTGTTTTTTGAAGACCTATGCTCCACAGGGAGCTGAAAGTGTTTGTTGAAGACCTATGCTCCACAGGGAGCTGAGAGTATTTGTTGAAGACCTATGCTCCACAGGGAGTTGAAAGTATTTGTTGAACACCTATGCTCTAAAGGGAGCTGAAAGTATTTGTTGAAGACCTATGCTCCACAGGGAGCTGAAAGTGTTTGTTGAAGACCTATGCTCCACTGAGATTTGAAAGTATTTGTTGTACACCTATGCTTCACAGAGAGTTCACAGTATTTGCTAAAGACCTATGCTCCACGGGGAGCTGAAAGTGTTTGTTGATGACCTATGCTCCACAGTGTGCTGAAAGTGTTTGTTGAAGACCTATGCTCCATAGGGAGTTGACAGCTTCTTTGAAAACCTATGCTCCACAGGGAGCTGAAAGTGTTTGTTGAAGACCTATGCTCCACAGGGAGCTGAAAATGTTTGTTGAAGACCTATGCTCCATAGGGAGTTGACAGCTTCTTTGAAAACCTATGCTCCACAGGGAGCTGAAAGTGTTTGTTGAAGACCTATGCTCCACAGGGAGCTGAAAATGTTTGTTGAAGACCTATCCTCCACAGAGAATTAAAAGCGTTTGCTGAAGACCTATGCTCCACAGGGAGCTGAGAGAAAAAAACAGAAGAATGTAGGCCAAAAGCTAACGGGGATTTCCCGTTGCTAAAACCGTCTCTTCTGTTATCTGATCTGACAAGAACGTGCACACTAAGTGATCGTGTGTTCCTATATACTGGTATCTTATTTACATCCTTGTATCTATTCCAGATATTGGACCATCATCATGTACACGGCCTGCTGACGTAGGTGATCATGTCTCCACAGCAATCGATCTCGACATTTATTTATCATTTCTGTTGTTGACCTTCTGATATGTCATTCTCTTAAGCTGTCTGGTATCTTTTCTCTTCGTCCCTCAATTTTCCCAGTTGTTACAATATATTCAAGTTGTTCTCTTCTCATTACATGGCCAAAAAATGATGATTGTTTCTTCCTAATATTGTAAATTAGCTCTATTTTGCTTTGGTCTCTTTCAGAACATTTTCATTACTCTTTTTAGTTATCCATGGTATTCTCAACATTCTTCTGTAAAACCACATTTCTACAGCCTCCAGTGATTTTTTGTTTGTTGTCATATTTTCCATGATTGACATCCGTATGTTGAGACTAGCTCTACATAACATGCAATAGATACTGGTACACGAGAAGTAAGTTACTAAAATAAAAAAAAAGTATATCCTTGTGGCATTATCTCAAGACTGGTACGTTGTACCGGAGAATAAAGGCCGCGTGTCCTGTGTTGTCGATATGAGGAGATCAGGTCTGAGTTGTGATGTCATCCCTGACCATCATCATCGAGTGCCGTCTCCGCATCAAAGGTTGGCTACCATGGAGCGTCATCCCACTCTATCTCTTGTTTTGATGGTGCACGTTGTCATAGGTTGACGTGTCCATCTTTTGATGTTACTCGTCCATGTTAGTCTTGGTCTGTCGCTGCCTCTTTTACCTTGTGTTTTCCGTTCCAATATTACTTTTAGTAGGCTGTTGTGTCTTTTAACATGCCCAAAAAAATCTCATTTGTCTTGTTCTAATTGTGTTTAGTAGTTCTCTTTTTAGTTGTTTTAAGACATCGTTTGTTTTCTTTTCCTTCGATCCAATTCTACCAATTCTTCTTTATATCCATACTTCAAAGGTTTTAATTTTCTGTTCTGTTTTCTTGTCTAATGTCAATGTTTCTGCACAATACAGGAATATTGAGAAGATATAACATTTTGTTGTTCTTACTTTTAGACCGGGTGTTATTTGTTTTGATGTTAGTTTATTTTTCATGGCATTAAAATTACTTTTCGCCATTTCTATTCTTTTGTTTATTTCAGTTGTACATTTTCCATCACTGGTTATAGTATGTCCACGGTAGATAGAGGGTGAAATGTATTCTTGGTGGATGAGATATGCTTGGTTAAACATAATCTACCCTTGGTTAAACATGACTGAAAACTGTTACGGAAGTAGTCAAGTGTATCGTCGTTGGACGTGTGTAATCGGAAAGTGAGACCAGGATTAACACGACACGCGCTACACACAACATGGCCGTGTCTGTCACTGGATTTCATGTACTGTAGAAGCCTAGATATGTAAGTGTTAACATACTTTCATAATTATCATTACTTTTTTACATAATAATGAACATATAAAGTACTTTAACCAAAGCATTACGGCCCTCATTATGTATGTTTGACATACGTTTATTTAGACGACGTCATCGTATGTGGTAATCTGGTTCAGTCTGACTTGTATGTGTGGCACCGTCTTTTTTGTGAATTCCACAGTGACTAGTATCATGTACCATGCCGCTTTGCATAGGAGAATTAAGTCTTTCCACAATTCTCTGTCCGCATTATATTGTATCTTCTCTGTTGTAAACTATTTTCCATGCCATGACACCAAGCTATATAGTATATCTTGTCTCTTTATCGTCCGCGATCTCTTTTTCCTGTATTTTGCCAGTTGTAACCAAGTATTCCAACTTTCCTCTTCTCATGATGTGCCCGAAAAATGTTGATTGCTGCTTTCTGGTGCTCTTTAGGAGCTCCCTTTTTGTGTTGGCCTCTTTGAGAATTTCATCGTTGGTCTTTTTAGCTGTCCATGGAACTTTCAACATTCTTCTGAGAAATCCCATCTCTGTGGCCTCTAATTGTATTTTCATTTGTTTGTCTACTGTCCAAGATTGGCTTCCATAGGTCAGAATTGGCTCTACACAGAAAATAAACATAAAATGGTATTGAACAGGTAAACAAACAGAAAGACAAGACAAGCTACAACGTTTTGGTAAAAGCCTTCATCACGTATAACAAATTATACTCCTTAAACACACAATTCAGAGTTAGAATACACAACACCACAGCTATAAAAAATGGCGGAAAAGACATTATGTTTTCTTCAGCAATAAAGATGCCCTACCGGATTATTTCATATTTATCATATTAGATATATGAGCTTAACATCTTCCTCTAACTTTAGAGGCAATACGGGCACTCTACAATACAATCTTCATCCCAACGTTGTGCTACCAATGTCAGTCCTCGACCCAATGGTCGACCACGAAAAAGATGGGGGTCGATGGAATATTAGAAAACACTAGGAAACATAACAGCAGCAGAGGTGAACAGAAGAGCAAAAGATGGGTAGACGGAATATTAGAAACACTAGGAAACATAACAGCAGCAGAGGTGAACAGAAGAGCAAAAGATGGAATGACGGAATATTAGAAACACTAGGAAACATAACAGCAGCAGAGGTGAACAGAAGAGCAAAAGATGGAATGACGGAATATTAGAAACACTAGGAAACATAACAGCAGCAGAGGTGAACAGAAGAGCAAAAGATGGGTAGACGGAATATTAGAAACACTAGGAAACATAACAGCAGCAGAGGTGAACAGAAGAGCAAAAGATGGGTAGATGGAATATTAGAAACACTAGGAAACATAACAGCAGCAGAGGTGAACAGAAGAGCAAAAGATGGGTAGACGGAATATTAGAAACACTAGGAAACATAACAGCAGCAGAGGTGAACAGAAGAGCAAAAGATGGAATGACGGAATATTAGAAACACTAGGAAACATAACAGCAGCAGAGATGAACAGAAGAGCAAAAGATGGAATGACGGAATATTAGAAACACTAGGAAACATAACAGCAGCAGAGGTGAACAGAAGAACAAAAGATGGGTAGACGGAATATTAGAAACACTAGGAAACATAACAGCAGCAGAGGTGAACAGAAGAGCAAAAGATGGAATGACGGAATATTAGAAACACTAGGAAACATAACAGCAGCAGAGGTGAACAGAAGAGCAAAAGACTGCAAATTATATCTCCCCTCGACGCTGAAAGGCAAATTAGGAAGAAAACAAGATCTTGCTCTATATAGCACCGATGAACATAGGAGTCAACATAGCGCGGTGACTATATTATATATAGAGTCAATATAGATTGACAATTATACATGGGGCAATAGCTGTTGTGGTTGTTGGTTTGGTAGTTCTGTTTGGCAATTTTCTTCCTGCCTCTTATATCTTTGTGTCCATTTGTAAAACACATTATCAATTATTGTATCCAGCATAGTATCAAACATAGCATCAATTATAGTATCATTCAGCTCAGTGGTTAGTGAACTGGACTACAAAGGACAAGGGGTAGGGTTCGATCACAACCGACGGCTGCGATTCACCCAGCCTTTAATGAGTACCGAATTTTTTTTCTGGGAAAGTAAAGCGCCACGGGCGTAATACCGACCACATTGCCCCAAAAATCATGAAGGTCTGTAAAATTTATGGTCACTAACACCATATTCCCTATACGCCACTTGGCGTGATGGGGGTACTTTACTTTTTTTTTAAAATAGTATTATTCATAGTATAAATTATAGTATCAATTACAGTATCAATTATAGTATCAATTATAGTATCAATTATAGTATCAATTATAGTATCAATTATAATATTAATTATAGTATCAATTATAGTATCAATCATGGTATAAATTATAGTATCAATTACAGTATCAATTATAGTATCAATTATAGTATCAATTATAATATTAATTATAGTATCAATTATAGTATCAATCATGGTATAAATTATAGTATCAATTACAGTATCAATTATAGTATCAATTACAGTATCAATTATAGTATCAATTATAGTATCAATTATAATATTAATTATAGTATCAATTATAGTATCAATCATGGTATAAATTATAGTATCAATTACAGTATCAATTACAGTATCAATTATAGTATCAATTATAATATTAATTATAGTATCAATTATAGTATCAATCATGGTATCAATTATAGTATCAAACACAGTATTAATTATAGTATCAATTATAGTATCAATTATAGTATCAAACACAGTATTAATCATAGTATCAATTATAGTAACAAATATAGTATCAATTATATTATCAAACACAGTATCAATTATAGTATCAATTATAGTATCAAACACAGTATCAATTATAGTATCAATTATAGTATCAATTATAGTAACAATTATAGTATCAATTATAGTATCAATTATAGTATCAAACACAGTATTAATCATATTATCAATTATAGTAACAATTATAGTATCAATTATAGTATCCAACACAGTATTAATCATAGTATCAATTATAGTATCAATTATAGTATCAAACACAGTATTAATCATAGTATCAATTATAGTATCAATTATAGTATCAAACACAGTATTAATCATAGTATCAATTATAGTATCAATTATAGTATCAAACACAGTATTAATCATAGTATCAATTATAGTATCAATTATAGTATCAAACACAGTATTAATCATAGTATCAATTATAGTAACAATTATAGTATCACACACAGTATTAACCATAGTATCAATTATAGTATTAATTATAGTATCAATTATAGTGTCAATTAAAATATCAATCATAATAGCAAACATAGTAACCAACATAGTAGCAAACATAGTATCATTCTAACAGTGTATACTCGTAGTAGATGGATCTACGAAAGTGTTGACCAGGAAGTGGTTCCTTATACAACTTATTGAGATGTACGTTGACATTAGGGTGAATGGTTCGAGCTTCCCCAAGATTTCGCCAAAACCCCAAAGTAAACAGGCAACAGTTTAAGGGTTCAAACCCTAATTTATAGCGCTGCTTGTTTTCTGCTGTCGAGCTCGCGGTGGTTCGCGAACCATCATCGAATGCCGTCTCCGCATCGAAGGTTGGCTACCATGGAGCGCCATTCTGCTCTGTCTCCTGCTTTGATGGTGCAGGTTGTCATAGGTTGATTTGTCCATCTTTTGATGTTACTCGTCCATGTTAGTCTTGGTCTGCCTCTGTCTCTTTTACCTTGTATTTTCCCTCCAGGATTGCTTTCAGTTGGCTATTGTGTCTTTTACCATGGCCCAAAAATCTCATTTGTCTTGTTTGAATTGTGCTTAGTAGTTATCTTTTCATTTTTAGCTGTTTTAAGACTTCATCGTTTGTTTTCTTTTCCTTCCATTCAATTCTACCTATTCGCGAGAGCTGTTCAAATACCTCAACTGCTGTCTCGTTTACACAGTGCTAGGCCGGCCAGCTTGTAATGGCAGGCGCAAGCATACACACAGCAGCGTTAAATAGCGTCTTCCCACCCCGTCTACTGAATGGAGTCTGTGTAAATATGTGACCACTGTGTACACTCGTCTCGCTAACAAGAAAGAAGGTCCTACTTTTAAATTACAGAAGGAAAAAAACACTTCAAACAAACTACAGTATAGAAACAGAGTAATGACACCAGGGAATGTGAGCCATATAGATTCTCAAGTCATTCATCTTCTTCTTCTTTCCGTCCTTATTTGCCTTTCAGCGTCGAGGGAGATATAATTTGTGGTCCTTTGCTCTTCTGTTCGTTCCTGCTGCTGTTATGTTTCATAGTGTTTTTAATCAATCCGTCGATCCATTTTTTCATGGTCGGCCCTTGGGTCTGGTGTTCTCGCAGCGTTTACTGAAGGCTCGTTGTGTTTTGTTCTTTCTGTCTTATCACGTGGACAAACCATGTTATCTGTTGTTTTTTTTTAAATATTCTATGGCGGGGGCTATTCCTAGCTTTTTTCTCAGTTCTTCATTTCTGATCTTATCTCTCAGACTGTTTCCTGTCATTCGCCTAACACATTTAATCTCAGTAGAGGTTATTTTTCTTATTGTTCTTGCATCTAGGGTCCAGATCTGGCATTGGTAGCACAACGTTAGGATGAAGATTATTGTAGAGTGCCCGTTTTGCCTCTAGAATTATTTCTTTGTTGGACAATAGTGGTGATAACTGTCCAATGATTTGACAAGCTTTGTTGCATCTTGAGTCTATCTCTGCTGTTTGTGAACTGTCCTTTGTCACTAGACTTCTTAGGTATTTAAATTCCTCTACTTGTTTTAGTTGTCTGCCTTCTATAGTTATATTGATGTTCTGTTTCTCTTTTGCGACATTCGTGACTTCTGTTTTGCTGATGTTGATTTTCATGTTGCATTTTGTGCCTGCGCTGTTGAGTTTGTTTAAGTGTTCTTGTAAGTCTTCTATTGTTTCATGTATTAGTGCCTTGCCTAATCGTCTGCAAATAGAAGCTCTTAGATCTCCTCTGTCTCTGATTGGTTGGCTTGCTTGCATATATGGTCCATGTATGTAATAAACAGTAGGGGGGATAGTACGCACCTCTGTCCTTCACCTGACCTAACGTCTCAAGGTATGGCCGACAATTTGCTTCTTGGAAGATGCGCATCCAGCATCTGAGTTGAACGCAGTCGCCGACTCAAAGCTGACTGTGTAAGTCAAGATCCACCTCTTAGAAGTGCTCCTTAAAACAGACTTTCCAAATCTGAACAGACAGGGATTTTTCTTCATTTCATCTTGTACCCGTTCCGGTATACAGGAGGATATCAAGTTCTGTTTTTCGCCTTCAGCTATTGCCACTACAACACAGACCACTTCGAAGTCAGATAAGGTGTAAGACAGTGGTGCGTACTACTACCCCTACTGTTTATTACATACATGGACTTCATTTGCAAATTAGCCAACCCATCAGAGACAGAGGAGATCAACTAGTTTCTATTTCCAGACGATCAGGCACTAATACATGGAAAAATAGAAGACCTACAAGAATACTTAAATAGACTCAACAGCATAGGCACAAAATACAACCTGAAAATCAACATCAACAAAACAGAAGTCATGAATATCACAAAAGAGAAACAGAACATCAACATAACTATAGAAGGCAGACAACTAAAACAAGTAGAGGATTTCAAATACCTAGGAAGTCTAATGACAAACGATAATTCACAAACAGCAGAGATAGAATCAAGATGCAACAAAGCTTGTCAAATCATTGGGCAGCTATCACCACTATTGTCCAACAAGGAAATAACTCTGGAGGCAAAACGGGCACTCTACAATACAATTTTCATCCCAACGTTGTGCTACCAATGTCAGTCCAGGACCCTAGATGCAAGAACAATAAGAAAAATAATGTCTATTGAGAATAACAAATAGGGTGTTAGACAAGATTGTGTGCTGTCACCAGATTTGTTTAATATTTATAGTGAGATTATTTTAAGATCGATAAGGGGCATGCCTGGAATAACAATCGGGGTCATAATATAAATAATGTAAGATATGCTGATGATACAGTCTTAATCGCTAAGAGTGAAAATGAGTTACAAGAAATGTTAGACATTATAGTGAAAGAAAGCGAAAATAAAGGACTCAGTCCAATAGGAAAAAGACAGTAGTAATGGTGGCAACAAAGAAAAAGACTTCACCTCAGTGCAAAATAAAGATAACTGGAACAATATTAAAACAGGTAAATGAATTTAAATATTTGGGAACTTTGTTAACCTCAGACGGAAGATGTACAACAGAGGTGAGATGCAGAATGGCTCAGGCAAAAGCAGCTTTCCAAAAAATGAGAAAGATACTATGCAATCCATTTTTGACAATAGAAACAAGAAAAATAGTCCTTAAATGTTATGTAGAGCCATTCTTAACATATGGATGTGAATCATGGACAATAGGATAACAGATAATAAAATCACTGGAGGCTGTAGAAATGTGGTTTTACAGAAGAATGTTTAGAATACCATGGACAGCTAAGAAGAGTAATGAAAACGTTCTGAAAGAGACCAAAGCAAAAAGAGAGCTAATTTCCAATATTAG
>JAVIAB010000104.1:4555757-4773257 GCA_032433765.1 Megaustenia siamemsis
TCTATCATTTCTTGTAGCTCATTCTCTGTCTCTGCTATTAAGACTGTGTCATCCGCATATCGCAAATTATTTATGTTGTGACCATTGACCTCAATTCCTTTTTTGTCTACTATTGATCTCATAATATATTCGCTGTAAAGTGAAAACAAATCCGGCGACAGAACACAGCCTTGTCTGACTCCTTGTTTTATAAATAAATTGTCTTGTTTGGTTGCTAATTCGTATAGCTGCTGTTTGTTGCCAGTACATGTTTTTTATTTTTTATTTTATATATAACAATTTTTTAAAAAGTAAAGTGTCCCCGTCACGCCAAGTGGCGTATAGGGAATATGGTGTTAGTGACCATACATTTTACAGACCTTCGGCGCATGATTTTTGGCGTAATGTGGTCGGTATTACGCCCGTGCTGCTTACTTTCCCAGAAAAAAATCCGGTACCCATTTAAGGCTGGGTGAACCCGTAAGCCGTCGGTTGGGAACGAACCCTACCCCTTGTCCGTGGTAGTCCAGTTCACTAACCACTGAGCTATCGCGGCTCCCTTCTAATGTAAAATTGAAATACACACAAGAATCGGAATGGCAAAATCTTGGAAGGGAAAATACAAGGTAAAAGAAGCAGACCAAGACTAACGTGGACGAGTAACATCAAAAGATGGACAAGTCAGCCTATGACAACCTGGGCCATCAAAGCAAGAGACAGAAGCAGACCAAGACTAACATAGACGAGTAACATCAAACGATGGACAAATCAGCCTATGACAACCTGCACCATCAAAGCGGGGGACAGAGCAGAATAGCGCTCCATGGTAGCGAACCTTCGTTGCGGAGACGGCACCCGATGATGATGAAGCTATTTCTCAATGTTATTACTGTTGTTTTATCTATGTCAATTGAAGTGAGAAAGACATTCATCGGTGCTATATGGAGTCAATTCTCACGTATGGAAGCGAATCGTGGATCGTAAACAAATAAATGAAAGAGCGATTAGAAGCCACAGAGATGGGATTTCTCAGAAGAATGTTGAAAGTTTCCTGGACAGCTAAAAAGACCAATGAGGAAATTCTCAAAGAGGACAACACAAAAAGGGAGCTCCTAAAAAGCATCAGAAAGAAACAATCAACATTATTCATGCATGCCATGAGAAGATGAAAGTTAGATTACTTGGGTACAACTAGCAAAATAAAAGGAAAGAGAGATCGCCAAAGGAAACAACAAAGGAAAATCACCGATTCAGACAGTTCGAGCAACGCAAGAACGACAAATGATATAACCACGACACCTTTTCGGTATCACTGGGAAAGAGAAAAGAAAGAAGATATGGAAGCGTCCTAACCGTTTACTAAGGGTTAATTGTATGGAAATTTCCTAATAGTTTACTAAGGGTTAACTATATAAAAGAAGCGCCCTACCCGTTTACTAAAGGTTAATTGTATGGAAATTTCCTAATAGTTTACTAAGGGTTAACTATATAAAAGAAGCGCCCTACTCGTTTACTAAAGGTTAATTGTATGGAAATTTCCTAATAGTTTACTAAGGGTTAACTATATAAAAGAAGCGCCCTACCGTTTACTAAAGGTTAATTGTATGGAAATTTCCTAATAGTTTACTAAGGGTTAACTATATAAAAGAAGCGCCCTACCCGTTTACTAAAGGTTAATTGTATGGAAATTTTCTAATAGTTTACTAAGGGTTAACTATATAAAAGAAGCGCCCTACCCGTTTACTAAAGGTTAATTGTATGGAAATTTTCTAATAGTTTACTAAGGGTTAACTATATAAAAGAAGCGCCCTACCCGTTTACTAAAGGTTAATTGTATGGGAATTTCCTAATAGTTTACTAAGGGTTAACTATATAAAAGAAGCGCCCTACTCGTTTACTAAAGGTTAATTGTATGGAAATTTCCTAATAGTTTACTAAGGGTTAACTATATAAAAGAAGCGCCCTACTCGTTTACTAAAGGTTAATTGTATGGAAATTTCCTAATAGTTTACTAAGGGTTAACTATATAAAAGAAGCGCCCTACTCGTTTACTAAGGGTTAATTGCATGAAAATTTCCTAATAGTTTAAGTGGTAACGTCACAATGGCGGCCGATATCACGTAGACTAGTTCATCGTTTACAACAATTGGGTTACTGCGTTTGTTCTCTACGTGTTTGTTTTCGGGACATGGTATGAGGAAGTGACTGGGTACAAATATTCTCCATGCTATTGAAGTCGTTTTCGATCGCCGCCTGTGCAGTCGAGTAAGACGTGAACGGAATTCCCCGGGGTAATTCTGTTGACATATGGTGGGTCTCATATGGGGAATTCCCGATTGCAATGGTAACTGGTTCTATAAATAGAATCATCATATCATTTCAGGATACAAGTAGGGCAATCCCGTTATCTCAGCGTTGATATTGTCTTGACAGTAAATGTGTGTGTTTAGCGGGGTAGAGTTCTGCCCTACCAAAGGAGGAGTAAGACGTCTCCTTTCCTCCGCTAGTCTTCGGGACACCCCTGGGCAAGGTGGAGCTCCCGTTTAGCCCCCCTATCAGGGTTATGTGAAGCCATTGGAGCAGGTGGTGGATGGTGTGGGAGCAGCCGACAAGTAGTGCCGGTTATGATCCCCACTCCGCGATGGCAGGCAGAGGATCTCATGTATAGAGACAATGGCTGCGATCTCCGACTAGTACAGTCACTGCCAAGAAGGAAAGGAATGGCAAGCTACCTTCTTATATTACCTAGTGTAATCATGACAGAGCACAACTTAATAACTGCATTACTACTATATATTCTTATTATGAGTATAAGTTTTTTCCTTCTCATTCACACTCATCTCTCAAGATTCATCATCATTGAGTGCCGTCTCCGCATCGAAGGTTGGCTACCACGGAGCTCCATTCTGCTGCTCTCTCTCTCTCTCTCTCTCTTGCTTTGATGGTGCAAGTTGTCATAAGCTGATTTGTCTATCTTTTTATGTTACTCGTCCATGTTAGTCTTGGTTTGCCTCTTTTACCTTGTATTTTCCCTTCCAATATTACTTTTATTAGGCTGTTGTGTATTTTAACATGCCCAAAAATTTCATTTGTTTGTTCTAATTTGTCTTGTTCTCTTTTTATTTTTAGTTGTTTTAAGATTTCATCGTTTGTTTTCGTTCTCTCTATCCAATTCTACCTATTCTTCTATATATCCACATTTCAAAAGCTTCAATTCTCTGTTCTGTCTTCTTGTCTAATGTCCATGTTTCTGCACCATATAGGAATATTGAGAATATATAACATTTTGCTATTATTAGTTTTAGCCCTGGTGTTATTTGTTTTCATGTTAGTATACTTTTCATGGCAGTAAAATGACTTTTTGCCATTCCTATTCTTTTGTTTATTTCAATTATACATTTTTATTTACATCATTATATAAAAATAAATTATTCTTTTTCTCCCTTTTTAGCTCCCAGTGGAGCATAGGTCGTCAACAAACACTTTCTAAGTCGTTCTGTTTTTTGCCATTCTTTTAAGATCATTCCATGTCTTCCTCATCATCTTCATCTCTGCTTCTATCTGTCTTCTCCAAGAATTCATTGGTCTTCCTCTTTATTTTTTCCCCTGGGGATTCCAAAAAAGGCCTGTTGTGTAATACTCTCAGTTGGCTTCTGTAGTGTGAAAAAATAAATGACATACGAAATATTTAATTTATCAGAACGCAATCTTTTTGATTGAGCCAGCTAACATGTATGTTGATATTTCTCACTTTCAGAACTGTGGTCGTCAACTGCACCATTCAGACCAGAAGAATGAATGTGACCAACAAGCACATGATTCAAACCAGACATGTCAGCGTTAAAGAGGCCACACATGTAGCAATAGGTGGCAGCACAATCCAATGTTTCACCAATTGCAAAGATCACGATGATGATGATGATGATGATGATGATGAAGACTTTATTAGTTGTAATGATCCTTGTGAATATGGTTCTAACATGGAAAATGTTGAAAATGCCAGTGGTGGATATTGTTCTAACATTCAGGATGTTGAACATAACCGTAGTGGATATTGTTCTAACATTCAGGATGTTGAACATAACCGTAGTGGATATTGTTCTAACATTCAGGATGTTGAACATAACCGTAGTGGATATTGTTCTAACATTCAGGATGTCGAACATAACCGTAGTGGATATTGTTCTAACATTCAGGATGTCGAACATAACCGTAGTGGATATTGTTCTAACATTCAGGATGTTGAACAAAACCGTAGTGGATATTATTCTAACATTCAGGATGTCGAACATAACCGTAGTGGATATTGTTCTAACATTCAGGATGTTGAACATAACCGTAGTGGATATTGTTCTAACATTCAGGATGTTGAACATAACCGTAGTGGATATTGTTCTAACATTCAGGATGTTGAAAATAACCGTAGTGGATATTGTTCTAACATTCAGAATGTTGAACACAACCGTAGAAGATTTAATGTAAACATTCCGGATGATGATCATAGTTGTAGTAGATATTCGTCCCAATCACATGATAGCAGTTTAGCTTGTGGATGTTCGTCTTTAGTACACGATATCAATGGTAACTCCACTGGTCTGTATTCGGAGACTTCAGACAGCGTTTACAAGTGTAGTGCATCTAGCAGCAATGATCGCAGAGCTTTTCATTCTGGCAGCAATAGTGATTGTACGAATTTTCAGTCTAAAACACAAGACAGCACTATCAAACACATTGCCTCTAAAACACAAGACGGCACTATCAAACACATTGCTTCTAAAACACAAGACAGCACTATCAAACACATTGCCTCTAAAACACAAGACGGCACTATCAAACACATTGCCTCTAAAACACAAGACGGCACTATCAAACACATTGCCTCTAAAACACAAGACGGCACTATCAAACACAGTACCTCTAAAACACAAGACAGCACTATCAAACACATTACTTCTAAAACACAAGACAGCACTATCAAACACAGTACCTCTAAAACACAAGACAGCACTATCAAATACATTGCTTCTAGAACACAAGACGGCACTATCAAACACAGTACCCCTAAAACACAAGACGGCACTATCAAACACAGTACCTCTAAAACACAAGACAGCACTATCAAACACATTGCTTCTAGAACACAAGACGGCACTATCAAACACATTGCTTCTAGAACACAAGACGGCACTATCAAACACAGTACCTCTAAAACACAAGACAGCACTATCAATCAAAATGACTCTAATAAAATACATGACAACAATGACAGCTGTACTGGTTTTCGTTTCAAAAACAGAAACAGACATGTGGCCAGCAACGAAATGTTGGTGTATGTGTAAACACGGATATTGAAATAATTGTTCAGCTCTAGATAATAGTGACACTGTGACCTTCCAGGGATGTCGTAAGAGGCGACTAAGGAGGTTTATCGATGGCTTGACAAGCTGTCATTGTAAAAAGTATTGTTATGGAAACAGAGCCATAGATTTTAGAAGCAGTGATCTCCGCAATATGTGCCATTTTGGCACGCAAGGTTTCTGTTTTTGAGATTGTGGTTCTGCCCTATGTGCCATCTTCGGCTCGAAAGGACAATAGATAGAAAGATATAGATAAGGGAAAGACGATGGTCATATGTTGGACATGTGATGAGGAGAGATAATAACCGAATAACATAGCAAGCCCTCATGTGGGAAACAACAGGTAAGAAGAAAAGAGGCCGACCCAGAGAGACACTGAGAAGAACATTGATGAGAGAGGCAAGAGCAGCAGGAATCGACTCCCTCAATGAGATAGAGTTGCTTGTATAGAACAGAAACAAATGGTGAGATTTGATAAAATATCGTTAAAAGGATTGAAAACTGTTAGAACCAAAATTTAGATAAGAGAAAAAAGTATCGGGGTTTATACCCTATGGGCCTGCTACGGATCGAAAGGTCAATAGATAGATAGATATAAATATGGGTTTCAACATACAAGGAAGTATGAAAGATCAAAACACAATGAGCATTCAATAAGCATTGCGAGAATACCAGACCCAATGGCCGACCACAGAAAAGATGGATTGATGTAATATTAGAAGCTCTAGGAAACATAAAAAAGACAAATTGACAGACCTAAACTACGATATAGAGATATCTGTAAATCATCTCTAAATGACTTCTCCATCTGTGAAAATGACTGGGAACATCTGGCAAGTGATCGCACATCATGGAGAGCATGTATAAGGAATGGTATAACAACATTTGAGACTGTTCTAAGACAGGACTTAGAAGAGAAGAGACTCATGAAAAAAGATGGGAAAACCCTGTGGACCAGTGAGCCTGACTTGTTCATTCTGTGGCCGTGTATGTTTGTCAAACATTGGTAGAATTAGCCACGAGAGAAGCTGTTCGGCAAAAACAAAATCTCCACAAAATTAAACAATAGCCTCCACTAGATCGTCTGACAAGACGAAAAGGGCCATATATATATATATATATAGGAAATATAACAGCAGCAGTGGCGAACAGAAGAGCAAAAGATCACATATTATATCTCCCCTCGACGCTGAAAGGCAAATGAGAAAGGAAAGAAGAAAAAAAAAATGTATGAAATAAATCTGTGTGTGCATTTACAGATGTTAACAAGAAGTGCTGCACAGCGGTTTGTCAATGAATTTTCAGTTGTCTTGTTCATTTCCTTAAATAAAACTTATTACTATCCTGTACATTCAAGCTGATTAGAAGGAGATTCTTTATGTGTGTCCGTGTATGCATGTGTGTGCACGTATGTGGTGTATGTCAATCTCATTTGAGTTGAACATTTGAATAATTCACACCAGACAGTATTACAATCAACCACTAATATCTTCAGAACTGGACTACAAAGGACAAAAGGGTTCGATCCCAACCGACGGCTTCTGGGTTTACCCAGCCTTAAATGGGTACCGGATTTTTCTGGGAAAGTAAAGCAGCACGGGCGTAATACCGACCACATTATCCCAAAAATCATGTGCTGAAGGTCTGTACAATTTATGGTCACTAACATCACCCATACGCCACTTGGCGTGACAGGAGCTCTTTAATTTACTTTTTTACTAATATCTTCAGTAATAAAGAAAAGACGATGGTCATATGTTGGACATGTGATGAGAAGAGATAATAACCGAATAGCAAAGCAAGCCATCATGTGGGAAACAACAGGTAAGAGGAAAAGAGGAAGACCCAGAGAGACATTGAGAAGAACATTGATAAGAGAGGCAAGAGCAGCAGGAGTCAGCTCACTCAATGAGATGGAGTTGCTTGCACAGAACAGAGACAAATGGCAAGATTTGATAAAATATCTTTAAAAGAACTGACAACTGCTAGAACAAAGATTCAGATAAGAGAAGGAGTATCTTGGTCTATGTCCTATGGGCCAGCGACAGCTCGAAAGGTCAATAGATAGATAGATATGATAGATAGACAGTAATAAATTTGTCAATCTTTGAAATTCTTATAAACATTAATCTACTAAAGTTTCACTAACATAAACATTAATCTACCATTTCACTAAACATTAATCTATAATTTCACTAGCATAAAAATTAATCTACCATTTCATTAACACAAACAATCTACCATTTCACTAAACATTAATCTATAATTTCAATAGTATAAAAATTAATCTACCATTTCACTAACATAAACATTAATCTACCATTTCATTAAACATTAATCTATAATTTCACTAGCATAAAAATTAATCTACCATTTCACTAACATAAACATTAATCTATAATTTCACTAAACATTAATCTATAATTTCACTAGCATAAAAATTAATCTACCATTTCATTAAACATTAATCTACCATTTCACTAACACAAAGATTAATCTACCATTTCACTGACGCAAACAATCTACCATTTCACTAATACAAACATTAATCTACCATTTCACTATGTTGGTCATATCTCATATCTTTGTGTGCATGTCTATGTTAGGTATGTGTCATATCTTTGAGTGTGCTTGTCTATGTAAGTCATATCTCATATCTTTATGTGCATATTTATGTTAGTCATTTGTCATATATCTTGATGTGTGTCAGTGTTAGTCATGCCTCGTATCGCTGTGTGCATGTCTGTGTTAGTCACATCTCATATCTTTGTGTGTGCATGTCTGTGTTAGTCACCTCTAGTGACTCGGGCAGATGGTGCTCGTAAACCTGGGAGGGCCAACCTTCTAAGGGCAGAATCCCCCTACAGAAAAGACAATCTGCTGCCTTGCAGGAAGATTGGGGACAATCAAAGGCTAAGGAATGCAAACCTGAATAAAATGCTGGCTGAAATTGGATGCACTGGGCCACTGGCGCAGAACACAGTGCAACATTTTAACGGGTGTTCAATCAGAGTGGATCTGGCAGACTCTAATTGTGATGTTCTGTCTGTGGGGGCGATCAACACACTAAACCTGACAGCTGACTTCATGTGAGAGTCTGGAATCCTACTCTGACTGAGTCCTGATAGCAGAGAGAGAAAGAGATACAAACATTAATCTACCATTTGTCAAACACAAACAATGTACCATTTCTCAAACACAAACATTAATCTACCATTTCACTAACTTCTTCTTCTCTTTCCTTCCTCATCTCCCTTTCAGCGTCAAGGGGAGATATAATTTGCGGTCTTTTGCTCTTCTGTTCACCTCTGCTGCTGTTATGTTTCCTAGTGCTTCTAGTATTCCATCGATCCATCTTTTTCATGGTTGACCCTTGGGTCTGGTGTTCTCACAATGTTTGTTGAAGGCACGTTGTGTTGTGTTTTGATCTTTCTGCCTTGTCAAGTGGCCAAACCATTTTATCTGTTGTTTCCTTATATATTCTATGGCGAGGGCTATTCCTAGCTTTTTTCTCAGTTCTTCATTTCTGATCTTATCTCTCAGACTGTTTCCTGTCATTCGTCTAACACATTTCATCTCAGTAAAGGTAATTTTTCTTATTGTTCTTGCATCTAGGGTCCAAGTCTGGCATTTGTAGCACAATGTTGGGATGAAGATTGTATTGTACAGTAATTTAAAAATAACTTATCGGGTCTTGTCCTCCTCCTTGGTAGAAAACTTTACACAACTTTTCGAAAATTATAATCCATTGGAAACACTATATTTGATCACTTTAATCACACAAACTACACTCCGAAAATAAAACAACATTTCACTAATACAAACATTAATCTACCATTTCTCAAATACAAACATTATTTCAGATAGAAAATCAAAATGTTTGTGTAGTGTCACAACTTGGAACCACTTCCCCTAAGTCATCAATTTTAAGAATGAGTGGAATGTAACAGCATCAAGAGATGGTATATTCACCAACAAATACAGAAGTTATGGTTATGGTTAGTCGAAGGCCCCGGTATCACTGCAAACCAATTAAAATCCATAATTGCTCAACCGACAGTGCCAGTGGAATCATCCGAATTAAAACTCATCTCATTGAAGGATCCAAACAAAGAAAGGTAGCAACAGTCCCCATCATAGCAGCTACAGTACATGCCAAAAGATATAAGGCCAAGCGGCACCAAAAGGTAAATGCAGCTGAACTGACCTTTATCATACAATATCATCATTCATCATAAGCAATCGGAATATCGAAACACGATTCGGATTAAAAATACAGCTCATGGTGTGCACAGAGCACTAAACTCAGTAGCTTCAGCAGCAAGCCAGACTTGGAATATGAGGAAACTTTTGAAGATTGTTTCTTTCTGATGTTTCTTAGGAGCTCCCTTTTTGTGTTGGCCTGTTTGAGAATTTCCTCATTGATCTTTTTAGCTGTCCTGGGAACTTTCGACATTTTTGGAGAAATCCCATCTCTTTGGCCTCTAATTGTTTCTCTGCTCTCCATGATTCCCTTCCATAGGTCAGAAATGGCTCTATATAGCATGGATGAACACTCTTTCTCACTTCTATTGACATAGACTTGTTGCATAAGATGTTTTTCATTTTCAGAAATGCAATTTAGGCCTGAGCTATTCTGCTTTTTATTTCTGTGGTGCATCTTCCATCTGATGTTATTATTGTGCCCAAGTATTTGATGCATTGCACTTGTTTCAAATTTGACCTGTTTATTTTTATGCTGCATGATAGTGATGATCGTTTTATTTTTATTATCAGTCTCTACTTTTAATGCATTTAATTGTATTTTTTCAACAAGGGTTTAGTGTTAGTTGTAGGCTTAGAGCTAGGGTTAGTTGTAGGCTTAGGTTTAGTGTTAGTTGTAGGCTTAGGGCTAGGGTTAGTTGTAGGCTTAGGTTTAGTGTTAGTTGTAGGCTTAGGGCTTGGGTTAGTTGTAGGCTTAGGTTTAGTGTTAGTTGTAGGCTTAGGGCTAGGGTTAGTTGTAGGCTTAGGGCTAGGGTTAGTTGTAGGCTTAGGGCTAGGGTTAGTTGTAGGCTTAGGTTTAGTGTTAGTTGTAGGCTTAGGGCTAGGGTTAGTTGTAGGCTTAGGTTTAGTGTTAGTTGTAGGCTTAGGGTTAGTTGTAGGCTTAGGTTTAGTGTTAGTTATAGGCTTAGGGCTAGGGTTAGTTTTAGGCTTAGGTTTAGTGTTAGTTGTAGGCTAAGGGCTAGGGTTAGTTGTAGGCTTAGGTTTAAGTGTTAGTTGTAGGCTTAGGTTTAGTGTTAGTTGTAGGCTTAGGGCTAGGGTTAGTTGTAGGCTTAGGGCTAGGGTTAGTTGTAGGCTTAGGTTTAGTGTTAGTTGTAGGCTTAGGGCTAGGGTTAGTTGTAGGCTTAGGTTTATGGTTAGTTGTAGGCTTAGGGCTAAGGTTAGTTGTAGGCTTAGGTTTAGTGTTAGTTATAGGCTTAGGGCTAGGGTTAGTTGTAGGCTTAGGTTTAGTGTTAGTTGTAGGCTTAGAGCTAGGGTTAGTTGTAGGCTTAGGTTTAGGGTTAGTTGTAGGCTTAGGTTTAGGGTTAGTTGTAGGCTTAGGTTTAGGGTTAGTTGTAGGCTTAGGTTTAGGGTTAGTTGTAGGCTTAGGTTTAGGGTTAGTTGTAGGCTATTTCAAACTCGAAACCTAACCCAGGGGTCTTCTAATGACATATTCGAGAGTGACCGAATAAAGTGCAAGGGGTGTTCTTCTACCTTTTAGCTCCCTGTGGAGCATAGGTCTTCAACAAACACTTTCCAAGTCGTTCTGTTTTTTGCCATTCTTTTAAGATCATTCCATGTCTTCCCCATCATCTTCATCTCTGCTTCGATCTGTCTTCTCCAAGAATTCCTTGGTCTTCCTCTTTGTCTTTTCCCCTGGGGATTCCAAAAAGGGGCCTGTTGTGTAATACTCTCAGTTGGCTTCCGTAGGGGTGTTAGGGATGTGTAAGGGGTGTTAAAGAGTTGTAATTATTTTATCTGATTTATTTGTCTTAATATTATTGTTCACTGACAGCACATCACATTGATCACAACGTTAATCATGACAGACTACTTTCAGAATACATAAATCATAATCATGTTTATTAACTTCTAACTCTTGGCACGTGACACAATATAGTGGATGCACTTATCTTGAGTTAATGTCCTTTAATTCTGGAGACTCAAGAGACTATCGTCGATGACCATCTGAAATGTCCATAAGTGCAAATCTTTGTGCAACATGTAACATTCAATCTCTATATCAACTTACTTACGTATGACAATTCTGACAATATGAAGCACAACCTGGAAACTCTCAAAACACTTTCACAACTAAATTCATATGTTCCAATTTATTTGTTCTGTCTTACTATAGCTCAACTAATTGCTTAAGTCCCTGATATCTTTACTACTCTCTAGTCTGTTCCTTAATAACATGTCAACTAACTTAAAACTACAAACTTGAAGATTCCTAACTTCCTAACTAACTTCTCTTGACTAAACTTGTTAACTTGCGGTCTAACTTTCTTAATCTACATTGCGGTCCTAACTTACTCTACATTGTGGGCCTGACTTGTCCCTATTTCTGACTCTACTTGTCCCTGAACTTGACTCTACTTAACTTAAGACCTATCGTGTCGAAGTTTAAATACCTCAACATCACTTGGCTTGTGAAATATCTTCAGCCAATGGACTTGTTGCAGTTGTCGTGAAGTGATAATTGCAACCCTTTGAGCCAATCAAATCTCATCATTGTAATTCCACTGCCAATTTCCATCTCACAATTTTCAATAATAAGTTGTTTATGACTCCGTGAGCAACCTCTAACATGATCGCTCCGTGACTTCTGTATAACCTCTGGTCAGTTTTGACCTCTTCTGAGTTTCAAAATAATGATTACTTCATGACTTTGACCTGTCCTGGTAGTTCTCAAACTATTTATTGGACGGCCAAAGCCATGCGTTCAAGACATGCACTTATTGTCACATCCTCAACCTCTTCTTCTTCTTCTACCTTTTTTTAGCTCCCAGTGGAGCATAGGTCTTCAACAAACACTTTCCAAGTCATTCTGTTTTTTTGCCATTCTTTTAAGATCATTCCATGTCTTCCCCATCATCTTCATCTCTGCTTCTATCTGTCTTCTCTAAGAATTCCTTGGTCTTCCTCTTTGTCTTTTCCCCTGGGGATTCCAAAAAAGGGCCTGTTGTGTAATACTCTCAGTTGGCTTCTGTAGTGTGTGTCCTATCCAGTGACATCATCTTCGCTGTATCTCTTTATCCACTGGTGTTTGACTGGTACATTTCCATAATTCTATGTTAGTGATTCTGTCCTGTCATTTCCATCCTTTTATTCTGCGTAAGCATTCATTAATGAAAGTCTGTATCTTTGTGATTGTCACTTTTGTTGTTCTCCATGTTTCACAGCCATATAATAGAACCGCCTTAACATTTGAGTTGACAATTTTTATTTTTGTATTTAACTTAATTTCTTTGGATTTCCATATGTTTCCCAGTGCAATGAAAGCTCCTCTTGCACAACCTGCTGCGTGGAAAATTTCCATTCTCTAAACTTATTATGCCCAGTACTATTCTGGACCTTTCCTTTACCTTAGCTTGGTGGGTGTCAACTACCCATATGAACTTTGCATTCCCTTAACTTGTTATTCTGTCACTATTACTGATGATCGCTATCATATGTCACTGCTATTGTCTATCAAGAACTGAGTACTGGCTAAGTTACCTACCCATGCTCTCACTAGCTATACTGTTACATGGGATGTTACTTAGAGCAGAAATAATTTGGGACAGGGGTTAAGGCAAAGAAATGTAAATGAATGCATAAAAATGCGAAGCTGCAGTAAAGCTAAATGTGAGGGAGAATTGAAAAAAAAAATAGAAAAAATGGTATGGCAAAAGCTTTACGTGATTGATACACTATACAAATTTGAACGACATTTCGGCTCAATAATTTGGGACACTAAACTTGTAAATTACCTGGACTTCAAGATTATAATTAAAATGTCACTTTTATATGAAAAGAAACAGCTGTGTGGAGCAGAGGTCACAGACAAGGTCTCTCCAGTCTAGGTCACAGACAAGGTCTCTCCAGTCTAGGTCACAGACAAGATCTCTCCAGTCTAGGTCACAGACAAGGTCTCTCCAGTCTAGGTCACAGACAAGGTCTCTAAAGTCTAGGTCACAGACAAGGTATCTCCACTCTAGCTCACAGACAAGGTATCTACAGTCTAGGTCACAGATACGTTCTCCATCCATCCCTATTTTTGGACAAATTCTCTACTTCTTTCCAGTCTAGACCACACACAAGGTCTCATCCATCCCTAATTTTGGACATTTTCTCTACTTCTCTCCAGACTAGACCACAGACAAGGTCTTATCCATCCATCCCTATTTTTGAACATTTTCTCTACTTCTCTCCAGACTAGACCACAGACAAGGTCTCATCCATCCATCCCTATTTTTGGACATTTTCTCTACCTCTCTCCAGACTAGACCACAGACAAGGTCTCATCCATCCATCCCTATTTTTGGACATTTTCTCTACCTCTCTCCAGACTAGACCACAGACAAGGTCTCATCCATCCATCCCTATTTTTGAACATTTTCTCTACTTCTCTCCAGACTAGACCACAGACAAGGTCTCATCCATCCATCCCTATTTTTGGACATTTTCTCTACCTCTCTCCAGACTAGACCACAGACAAGGTCTCATCCATCCATCCCCATTTTTGGACATTTTATCTACTTCTCTCCAGACTAGACCACAGACAAGGTCTCTCCATCCATCCCTATTTTTGGACATTTTCTCTACTTCTCTCCTGTCTAGGCCATTGTTCTTGAGGGTGTCCATGACTTCTCTTCTCCATGTATTTTTGGGCCTTCACGTCTTTCTCTTTTCCTGTGGGTTCCAGGACAGTGCCTGTTTTGCTATGCTGGAAATCTGGCACAGCCCAGACCCATGTGATTAATTGTGAGTGGCACATTAACCACTGACTGTGACCTTTGTTTTGTGTGTGTGAAGTGTGTCAGCCATGGCATAGAATTAATGGGAGATAAAATCAGGTCTTTCACACACATATGAGTACCAACATTGCTACCAGCTCATCTTGTGTCATAATGTTGTTCTTACCCCTCCATATACAGTAGCAACCATATGACTAGCTCATCTTGTGTCATAATGTTGTTCTGACCCCTCCATATACAGTAGCAACCATACGACCAGCTCATCTTGTGTCGTAATGCTTTCTTACCCCTCCATATACAGTAGCAACCATACAACTAGCTCATCTTGTGTCGTAATACTTTCTTACCCCTCTATATACAGTAGCAACCATACGACCAGCTCATCTTGTGTCGTAATACTTTCTTACCCCTCTATATACAGTAGCAACCATACGACCAGCTCATCTTGTGTCGTAATACTTTCTTACCCCTCCATATACAGTAGCAACCATACAACTAGCTCATCTTGTGTCGTAATACTTTCTTACCCCTCTATATACAGTAGCAACCATACGACCAGCTCACCTTGTGTTGTAATACTTTCTTACCCCTCCATATACAGTAGCAACCATACAACTAGCTCATCTTGTGTCGTAATACTTTCTTACCCCTCCATATACAGTACCAACCATATGACCAGCTCATCTTGTGTCATAATGTTGTTCTTACCCCTCCATATACAGTACCAACCATATGACTAGCTCATCTTGTGTCATAATGTTAATCTTACCCCTCCATATACAGTAGCAACCATACAACTAGCTCATCTTGTGTCGTAATACTTTCTTACCCCTCCATATACAGTACCAACCATATGACTAGCTCATCTTGTGTCATAATGTTAATCTTACCCCTCCATATACAGTAGCAACCATACAACTAGCTCATCTTGTGTCGTAATACTTTCTTACCCCTCCATATACAGTACCAACCATATGACCAGCTCATCTTGTGTCATAATGTTGTTCTTACCCCTCCATATACAGTACCAACCATACGACCAGCTCATCTTGTGTCGTAATGCTGTTCTTACCCCTCCATATACAGTACCAACCATATGACTAGCTCATCTTGTGTCATAATGCTGTTCTTACCCCTCCATATACAGTACCAACCATACGACCAGCTCATCTTGTGTCATGATGCTGTTCTTACCCCTCCATATACAGTAGCAACCATACGACCAGCTCATCTTGTGTCATGATGCTGTTCTTACCCCTCCATATACAGTACCAACCATACGACCAGCTCATCTTGTGTAATGATGCTGTTCTTACCCCTCCATTATAAAACAGGACAAAGTCAAGTTCAAGAGAACTCACAAGACTTAAACGCTGAAGAAGAAGAGTGACGAACATTTTCCTATTACAAAGTGCCACTTGACACTCAAAACAGAGATAGTTAACATTCTCATATGTCCACGATGGGCACTCCCTCGTGTGTTGTGAATGGACACAGTTCAAGTGGTTTTTAAGTGGCACAGTTGTCAACCAGAATTTGATGTTATCTTTTTTAAAGAATGTATTGTTTTTAATCATTTGTAGTGAGTAATTGCCAGCTGCTGTTGTAATAGCTGATTTTCTTTCTCATATTGCTATGGACTTTGTTCAATTGATGGCATTACAAGCCGCCATCATGAGACATCATCATCCATATCAAAGGTTGGCTACCATGGAGTGTAATTCCATTCTGTCTCTGCTGCTTTGATGGTGCAGGTTATCATAGGCTGACTTGTACATCTTTAGATGTCACTCATCCATGTTAGCCTTGGTCTGCCTATTTACCTTGAATTTTCCCTTCCAAGATTACTTTTAGTAGGCTGTTGTGTCTTTTAACATGTCCCAATATCTCATTTGTCTTGTTTGAATTATGTTTAGTAGTTCTCTGTTCATTTTTAGTTGTCTTAAGACTTTATCGTTTGTCTTCTTTTCTTTCCATCCAATTCCTCCTATTCTTCTATAAATCCACATTTCAAAGGCTTTAATTTTCTGTTCTTTTTTCTTGTCAAGTGTCCATGTTTCTGCACCATATAGGAATGTTGAGAAGATATAACATTTTGCTATTCTTAGTAGTCGCTGCGTTATTTGTTTTGATGTTAGTATATTTTTCATGGCATTAAAATTGCTTTCGGCCATTCCTATTCTTTTATTTATATCAGTTGTACATTTTCCATCACTGGTTATAGTATGTCCAAGGTAGTTGTAGCTCTGAACTGTCTCCAGGTCTATTCCTTCATAAATCAAGAATCATATTTTTACTTTCAGAATTATATTAGAAGTAATATAGAAAAGCAGAAACCACTTATTCAACCCTGGATCCTAGATGCAAGAACAAGAAAGATAAGCTTTCCTGAGATGAAATGTGTCAGACAAATGACAGGAAACAGCCTGAGAGATAAGATCAGAAATGAAGAACTGAGAAAAAAGCTAGGAATAGCCACCGTCATAGAATATATAAAGAAACAGCAGATAAAATGGTTTGGCCACATGACAAGGCAGACTGATCAAAACACAACACAACGAGCCTTCAATAAACGTTGCGAGAACACCAGACCCAAGGGTCAACCATAAAAAAGATAGATTGACGGAATAAGCACTAGGAAACATAACAGCAGGAGAGGCGAGCAGAAAAGCAAAAGACTGCAAATTATATTTCCCCTCGACGCTGAAAGGCAAATGAGGAAGGAAAGAAAAAGTAGAAGAAAAACAACTTGTAAATTCCATTGATTTCAGAAATGCTTTTGACAATGTAGATAGAGACTCATTGTGGAACATACCCAGACTAAATGGAATACCACCAACCATTATTAACATCATCAAAGATCTGTATGATGGCTTCTCATGTGCCATTCGCACAGAGGCAGGATAGAGTGAATGGTTCCAGATTGATGCTTGAGTGAAACAAGGATTGAGTTATTGAGCTATTGAGTTATTGAGTTATTAGCGGGTCATCATCAATGCACTCTGAACATGTCCATAGATGCTCAGATCCCCTTCTCAGCAAGTCTCGCAGTGTCCAGCGACTGACGACTCCAGTTCTGTGTTGGTTGATAAGTCTTCTTACACGCCCACTAAGTTTCTCCTTTCTGGCTGTGCCCATCCTAACTCCCATCTCTTTTATCCGAAGGAGTGTCGTGGACTCATGGTTGTCGAAGTCCTTTGTCCTTCCCACATCTCGGTGGGTATTGATGATTGTAACAGAGTAAGCTAAGGAAGCATAGAGAGAGCAGGTAATTTAGTCGTTACCGCTCCTTGAATAGACGATGGCAGTATCATATAGTGGCGACCAGCAGATTTAACTATAATGATGGTATTTCAGTATCACTAGTGAGTCAGAAGTTTAGTTACAGTAGAGGTTATAGGAGAAGGGTAGTAACCTGGAGGAAGGAGTGAGGTACAGAGTAATTGGACAAAGCGATGGGATTTTCCATGATCCCCACTCACCTGTTGTAGAGGGTGGGTAGTGATACGCACCGAAGGAGAGGTCCAGAATAGTGGAATGACACATACAACCAGTTGTTGTGAGGATGACCATCACGCATCGACCTCGTGACGTATTGTCAAATCTCCACGATTGTCCATGCAAGTTAGTTGTTATTGTAAATGACCATCACATGATACCATGCACTAAACTCATGGTGTTACTCTGTCAGGTAATTAGCTACCAGGAGAGGCCAGTGTCATGAGGTAATGTTATTCCAAATAGGTCGTAGAGATTCGGGGAAACAGGATGCTTTGCCCAAATTTGGGAAAGTCCAGGTGTGAGTCACAGACGGTGGACACTGGACACGTAAACGTTGAGTGACAAATACTTGGATCATAGGGCCGCATGGGCACTCGGCAGCAGCTGATTGGCTGATGAGCCTCAGGTGGAAGAGAGAGTTGAGGAGTATTTAAAGTCCTGCAGAAGAGTTTAAGCAGTCAAGTTAGGAGAGCGAACCAGCAGTTAAGTTTAGCCAGAGATTTAGAAGAGTCAGTCAGAAGTTAGAAATAGAAGCAGTTAAGTAGTTTGGAAACAGTTAGAGTCAGAACAGTTAGAAAGTTAAGAGTAGAAGTCTTGAGTTAGCCAAGTCAGTTAAGAATCAACAAGTTATAATTATAGGTGTGAAGTAACTTTGAAAGACAGTGAAAGATTAATTCAAGAATTGTGTGTTCATCTTACATGTCGTAAGTAGATAGATTATAACAAATTGTGTGAAATGAATGAAACATTGCATCCAAGACTATAGATCATGTGTACCAGTAGAATTCAATAAACGTGAATATCATTATATATTAAGAAAAGAAAGACTCTGTCATGATCTTATCTGTTACATGTAGTAACATCAATGTAATGTGATGTGTTGTCAAGATATATACAATACCACAAAGAACATCACAACGCTGTAACAATGATGTCCGCCCAATCCATTGGTTGACCATCCTTAACAGTAGCACAGCTAGCCAACATGTCTGCTCTTTCATTTTCCCTTACTCCCGCATGTCCAGGGACATAGACAAAGGTGACCTATACATATATATATATATATCCTTTGTTGTCAAGGACACGTAATTATTAGCATACATTTATCAAGTTTTAACAAACAATAAACAAACGAAGCATGCTCAACTTCAACCGGTAAACAACCAAAAAAATAGACATTTTTAAAATGAACTGAGCTTACATAAACACCTCTATTTCTGGTATTTTTCACAATTTTGATACAATGGCATTTGGTCTATTGGTACTTTGATGCACCGACACTTGGATATATAAGAATTTTGATGCATCAGCACTTGGATATATAAGAATTTTTATGCACCGGCAATTGGATTATAAGAATTTTGATGAACCAGCACTTGGATATATAAGAACTTTGATGCACCGGCACTAGTCACATTCTTGAAACACCAAGTTTAATTCTTTTATAATCAAATCAATGTCCTGTTTGGTTGTTTCTCTTCCAACTGATATCCTGAGAGCTTGCCAAGCCACGGATTCAGGCAATCCCAAGGCTAACAAAATGTGGGATGGTCTGAAAACAGAAACAACAAAAGGCACAAGATAAGAAAGTGTTTGATATAATTTATGTTTTATTATTGTTCCCAGTATAATAGACAAAGAGGGAGGAACAGAGAATGATGTTTAAATAAGAATATCAAAAGCAAGAGGAGTATTCGTTGCATTGGGAAACACATGGAAGTCCAAAGAAGTTAGGTTAAATACAAAAATATAGATTTTCAACTCGAATGTTAAGTCAGTCCTATTATATGGCTGTGAAACATGGAGAACAACAAAGATGATAATCATGAAGTTACAGACTTTCATTAATGGATGCTTACGCAGAATAAAAGGATGGAAATGGCAGGACAAAATCACTAACATAGAATTACAGAAATGTACCAGTCAAACACCAGTGGATAAAGAAATACAGTGAAGATGATGGCGCTGGATAGGACATACACTGCAGAAGCCAACTGAGAGTATTACAAAACATGTCCTTTTCTGGAATCCCCAAGGAAAAAGAAAAAGAGGAAGACCAAAATATTCTTGGAGAAGACAGACAGAAGCAGAGATGAAGATGATGGGGAAGACATGGAATGAACTTAAAAGAAAGGCAAGAAACAGAACGACTTGGAAAATGTTTGTTGAAGACCTATGATCCACAGGGAGCTGAAAGTGTTTGTTGAAGTCCTATGCTCCACAGGGAGCTGAAAGTGTTTGTTGATGACATATGCTCCACAGGGAGCTGAAAGTGTTTGTTGAAGACCTATGCTCAACAGGGAGCTGAAAGTGTTTGTTGAAGACCTATGCTCCAAAGGGAGCTGAAAGTGTTTGTTTAAGACCTATGCTCCACAGGGAGCTGAAAGTGTTTATTGAAGACCTATGCTCCACAGGGAGCTGAAAGTGTTTGTTGAATACCTATGCTCCACAGGGAGCTGAAAGTGTTTATTGAAGACCTATGCTCCACAGGGAGCTGAAAGGTAGTGGAAGAAGAAGAAGATTGTTCCCAAAAATTGGTGGGAATTGATTTTTTTTCTTTTTCATTCTCTGACGAAGTCCCTAGAGACTAGGAACTGAATTTTGTGCATTAATCCATTTTTCCCTGGCAGCCATGTGCACAGGGGTCCCTCACCGCACAGGCAGATATCTCCAACTTCGGAGGCACTCATACTTTTTCCGTCGATGAGTAGCTGATGTTTCAAGCCAGGCCTTGTTTCTGAGACTAGGGTGGTTGTCGCAGAGAGAAATCATAAATAAAAATCCCAACTGGTGTAGCCGGGATTTGAACCCACAACCACTCTGTCTCGAGGCCGGGGTGAAGGGGTCTAGAGACCAACCTTGCCTCGAGACCAACCATTCCCCTGGAATTGATCTTTATCCTCGTGATTGTTCGTACAAAAAATTGATGATTGTGTCCCCCTGATAAAAAAAAAAGTAAAGTACCCCCGTCACTCCAAGTGGTGTATAGGGAAATATGGTGTTAGTGACCCTATATTTTATAGACCTTCAGCACATGCTTTTTGGGGTAATGTGGTCAGTATTACGCCCGTGCTGCTTTACTTTCCTAGAAAAAAATCCGGTACCCATTTAAGGCTGGGTGAATCCGGAAGCCGTCGGTTGCGATCGAACCCTACCCCTTGTCCGTGGTAGTCCAGTTCACTAACCACTGAGCTATCGCGGCTCCCTTGTGTCCCCTGATGTTGTTATTATATTTACTTTGATCCATAACCTCTACTAGGTCATGTCTGAAAAAAAAAACATATTGCACAAATCGTATAAAGTTGCATGTTACAGCTAGAGGGAAAGGGGGTGAAGGGGTCTAGAGGTAAGAGAACCTTTGGACAGGGGACATAAACCCTACCAGACCCGCTGTCCCTAGTTGTCAGTAATTTCATAATCTGCTGCTATGCCGCTGTCCCTAATTTTCTGTACTTTGCCTAGTACGTGAAAAAATGCGTCACAAACTAAAAATAACCAACCAATCATACTCAAACCTCATGGTTAGCCATTGCACATGTCTGCCCCCCATGTATTTGAATTGACTTTGTGCGGTTTGACGAGAAAAAAATTAATAAAATTCACAATGAAATGTGCAGCTGATGAACCAAGCACTTCAACAGGAAAGTGAAGTAGGTCTAGGCTTTTCACATTCCAACAGGAGATCGATACTTTGGTTGATTCAGACTTTGAGGAGTCAGATTTTCATTAAAAATATGTCTCCAGTTCAAGTGACACAGACAGTGAGAGCTCAAGTGATGAGGAGAATCTTGAACTTTATAGATCTAGAGCTAGATCGATAGTAGGAGAAAAGGGGGGGGGGGGGGGGGGGGGTGTGTGTCCCTCAAATAGCTTATGAGGGTGCCTCTGTGTGAAGCAAGGCTCATCCTGCTGGGTGGATTGACACACAAAGGTGGAATATTGGTGCTAGATGAAAGGTAGACCTATTTTCTACAATGTCTCCAAGTTTCATCTTATTCTAACCACTTGTTTGCATGTAACTATAGTTCGCTCACAAAGTCGAGCCCACAGAGTTGATCAATTATCTCAGAAACTGATGAATTTCTGTAATTCTTTTTCATGAAACTTATTTTTTCCACCGACCTTCAGATTTTATAACATTTAAGTACAAAGGTAGTCTGAATTTTGCACAAATCGTTTTTTGTTATATAATTTTAGGAAAATATCAAACCGCGTGCTCTAAACATTAGATTTTACTGAAAACAACAAAATAACACAGTTACCTTTTGCATAGTGATGAATTTAAACTTTAAACTCTTCATGGTTTTAAAAATCAAGTAATCACTTCACAACACCATACATATTATCACACATACAGGAATATTCATTAATAGTAAATATTTTGTCAAAATACGCCTCTGGACCAATTTAACAAGAAACCGGAAATGAAATTACCAAAAAAAAAACCTCAGAGTGGCGCGCATCTTACAAGTTAAAGAGTGCGAAACGGTGTTAAGATTGTGTGGTGTGCACGTGAAATTTGTCTTTTTAATTGGTGAGTTGATTACAACAAATGTGGGTATTGTAAAATCCTACAATTTAGGACAACCAAGAAAATCATATTTTTATATACCTCAAATAAGCAAAAATCTTTCCTAAATGCATGACAGTAGAGCAAAAAATCAGACTGAAGGTCGGTGAAAAAATAAGATTTCACAAAAAAGAATTACAGAAATACATCAAATAGTTTCAGAGATAATTAATAAATTCTGTGGGCACCAATTTCTGAATGAACTATAGCCCTCATCTGAGAAAGAACAGGTAGGAGGAAAAGAGGCTGACCAAAAGAAACACTGAGAAGTATAATGATCAGAGAGGCAAAGGCAGTAGGAATCAGCTCCCTCAATGAAATCGAGATGATTGCACAGAACAGAAACAAATGGTGAGATCTGATAAAAGATCTTTGCAAGGTTTGAGACTGCTAGAAAGAAAATTTTGAAACAGGGAAACAGCATCTGAGTCTATGCCCTATGGGCCGGTCGCAGTTCAAAAGGTCAATAGATGGATGGTCAATATCACACTAATTAATTTTCATGTTCAGCTGAAGATGACACACAGGACAGAACTCATAGCTCTCCATAATTGACGATTTGCTGCTGGTTCTTGTAGTTCTGGTAGTTTCTTAGTCTCATGGTTGAGCCTTCCCTAGTAATTGGTCAGCATAACGATTCTCTTGGTCTGCCTTGTTTTCTTTTACCCCAGATGGTTTCCACGAGAATGCCTGACGGGGAAGTCTTTCTTCATTCATTCTCAGCAAATGACTGATGTGTTTCTAACACCTTCTTCTTATAAAGCTGACAGCATATGCTTGTTTAATCCTAGATTATGAAGTCTATCTGTGACTGACATAGTTACGATATCGTAGTAAAAATTCATCATCATCATCAAGTACCGGTGATCATGTCTCTCCACAACTTTCGATCTCGACAATTATTTATCATTTCCGTTGTTGACCATCTGCCAAGTCATTCTCTTAAGCTGTCTGGTATCTTTTCTCTTTGCTTCCCTCTATCTCTTCATCCCTCAATTTTCCAGTTGTTACAATATATTCCAGCTGTTCTCTTCTCAATGCATGGCCAAATAATGATGATGTTTCTTCCAAATGTTGCAAATTAGCTCTCTTTTTATTTTAAAGAAGTATAGACATCAATTAGATCAGGTCGGGTAATTTTACCTGCTACTGTATGCAGTAAACAGTACAACCTGTGGCTGCCCTGCTGCCTTGCAGGTAAGCTCGGGAGAGTAAAAGGCTAAGGGAGGGTACCCCGACGTAAAACAACCCCACTGCCTTGTGGGTGAGACTTTTTAGTCAAAGGCTAGTGGAGTCAACCGTAAACAAACCGACGGAAGGCAACAGAAAACCACTGTCGTAATTTCTTTGTATAATCATGAATCGCCACACTGGAGTCTGTAGAAATGTGGTTTTACAGAAGAATGTTGAGAATACCATGGACAGCTAAGAAGAGTAATGAAGAGGTTCTGAGAAAGGTCAAAGCAAAAAGAGAGCTAATTTCCAATGTTAGGAAGAGACAATCATCATTTTTTGGCCATGTAATGAGAAGAGAACAACTTGAATATATTGTAACAACTGGAAAAATTGAGGGACGAAGAGATAGAGGGAAGCAAAGAGAAAAAAAATAACAGACAGCTTAAGAGAATGGCTTGGCAGAAGGTCAACAACAGAAATGATAAATAGCTGCTGAGATCGAATGTTGTGGAGAGACATGATCACCTACGCCACTAGGCCCGGTACTTGATGATGATGAAAGGCATCAAGATGCACCAAGATGAGTAGAGATGCGAAGCTGCTGTAAAGCTAATGATAATAGCAATTCTAAAAAAAAAAATAAAAAAAAAAAAAAAAAGTGGTATGGTGACAGTTTTACGTGGTAATTTTTTCTTTTTTTGATTTAGAATTGCTCTTTTGAACATTTTCATTTACTCTTCTTAGCTGCATGGTATTCTCAACATTCTTCTGTAAAATTGTATATTGTAATTTTATGCAAAAATAATTGTCACAAATAATAGTCCCTATGACCTCTTTAGAAAACATTTCCTTGAGGATTGTAGCCCGTAGATTACAAATAATGACACTAGATTGTAAGGTAATTTTAAAATTACTAAAAATGACAGGAGAACTGCTAAATACAATTCAAACAGGACCAATTTGATTTTTTGGGCCAAGTTAAATGACACAGCAGCCTACTAAAAGTAATCTTGGAAGGGAAAGTACAAGATAAAAAAGGCAGAGGCAGATCAAGACTAACATGGAGAAGTAACATCAAAAGATGGATAAGTCAGCCTATGACAACCTGCACTGTCAAAGTAAGATAGAGTGGAATAGTGCTCCATGGTAGCCAACCTTCGATGTGGAGATGGCATTGGATAATGATGATGAAGCTGAGCATATGGTAATGCTGCAGGTGTTAGTAGAGTAACTTACTTGTCCTGGGAATGGCATGCAGCCCAACGCTGGCTTGTACAGATGGAGCTCTAGATAAGATTTGATGACCTGTTAGAGAATAGAGAGTAGAACCACAAATACAGGAATTCCCTTTTTGTCATCTAAATTTATTTTTGTTCACCCCTAGATTATGATTTTAAACAAATATAAAAAAAAGTAAAGTGCCACATCATGCCAAGTGGCGTATAGGGAATATGGTGCTAGTGACCATAATTTTTACAAATCTACAGCACATGATTTTTGGGGTAATGTGGTCGGTATTACGCCTGTGCCGCTTTAATTTCCCAGATTAAAATCTGGTGCCCATTTAAGGCTGGGTGAACCCAGAAGCCATTGATCAGGATCGAACCTGACCTCTTGTCCTTTGTAGCCCAGTTCACTAACCACTGAGCTATCGCGGCTCCCTTAGATGATGATAACGTTGTAACATTTACTGCATCAAAAAACAAATTCCTTAAAATTTGACATTTTTCCGTGTTCAAACATTACCTCCCCTTCGCATACTTCCCAATTACCACTTCTGGTGACCCCAGAGTGTTTACTTTGTTTTCATTTTTCTTTCTTTGTTTTTTTAAGATGAGATACATCGTTTAATGCACACACAAAAATTGCCAAATTTCAAGAAATTGATCGTTTGTACCATTTTATTTATTTATTATTTTTCTTTGCTATGACCAGGGAAATTTCCTCGATCGTCGGCAGACATCAAACAATCCCTTTGACTTGGGAAACACAGCGGATAACGATATGAGGTAGCCAAACATACTTACGGCGACCGATAGACATTATAACACGTTCGGTCCATGAGGTAAAACTCAGGCCATAAATCAACCTGAGCCAGGGAATTCCGAGTTCTCGTGTTTTGCCTAGTGTGTACACACAGCTGTATGTCAAAAGTTCAGAGAATATACTATTTTTAGAGTACCTAATATTGTATTTTCGGACTTGTTTTCACTTTACAGCGAATGTATTATGAGATCAATAGTAGACAAAAAAGGAATTGAAGTCAACGGTCACAACATAAATAATTTGTGATATGCGGATGAAACAGTCTTAATAGCAGAGACAGAGAACGAACTACAAGAAATGATAGACATAATAGTAAAAGAAATCAACAAGAAAGGTCTCAGTCTGAATAGTAAGAAAACAGAAGTAATGGTTATATCGAAGAAACAATCATCACCATCATGCAGCATAAAAATAAACGAGACAAATCTAAAACAAGTGCAATGTTTCAAATACTTGGGCACAATAATTACATCAGATGGGAGATGCACCACAGAAATAAAAAGCAGAATAGCTCAGGCCAAAATAGCATTTCAGAAAATGAAAAATATCTTATGCAACAAATCTACGTAGGGAGGTCAAAAAGTAATGCACACCAATTTTTTTCTCGGCTAATAATAAAGATAGGAATATGAAATTTTGCACACTTGGAATATGACATGTTCCAATTATGTGCACCAAATTGCACAGCATTTTGATAAATATTACGCAATCTATGAACCGTTAAAGTGGAGCTTGTCAACAATGTCCGTTACAAAAAGCGAATTGTCATAGAATTTCTGGTTGCGGAAAAAGAGACTGTGGCAAACATTCATAAACGACTGTGTGCAGTGTACAAATGTTCTGCAGTTGATAGGAGCACAGTCAGTCGCTGGGTTCAGAGAATTAAAGCTGCAGAAAGTGTACGAGTGGAGCTGCATGATTTACCGCGTTCTGGACGTGTTGCCTCGGCTACCAGCACAGACATGTTAAACCGGGCTGATGCCATTATTCGTAAGGATAGGCGTATCACTAGTCAGCAATTGGCATTGCAGCTTACAGTCAGCAAGGGAAGTGCAATCGCAATTTTTAAAACTCTCGGATATTCAAAGATTTGCGCTCGATGGGTTCCTCGGTGCCTAACAAATGATCACAGAGTTCAAAGGAAAACATTCTGTTCTGAATTGTTGGAGCGTTTCGGTGTTGAAGGAGAAATGTTTTGTCAAAAATTGTTACCGGTGACGAAACGTGGGCACATTATTATGAGCCTGAAACAAAAATGCAGTCAATGGAATGGCATCATCCGCAGTCACCAAAAAGAAAAAAATTCAAAACATCTCCATCAGCCGGAAAGGTGATGATCACTGTCTTCTGGGACATTGATGGTGTGATTCTTGTTGATGTAATGACAAGAGGTGAGACAATCAACTCGACAGCTTACATCAATACACTGACAAAACTCAAAAATCGGTTCCACAGAGTTCAGCCTAATAAGCCATCTGCAGATTTGTTGCTTCAACATGACAATGCACGCCCTCACACAAGTCTGGTAACACGGGAAGCAATCAACAAATTTGGTTGAACTGTACTGCCCCATCCTCCTTACAGCCCTGATCTGGCTCCCTCAGAATTTCATCTGTTTGGACCACTCAAAAAATTCCTGCGTGGGAAACACTTTGACAATGATGAGGATGTGATCCGTGCAGTTAAAAAATGGCTATGCGAGCAGGACAAAACTTGGTACAAACGAGGCATTCATGACCTAGTTTCGCGTTGGCGTAAGGCAATACGCTTGGACGGAGATTATGTTGAAAAATAGGTAGTGTAAAGGGAATGTTCAGCTACAATCTGTGAAAATTTCACACAT
The DNA here is from genome assembly GCA_032433765.1 of Megaustenia siamemsis. Lineage (NCBI taxonomy): Eukaryota > Metazoa > Mollusca > Gastropoda > Stylommatophora > Ariophantidae > Megaustenia > Megaustenia siamemsis. The sequence continues at coordinate 4,583,211 of JAVIAB010000104.1, forward strand.
TTTGCCCGAATAGTTTCCGAGAAAAAAATTGGTGTGCATTACTTTTTGACCTCCCTTCAGTATGTCAATAAAAATGAGAAAGAGAGTTCACCGGTGCTATATAGAACCAATTCTGACCTATGGAAGCGAATCTTGGACAGTAGACAAACAAATGAAAAGACGGTTAGAGGCCACAGAGATGGGATTTCTCAGAAGAATGTTGAAAGTTCCCTGGACAGATAAAAAGACCAATGAGGAAGTTCTCAAAGAGGCCAACACAAAAAGGGAGCTCTTAAAAACATCAGAAAGAAGCAATCAACATTTTTCGGGCACATCATGAGAAGAGGAAAGTTGGAATACTTGGTTACAACTGGCAAAATAAAAGGAAAGAGAGATCGCGGACGACAAAGAGAGAAAATACTGGATAGCTTGGTGTCATGGCATGGAAAACAGTCAACAACAGAACTGATACGATGCACTGTAGATAGAAGATTGTGGAGGGACATGATCGCCTACGCCAACCGGCAGGGTACATGATGATGATGATGAATATTGTATTTAAGTGGTAGTAATTTTTACTACTGTATTGTTACTAGAAGAGTTACAGATTGCTATAGTAATCTAGGATTAATGTGTACAGAGTACATATGGGACCTCCTTTTTTCAGTTGTCCTAGAGGGCACTGACCAAGCAACTTGATGATTTAGACTTTGCTGCTGATGACATAGCTCTCCTATCACACAGCCATCAACAGATGCAGGATAAAATGAGCGTACTTGATGAGAGATCACAACAGCTAGGACTGAAGATTAACAGAGATAAGACCAACATTATGAGAATTAATGCAGTTGGCAATAACCAAATAAAACTAGGAGAAATACCTCTACTAGACGTACAATCTTACATATATCTGGGTAGTAATATAGATAAAGGGGGAGGAACAGAAAATGATACCAAAATAAGGATATCAAAAGCAAGAGAAGCTTTTGTTGCACTGAGAAACATATGGAAGTCCAAAGAAATTAGGTTAAATACAAAAATGAAAATTTTGAACTCCAATGTTAAGTCAGTCCTATTATAAGGCTATGAAACAGGGAGACCAACAAAATTGACAATCATGAAAATACAGACTTTCATTAATGGATGCTTACGCAGAATAAAAGGATGGAAATGGCAGGACAAAATCACTAACATAGAATTATGGAAATGTACCAGTCAAATACCAGTGGATAAAGAGATACAGCAATGGCGCTGGATAGGACACATACTGCGGAAGCCAACTGAGAGTATTACACAACAGGCCCTTTTTTGGAATCCCCAGAGAAAAAAAACAAAGAGGAAGACAAAGAAATTCTTGGAGAAGACAGACAGAGGCAGAGATGAAGATGATGGGGAAGACATGGAATGATCTTATAAAAATGGCAAGAAACAGAACAACTTGGAAAGTGTTTGTTGAAGACCTGTGCTCCACTGGGAGCTGAAAGTGTTTATTGAAGACCTATGCTCCACAGGGAGCTGAAAGTGTTTATTGAAGACCTATGCTCCACAGGGAGCTGAAAGGTAGAAGAGGAAGAGGGCTAAACATCCAATCTCACGAGACCACGGTAAGGCCACAAAGAAACCAGAGATTTAAAATAAAAAACTCTCAATGCCTTTAGCAATATTCAAACTCAGCACCTTCTTGTCCTGAGCCTGACATTTTACCACCAGACCGCCCAGTCCACGAGATAAAATCCAACTTTTCCAGTAGAACCTGTGAGATCAATAAAGCCATTACAACCACAACATCAACAGTCTCAGACAGCAAACAGCTCATGCTGACACCATGGCATTTTATCATCATTACTATCATCATTATTATTACCATTATTATCACCATCACTATCTTCTTTAGGGAACTGCGATAGCTCAGTGGTTAGTGAACTAGACTACAAAGGACAAGGGGTTGGGTTCGATCCCAAACGATGGCTTCTGGGTTCACCCAGCCTTAAATGGGTACCAGATTTTTTTCTGGGAAAGTAAAGCAGCACGGGCGTAATACCGACCACATTACCCCAAAAATCATGTCTGTAAAATTTATGGTCACTAACACCATATTCCCTATACGCCACTTGGTGTGACGGGGGCTCTTTACTTTACTTTTATCATCATTGTTATCATCATTACCACCATCAACATCATTATCATCATCAATGTCATCATTATTATCATTATCAATATCATTTCTCACAGATAAAAACAAGATCATCAGGAGCCGAATCATACCTTTCAAAGAGTTTCCCAAAAAGGACACGTTACAAGTGTTGGGCAGACGCTGACTGTAGGAAGACCTGCCATTGAAGGTTACGGATTCTCCAAAACTGAGCTGACAGAGACATTAATATGTGACCGAATTAAACAGAAGATCATACAGAAATTAAAAAAAGACAGGCATAACAAATTGAGTTATTGTGATATTTGCGGGTCATCATCATTGTTCACTCTGAACATGTCCATAAGTGCTCAGATCCCCTCCTCAGCAATGCCCTCAGTGTCCAGCGACTGACGACTCCAGTTCTGTGTTGGTTGATAGGTCTTCTTACATGCTCACTAAGTTTCTCATTTCTGGCGGTGCCCATCTTAACTCTCATCTCTTTCCTTTCATCTGAAAGAGTGACGTGGACTCATTGTTGTCGAAGTCCTGTGCCCTTCCCACATCTCAGAGAGAATTGATGATGTCCACCCAATCCATTGGTTGACTGTCTTCAACGATAGTGCAGCTAGCTGACCTGTCCGCTCTTTGATTTTCCCATACTCCCACATGTCCAGGGACGTAGACAAAGGTGACCTTACATATTTTTAACTTCAGCAAATGACTCTACCATTGCATGCGTACAAAGCCTGCCTCCACTTTTTTATCATGCTCATCGAATCACTCAGTATCTTAAACGATCAGACATAATAAATAATAGCAAGAAATGTAGGTAAACTATCATATACACTACAATTAGCACTCAGTATAATACTAAATAGATGCAGAATTGCTCAGGCAACCGAAACAAGAAAAAGAGTTCTTACAGTTATGTAGAGTCAGTCTTAACATATGGATGTGAATCATGGACAATAGGACAACAAACAAGAAAATCACTGCAGTCAGTAGAAATGTGGTTTTACAGAGGAATGTTGAGAATACCATGGACAGCTAAGAAGAGTAATGAAAACGTTCTGAAAGAGGTCAAAGCAAAAAGAGAGCTAATTTCCAATATTAAGAAGAAACAATCATCATTTTTTGGCCATGTAATGAGAAGGGAACAGCTGGGATATATTGTAACAACTGGGAAAATTGAGGGACGAAGAGATACAGGGAAGCAAAGAAAAAAATAACAGACAGCTTAAGAGAATGGCTTGGCAGAAGGTCAACAACAGAAATGATAAATAATTGTCGAGATCGAAAATTGTTGAGAGACATGATCACCTAAGCCAGTAGCCTTGGTACTTGAAGTTGATAATACTAAATAGTACAATTAGTGTTGTAGTAGAAAACTATATAGTACAACTTGTAGTAATAGTAGTAGTAGCCTCCGTCAGTGATAGTTGACTATAGTAACCTCTGTCAGTCATAGTTGACTATAGTAATCTCTCCATCAGTCATAGTTGACTATAGTAGCCTCCGTCAGTCATAGTTGACCATAGTAGTCTCCGTCAGTCATAGTTGACTATAGTAGTTTCCGTCAGTCATAGTTGTCTATAGTAACCTCCGTCAGTCTTAGTTGACTATAGTAACCTCCATCAGTCATAGTTGACTATAGTAACCTCCATCAGTCATAGTTGACTATAGTAACCTCCATCAGTCATAGTTGACTATAGTAACCTCCATCAGTGATAGTTGACTATAGTAGCCTCCATCAGTCATAGTTGACTATAGTAACTTCCGTCAGTCATAGTTGACTATAGTAACCTCCGTTAGTCATAGTTGACTATAGTAGTTTCCGTCAGTCATAGTTGTCTATAGTAACCTCCGTCAGTCATGGTTGACTATAGTAACCTCCGTCAGTCATAGTTGTCTATAGTAACCTCCGTCAGTCATGGTTGACTATAGTAACCTCCGTCAGTCATAGTTGACTATAGTAGTTTCCGTCAGTCATAGTTGTCTATAGTAACCTCCGTCAGTCATGGTTGACTATAGTAACCTCCGTCAGTCATAGTTGACTATAGTAGTTTCCGTCAGTCATAGTTGTCTATAGTAACCTCCGTCAGTCATAGTTGACTATAGTAACCTCCGTCAGTCATAGTTGACTATAGTAGCCTCCGTCAGTCATAGTTGACTATAGTAGCCTCGTCAGTCATAGTTGACTATAGTAACCTCCGTCAGTCATAGTTGACTATACCTCATCAAGGCCAGCTCCTTGTCGTGGGGATGGGGCTTAACAGTCACCAGGGACTGAAAACTAAGACTGGCCAGGCCTTCCTACAACCGAGCAAGACCACAGTCTGCTCTAGCAAGTTCAAGTGCTGAAGTCGGAGGCAACCAGCCAAAAGGCACACAACAATCAGGATGCCACGCACTCAACGCATATGGAAGTATGTCTATAACTGCAAATCGATATGGCACTCGCCCTGTGATGGGCACTCAGGCAGGTGCAGCGCCGGGCCCTCAGCCTCGAAAGGGCCCAACCTCTATTACTGGATGTCCTTCTCAACCGCCCTGTGGAGTCAGGGGGCGAGAGAATAGAGCTACTGGCCAATCCAAAATAAGACCACTAAAAATAATGCAATGGAATGCTGAAGGCATCAACAGCAAAAGAGATGGGTACAGTAAAAAGATAGAATTAGAAAATATCCTGCATGAAGAACAAATAAGCATATGCTGTTTGCAGGAAACCCATCTAAACAACGACATAGCCTTGAAGATTAGGGGATACCAGTGCTACCGATCTGACAGAATAAATAGACAAAAGGGTGGAATACTGACTCTTGTAAGGAACAACATTAATGCATGTCAGATTGAAGTGTATATGGATGGGGCGGAATATCAAATACTGCACCTCAGGACAGGAAATACAGACTTCCATCTACTTAACTACTACTGTCCGAGTGACCGCCCACTAGCACTAGACACAATTACATTAAAAGAAAGAATAATTGTATGTGGAGACTTTAACAGCCACTCACAGAGCTGGGGCTATGAACATATGGACAAGAGAGGTGAAGAGCTTGAAAATTGGCAGGATGACAATGGGCTTATACTATTAAACCAGGCAACAGATCCACCAACATTCTACTCCAGATCATGGCATACCACATCTACACCAGACCTTGCTTTCCATTCACCAGACCTGGATTGGAATATCACACGAATTGTTGGGAAACAACTTGGAGGCAGCGACCACCGACCAGTCTTTTTAGTGGTGCAAAATGAGGCCATCAGGGAGAGCAGCACTCTCTCCAGATGGAATTACAAAAAGGCAGACTGGAAAATGTATCAACACTACACCAGTGTACTGACTAAAGATATAAATACAGATAGAGACATCAACAAAATAGTTGATGAATTCAGTAGACTAATAATACAAGCTGCCAGTGAAACAATACCTAGAGGGGCACGAAAACACTACAAACCATACTGGAGTAGTGAACTAGAGGAACTGCACAATGACATGGAAACATCTCGAAAGCAAGCAGAAAATAACCCTTGCCAAGAAAACCACAACAACTACCAGCATGCTAAAGCCAAATTTCAACGGGCTAAACTACAAGCCAGACGGAGAAGCTGGAAAGAGAAAACAGAGTCCTTGAATCTTGAACGAGACACAAGAAAAGTGTGGAAGCTTGTAAAACAGCTGAATGATGAGGGTACAGAAAGGAACACCAAAATTACACTGAAGAAGGATGGAAACATTCTAACAGGTAAACATGCAGCAAATTACTTTGCAGACTCCTTTGCAAATGACAATAATATTGAAATTAGCCTAGAAAAACGACAAGAGACCCGTCTAAAACAACAAAATGCAAGACAAGAAGAGACCACACATGAAGTCATGGAAACACCCATTACACAAAGAGAGCTAGAGCTGGCAATATCCAAATTAAAAATGAAAAAGTCACCAGGCAATGATGGAGTGTCCAATGAAATGATTAAGAACTTGGGAACTGCAGCTAAAGCAAAACTACTGCAGATCTACAACATTGCTGGATCACAGGTAGAGTGCCACAGGCATGGAGAGAAGCAATTATGATACCATTACTAAAGCCAGGAAAAGATAGTTCAATGACATCCAGCTATAGACCAATCAGCCTTACAAGCTGTTTGTGTAAAACAATGGAACGTATAATCAATCTCAGACTGCAGTGGTACCTGGAAAGTGAAAATCTCCTTGTCCCACAACAAGCAGGCTTTAGACAGTGTTACTCTACCGAAGATCAAGCAACCTATCTTTCCCAGGAAATTGAAGATGCGTTTCAAGAAAAGAAACTGGTACTAGCAGCATGGATAGACCTAAAGAAAGCATTTGATAAGGTATGGAAGGAAGGGCTTTTGAAGAAACTGAGAAATTATGGAGTAAATGGCAGGATGTACAAATGGGTCAAAGCATACCTGCATAACAGGAGAGCCAGAGTGCAACTGGATGGTCTTAAGAGTAAGAAGGTCTTATTGCGCCAGGGCGTTCCACAAGGAGGGGTACTATCTCCAACACTTTTTCTGATCTACATCAATGACCTAGTTACTGAACTACCACATGGCATCAAAGTGGCAATGTATGCAGATGACTTGGTAATGTGGTGCACAGAGGAGTATGCAACAGTGGCCTCCAAATTGCTACAAAGAGCTATGAATGCACTGAATTCATGGACAAATAGATGGTGTATCAGCATCAATACAGACAAATGCAGTACTACACTTTTCACACTCTCCCCAAAACAAAAAGCAGGAGCCATCTACATAAACAATGAGCCTGTGAAAGAAGACATACAAGCTACATATCTCGGAGTTACATTTGATAACAAACTATCTTGGAAACAGCAGATAAATAAGGCAACCCAAAAAGCAAGGAGAAAATTGACTATTCTAAGAAAGTTGTGTGGAACCACATGGGGTGCGAGTGGGAAAATACTCAGTAAAGTTTACCAACAGAGTATACGCCCACATTTAGAATATGGATCATCCGCATGGTGCTCAGCATCAAACACCACATTGCAAGAACTGGATAAAGTACAAAACCAGGCACTTAGGGTCATCACAGGAGCAATGAAATCAACACCAATATTGGAGATGGAGAAATTGTGGAGGATACCAGCACTGAGAGAACGGAGAGACACAAAGGTGCTGATACAGGCAGAAAAATTTGTATGCATGCCGAGACATCCAATGAAGGACAGATTCCAAAATCTTGCATTGGGACGACTTAAGAGAAGCAGCTTTATCCACCAAGCCAAGCGTATTAGTAGACAAACACCAGACATGCCAAGAGTTGTTAAACCCCTTCTGCCCATACCAGAACAGACTCCCTGGACAGATGAATCAGGATTATCAGTTCAAATACGGACAGAAGTGAAAGGAATAGTTGACAAAGAGGAACAAAATAGTCTACAGCGAAAAACAATAGCTCTCAGTTTCCTGGATGAAGAATACCCACAAGACCTATGGATTCGTGTGTACACAGATGGATCAGCACAGAATGCAGTAAAGAATGGGGGAGCAGGTGCATATATAGAGTACCCAAATAACACTAGGGATATGGATAAAATAGCAACAGGGAAATATTGTCACAATTATGATGCAGAAATACAAGCAATAAAGTTGGCAATAGAAAAACTGCTGAACAGTAATCTTAGCCCACAGCCTGTAGTGTTTTTGACAGATGCAAGATCAGTACTCCAGGCACTACAATCCAGAAAATTACCACATCTGCAGACCTTATTGACTGAACTCTGCAAGCACCACAGGGTTGCCCTGCAGTGGATCCCGTCTCACTGTGGAATACCAGGAAATGAGAAAGCAGATCAGTTGGCAAAGGAAGGTTCAACAGGCACACAACTAGATACACCAGTTACATACCATCATAAGAAACAGATAATCAAATCAATCAGAGGACCACAAGCCCCAAATCAGGATGCCTTTCATAATATGAATAGATATGAACAAGTTATCATTATACGCCTAAGAACAGGACACAATCGACTCCATAGTCACATGTATACAAAATTCAAGATCGGCACATCAACTACTTGTACATGTGGACAGGCACCCCAGACTGCTGAACACATACTTCAAGACTGCACTGAATATAGTAGACTGAGGAAAATCCATTGGCCCATAGATACAACACTACAGACAAAACTATATGGGCCACTGCAAGAATTACAAAAGACAGTAAAATTTATACAGGAAACGACATTGCAGATATAGAAAATACTTCAGGCGAACGAAAGATAGATAGATAGTTGACTATAGTAACCTCCGTCAGTCATAGTTGACTATAGTAACCTCCGTCAGTCATAGTTGACTATAGTAATCTCCATCAGTCATAGTTGACTATGGATTTTCCAGCGTCATTAGAAATGTTAGTTTGTCTTTTCTTGCGCCATATATTCTCTTTTTCTATGAATCTGTCTGCTTCTTGTTTGAGTTGCAGCTTTAGAGTGTGTTTCCAAAGATTACGGTCTGCAGCTATTTCTTCCCAGGCTGCAGGGTTTATGCCAGCATACCCGACATTGCTTGAGCAGCGTGTAGATGTTCGGGAGGCCTGTGTGAGTCATGACCTCCACGTTTGTCACTTTATCCTTCCAGGTGATACCATGAATATGGCACAGACATCGCATATGAAATGCATTTAGCCTTCTCTCCTGCTTTGTATAAGTTGTCCAAGATTTACTTCCATAGAGGAGGATACTAATTATGCAGGCATTGTAAACTTCAGCCTTTGTTTTAATTTACTATACAACTTGTACTGTAGTAACACATATAGTACAATTAGTCTTGAAGTATACTACCATATAGTACAACTTGTAGTTGTAGTTAGTCGAAGGCTCCGGTATCACTGCAAAAGAATTAAAATCCATAACTGCTCAACCGCCCGTGTCAGTAGAATCATCCGAATTTACATCTCATCTCATTGAAGGATCCAAACAAAGAAAGGCAGCTGCAGTCCCATTATAGCAGCTACAGCACACGCCAAAAGACATATGGCACACCGAAATTGAACACAGTTGAACTGTCCTTTGTCATGTGATATCATCAAGCATCGTAAACAATTGGAATATTGAAAATATTGAAACACGATCCCAATGAAAAACACAGTTCACGGTGTTCACAGAGCAGAGAGAGTGTTAAACTCACTTGGAGGCCTCGGTAGCCTAGTTGGGAAAACCTTCCGACTGGGCTACCGATGTTTGGACAGCCCAGGTTCGATTCCCGCTGGAAGCAGTGCGAATTGTACTCGTGGTTTGAAAAAAATACCCCCGTGGTCGACCCAGCCGTTGGCAGAAATGGATTCCACGGTATTACTCTGGGAAGGTGAGGAATGTCACCTCGCATTGTGAGTTTCGATGCTTGAAGTGACACTATCCAGTAGTCTCCGAACACTTCTGGATAGGCAGCCGAGCACATATGGGTGAAAACTCATGTGCTAAGACGCCGATTCAAGTCTTTTACTTTACCTTTACTAAACTCAGTAGCTCCGGCAGCAAGCCGGACTTGGAATATGAGGAAACTGCAACCAGGAACACTTTTCAGACACAGCTTCAACGGTTCCTGCCACCTATTTCAATACTATGCTGTCAGGTTTGTCTTGGATTCTTGTATCAGACAAAAAGAAAAATCTCACCTGTAGACTCTCCTCCAAGTAATCTCTGACGGTCTCCATGTGAGTCTGGTACTTATCCAAATTGTTGTGTACCAACTCTGCTGCCTGGGTGAAGAAAAAGGGCTGATTGATTGTGATGAAGAGATGATTGATTTATTGTGATATAGAGATGATTGATTGATTGTGATGAAGAGCTGACTCATTGTAATGAAGACCTGATTGACCCATTGTGATGAAGAGCTGATTGATTGATTGATTGTGATAAAGAACTGATTGAATGATTATGATGAAGAGCTGATTGACTGATTGTAAAGAGAACTGATTGAGTGTGACAAACAGCTGATTGATTGTGATGAAGAGCTGACTGACTGATTGTGATGAAGAACTGATTGACTGACTGCAATGAAGAGCTGATTAATTAATTGTGATAAAGAGCTGATTGATTGTGATGAAGAGCTGATTGATTGATTGTAAAGAGAACTGATTGAGTGTGATAAACAGCTGATTGAATGTGATGAAGAGCTGATTGATTTATTCTGATGATGGACTGATTGACTGATTGTAAAGAGAACTGAATGAGTGTGATAAACAGCTGATTGATTGTGATAAAGAGCTGGTTGATTGATTGTAAAGAGAACTGATTGAGTGTGATAAACAGCTGATTGATTGTGATAAAGAGCTGATTGATTGATTGTGATGAAGTGCTGATTGATTGTGATGAAGTGCTGATTGATTGTGATAAAGTGCTAATTTATTGTGATATACAGCTGATTGGTTGATTGTGATGAAGAGCTCATTGACTGATTATGTTGAAGAGTTGATTGATTGATTGTGATAAAGAGCTGATTGGTTGATTGTGATGAAGAACAGATTGACTGATTTTAATGAAAAGCTGATTGGTTGATTGTGTTGAAGAGCTGATTGACTGATTGTGATGAAGAGCTTATTGATTCATTATGATGAAGATACAGTACTTGTGTCAGGATCAACAACTTACAACTGTACTTATGTCAGGATCAACAACTTACAACTGTACTTGTGTCAGGATCAACAACTTACAACTGTACTTGTGTCAGGATCAACAACTCAAAACAGTATTTGTGTTAGGATCAACAACTTACAACAGTACTTGTGTCAGGATCAACAACTTACAACTGAGTACTTGTGTCAGGATCAACAACTCAAACAGTATTTGTGTTAGGATCAACAACTTACAACAGTACTTGTGTCAGCAACAACTCAAAACAGTATTTGTGTTAGGATCAACAACTTACAACAGTACTTGTGTCAGGATCAACAACTTACAACTGAGTACTTGTGTCAGGATCAACAACTTACAACAGTACTTGTGTCAGGATCAACAACTTACAACAGTACTTGTGTCAGGATCAACAACTTACAACTGTACTTGTGTCAGGATCAACAACTTACAACAGTACTTGTGTCAGGATTAACAACTTACAACTGTACTTGTGTCAGGATCAACAACTTACAACAGTACTTGTGTCAGGATCAACAACTTACAACTGAGTACTTGTGTCAGGATCAACAACTTACAACAGTACTTGTGTCAGGATCAATAACTCACAACAGAGTACTTGTGTCAGCAACAGTGGCAACTACATTCTCTACGTGACAATGCTGCCACATGATGCATAGTGGTAAACTGGAGGGTGTTTAAGTGATAGATTCCAGAAACACAAAATGTATATTGATGAACCAGACAGACATTTAGTTTATCAATTCCAGAAACATAGAATGTATATTGATGAACCAGACAGACATTTAGTTTATCAATTCCAGAAACATAGAATGTATATTGATGAACCAGACAGACATTTAGTTTATCAATTCCAGAAACATAGAATGTATATTGATGAACCAGGCGGACATTTAATTTATCAATTCCAGAAATACAAAATGTATATTGATGAGACAGACATTTAGTTTATCAATTCCAGAAATACAAAATGTATATTGATGAACCAGGCAGACATTTAGTTTATCAATTCCAGAAATACAAAATGTATATTGATGAACCAGACAGACATTTAGTTTATCAATTCCAGAAACATAGAATGTATATTGATGAGACAGACATTTAGTTTATCAATTCCAGAAACATAGAATGTATATTGATGAGACAGACATTTAGTTTATCAATTCCAGAAATACAAAATGTATATTGATGAGACAGACATTTAGTTTATCAATTCCAGAAATACAAAATGTATATTGATGAGACAGACATTTAGTTTATCAATTCCAGAAATACAAAATGTATATTGATGAGACAGACATTTATTTTATCAATTCCAGAAATACAAAATGTATATTGATGAGACAGACATTTAGTTTATCAATTCCAGAAATACAAAATGTATATTGATGAACCAGACAGACATTTAGTTTATCAATTCCAGAAACATAAAATGTATATTGATGAACCAGGCAGACATTTAGTTTATCAATTCCAGAAACATAAAATGTATATTGATGAACCAGGCAGACATTTAGTTTATCAATTCCAGAAACACAAAATGTATATTGATGAGACAGACATTTAGTTTATCAATTCCAGAAATACAAAATGTATATTGATGAGACAGGCATTTAGTTTATCAATTCCAGAAATACAAAATGTATATTGATGAGACAGACATTTAGTTTATCAATTCCAGAAATGCAAAATGTATATTGATGAGACAGACATTTAGTTTATCAATTCCAGAAATACAAAATGTATATTGATGAACCAGACAGACATTTAGTTTATCAATTCCAGAAACATATAATGTATATTGATGAACCAGGCAGACATTTAGTTTATCAATTCCAGAAACATAAAATGTATATTGATGAACCAGGCAGACATTTAGTTTATCAATTCCAGAAACATATAATGTATATTGATGAACCAGGCAGACATTTAGTTTATCAATTCCAGAAACATATAATGTATATTGATGAACCAGGCAGACATTTAGTTTATCAATTCCAGAAACATAAAATGTATATTGATGAACCAGACAGACATTTAGTTTATCAATTCCAGAAACATAAAATGTATATTGATGAGACAGGCATTTAGTTTATCAATTCCAGAAATACAAAATGTATATTGATGAGACAGGCATTTAGTTTATCAATTCCAGAAATACAAAATGTATATTGATGAACCAGACATTTAGTTTATCAATTCCAGAAATACAAAATGTATATTGATTAGACAGACATTTAGTTTATCAATTCCAGAAATACAAAATGTATATTGATGAGACAGACATTTAGTTTATCAATTCCAGAAATACAAAATGTATATTGATGAGACAGACATTTAGTTTATCAATTCCAGAAATACAAAATGTATATTGATGAGACAGACATTTAGTTTATCAATTCCAGAAATGCAAAATGTATATTGATGAGACAGACATTTAGTTTATCAATTCCAGAAATACAAAATGTATATTGATGAGACAGACATTTAGTTTATCAATTCCAGAAATACAAAATGTATATTGATGAGACAGACATTTAGTTTATCAATTCCAGAAATACAATGTATATTGATGAACCAGACATTTAGTTTATCAATTCCAGAAATACAAAATGTATATTGATGAACCAGACAGACATTTAGTTTATCAATTCCAGAAACATAAAATGTATATTGATGAACCAGGCAGACATTTAGTTTATCAATTCCAGAAACATAAAATGTATATTGATGAACCAGGCAGACATTTAGTTTATCAATTCCAGAAATACAAAATGTATATTGATGAGACAGGCATTTAGTTTATCAATTCCAGAAACACAAAATGTATATTGATGAACCAGACATTTAGTTTATCAATTCCAGAAATACAAAATGTATATTGATGAGACAGACATTTAGTTTATCAATTCCAGAAATACAAAATGTATATTGATGAGACAGACATTTAGTTTATCAATTCCAGAAATACAAAATGTATATTGATGAGACAGGCATTTAGTTTATCAATTCCAGAAACACAAAATGTATATTGATGAGACAGGCATTTAGTTTATCAATTCCAGAAACACAAAATGTATATTGATGAACCAGACATTTAGTTTATCAATTCCAGAAATACAAAATGTATATTGATGAGACAGACATTTAGTTTATCAATTCCAGAAATACAAAATGTATATTGATGAGACAGACATTTAGTTTATCAATTCCAGAAATACAAAATGTATATTGATGAACCAGACAGACATTTAGTTTATCAATTCCAGAAACATAAAATGTATATTGATGAACCAGGCAGACATTTAGTTTATCAATTCCAGAAACATAAAATGTATATTGATGAACCAGGCAGACATTTAGTTTATTAATTCCAGAAATACAAAATGTATATTGATGAGACAGACATTTAGTTATTTTTACTCTGGGAACATCTGTATGCTGGCCCTTCTGATGTGTCTCACTTCACTTCTCTCAATCACCATGAACCCAAATGCTATACAGATGTCAGGAATTACCTCATGCATCTCTACTAGCCAGATTTGATTTACTCTCCGCCTGACAATTGAGATCTTTACAATCCAGGGTTTTATTCTTTAATTATCCATGCAGGACTAGTTCTGTTTTCTCATTTCCAGGAATGCTGAATGTGCTGGTATCCATGCAGGACTAGTTCTGTTTTCCCATTTCCAGGAATACTGAATGTGCTGGTATCCATGCAGGACTAGTTCTGTTTTCCCATTTTCAGGAATACTGAATGTGCTGGTATCCATGCAGGACTAGTTCTGTTTTCCCATTTCCAGGAATACTGAATGTGCTGGTATCCATGCAGAACTAGTTCTGTTTTCCCATTTCCAGGAATACTGAATGTACTGGTATCCATGCAGAACTAGTTCTGTTTTCCCATTTCCAGGAATACTGAATGTGCTGGTATCCATGCAGGACTAGTTCTGTTTTCCCATTTCCAGGAATACTGAATGTACTGGTATCCATGCAGGACTAGTTCTGTTTTCCCATTTCCAGGAATACTGAATGTACTGGTATCCATGCAGAACTAGTTCTGTTTTCCCATTTCCAGGAATACTGAATGTACTGGTATCCATGCAGAACTAGTTCTGTTTTCCCATTTCCAGGAATACTGAATGTGCTGGTATCCATGCAGGACTAGTTCTGTTTTCCCATTTCCAGGAATACTGAATGTACTGGTATCCATGCAGGACTAGTTCTGTTTTCCCATTTCCAGGAATGCAGGATGTGCTGGTATCCATGCAGAACTAGTTCTGTTTTCCCATTTCCAGGAATACTGAATGTGCTGGTATCCATGCAGGACTAGTTCTGTTTTCTCATTTCCAGGAATGCAGAATGTACTGGTATCCATGCAGGACTAGTTCTGTTTTCCCATTTCCAGGAATGCAGGATGTACTGGTATCCATGCAGGACTAGTTCTGTTTTCTCATTTCCAGGAATGCAGAATGTACTGGTATCCATGCAGGACTAGTTCTGTTTTCCCATTTCCAGGAATGCAGGATGTACTGGTATCCATGCAGGACTAGTTCTGTTTTCTCATTTCCAGGAATGCAGGATGTACTGGTATCCATGCAGAACTAGTTCTGTTTTCCCATTTCCAGGAATACTGAATGTGCTGGTATCCATGCAGGACTAGTTCTGTTTTCCCATTTCCAGGAATGCAGGATGTGCTGGTATCCATGCAGAACTAGTTCTGTTTTCCCATTTCCAGGAATGCAGGATGTGCTGGTATCCATGCAGAACTAGTTCTGTTTTCCCATTTCCAGGAATACTGAATGTGCTGGTATCCATGCAGGACTAGTTCTGTTTTCTCATTTCCAGGAATACTGAATGTGCTGGTATCCATGCAGGACTAGTTCTGTTTTCCCATTTCCAGGAATGCAGGATGTGCTGGTATCCATGCAGAACTAGTTCTGTTTTCCCATTTCCAGGAATACTGAATGTGCTGGTATCCATGCAGGACTAGTTCTGTTTCTCATTTCCAGGAATGCAGAATGTACTGGTATCCATGCAGGACTAGTTCTGTTTTCCCATTTCCAGGAATGCAGGATGTACTGGTATCCATGCAGGACTAGTTCTGTTTTCTCATTTCCAGGAATGCAGGATGTACTGGTATCCATGCAGAACTAGTTCTGTTTTCCCATTTCCAGGAATACTGAATGTGCTGGTATCCATGCAGGACTAGTTCTGTTTTCCCATTTCCAGGAATGCAGGATGTGCTGGTATCCATGCAGAACTAGTTCTGTTTTCCCATTTCCAGGAATGCAGGATGTACTGGTATCCATGCAGAACTAGTTCTGTTTTCCCATTTCCAGGAATGCAGGATGTGCTGGTATCCATGCAGGACTAGTTCTGTTTTCCCATTTCCAGGAATGCAGGATGTACTGGTATCCATGCAGAACTAGTTCTGTTTTCCCATTTCCAGGAATGCAGGATGTGCTGGTATCCATGCAGGACTAGTTCTGTTTTCCCATTTCCAGGAATACTGAATGTGCTGGTATCCATGCAGAACTAGTTCTGTTTTCCCATTTCCAGGAATACTGAATGTGCTGGTATCCATGCAGGACTAGTTCTGTTTTCTCATTTCCAGGAATGCAGGATGTACTGGTATCCATGCAGGACTAGTTCTGTTTTCTCATTTCCAGGAATGCAGAATATGTTAAACGCTTAGCCATCATTGGCGATGTCTTTCACACAGGTGTTCTCATGACTATAGCATAGAGCTGCAATCACAGCTAGGGAATAAATTGTGTATCTGTATTTTTCCTATTAAGACAAGTATCTCCTGGATAGGGTAGGGCTGAATACTAGCGTTGCAGACAAACATTTAGGACAAAACAGCACGAATAGTAGTTTCCAGTGGTTTAGACTTGTTACACAAGATAGGACTCAGTCACTTTGCAACATGCAATTATGAAGCCTCTACTGAGATGAAATGTGTCAGACGAATGACAGGAAACAGCCTGAGAGACAAGATCAGAAAGGAAGAACTGAGAAAAAAGCTAAGAATAGAATACCATATAATATATAAAGTAACAAAAGATAAAATGGTTTACCCACGTGACAAGGCAGAGTCATCAAAACACAACACAATGAGCCCTCAATAAATGTTGCAAGAACACCATACCCGAGGGTCGACCATGAAAAAGATGGATCGATGGAATATTAGAAACACTAGGAAACATAACAGCAGCAGAAACGAACAGAAGAGCAAAAGATCGCAGATTATATCTCCCCTTGACGCTGAAAGGCAAATGAGGAAGGAAAGAAAAAGAAGAATTATGGAGCATTCAGACTCCAGAGCATGTCCTAAAGAACTGCATCACTCTCAACACCCTAAGGTCACAAATATAGTCCACAGAAGCAAACCAGCTAAAATAAGGGGAATTGGTGTAGACCTCAAATGCACCGTCTTATTTGTGACTCGCGCTGGTCTAAATGTTTAAAAGCATAGCAACAGCTGATTGAAGAAACAGTTTTCTGTCAAATAAAATACAAGAAATCTACACCTACATAAGCTCCTTTTAGAGGCATATGATGGGGGACTGGTTGGTCTTGAGGCAAGATGCCTGTCTTAAAATAGAAAGGTTGTGGGTTTAAATCCAGGCTGCACCAGTTGGGATTTTTATTTGTGATTTCTCTCCGCAACCACCCCTGGTCTAAGTAGCGAGGCCCGGCTTGAAACGTCAATTACTCTTCAACGGAAAAAATATGAGTACTTTTGAAGTTGGAGTTATCTGCCTGTATAGCCCTGTGTGCATAACTGCCAGGGAAAAACAGATTAACACGCAAAATTCAGTTGCTAATCTCTACGGATTTCGCCAGACAAAAAAAAATAGAGGCACATGATGAATAGACGCAGTCGTCACACAAATACTCAAGGTAAAAGTACAAGACTTGAATCTGTGTCTCAGCACGCAGGTTTTTTACCCACATATGCTCGGCTGCCTAACCAGAAGTATTCTGAGACTCTTGTCTAGCGTCGCCTCAAACATTGTAACTCACGAGCGAGGAGCCATTCCTCATTTAAAGATAACAGACTCATCTATCAAATGGCATACAGTCAGTATCCCAGCAATTCTGCCCTATTTATGAATTTTACAAAACCTGTCTAACAGAAATTATCAAAATATTTTGTTTATTGTCTTTTAAAACAGCCTAATCAAGAGCAAACAATGTCACTAAGAAACACTCATTATATTCTGATTCTAATCATCATCAGTGAGTGCCGTCTCCACAACGAAGGTTGGCTACCATGGAGCGCCATTCTGCTCTGTCTCTTGCTTTGATGGTGCAGGTTGTCATAGGATGACTTATTCATCTTTTGATGTTACTCGTCCATGTTAGTCTTGGTCTGCCTCTGTCTCTATTACCTTGCATTTTCCCTTCCAAGATTACTTTTAGTAGGCTGCTGTGTCTTTTAACATGTCCCAATAATCTCATTGGTCTTGTTTGCTTGCTTGCGTTCACCCGATGACTAAAGTATTCTACAGTATTCGTAGACTATAGAATTCCTCTTCATCATTCACCCTTAAAAGGACGTTAAGTGGGCGTGTCTGCGTTGTGGTTTGCAGTATAACTGTGATATTTGCGCCTTTCGGCCCAACACATCTGACTTCAGCACGACATATTTGAGTACCGGGTTGTCTTCCCTCTTCGATCCCTACTAGCTTGGCCAGACTAGACAGGTTAGTCTGTTACTAGAGGCACCGCGGAGAGGTGGAGCAGGGTCTGGATGGTTCTGGTTCACCAATCCTGGCACAAGCCATCAGCTGTGGGTCGCTGACAACTTCCAGCTCTGGTTGAATTGTATTTAATAGTTCTATTTTCATTTTTAGTTTTCTGAATAATGTGTCAGTTAATAACAATAATGAGAAATATCAGTTACAGCCTACTAACCTTGCCCAATCCAGCAATCATTGGCGTGTTTTCTGTGCTGAAATTAAAATAAAAATCAACATACACCAACATAATTTTGTGATGATTTTCCTTAATTTCTAAAGGTTTTTAAAAAATTGAAATTTTAAGCCTTACAAACAAACGAGGAAATTAGATAAATTGCCAATTGGGAAACAACATGTTAGAGGAAAGGATGCCAACCAAAAGACACACTAAGAAGAACACTGATCATGGAGGCAAAGGCAGCAGGAATCGGCTCCCTCAATGAGATCGAGATGCTTGAACAAAACAGAAACAAATGGTGAGATTTTATAAAAGATCTTTGCAAGGATTGAGACTGCTAGAAAGAACATTTAGAAAAAAAGATAAAGTATCTGGGTCTGTGCTGTATGGGCCGACAACGTCTCAAAAGGTGGGTGGGTGGGTGGGGATGGATGGACGGATGGACAGATGCATTATAGGTTTGTGTGCATCCCCCCCTCTCTCTCTCTCTCTCTCTCTCTCTGCGATCAGGACTCAATCAGAGTAAGATTCCAGACTCTCACATAAAGTCAGCTGTCAGGTCAAGTGTGTTGATCGCCCCCACAGACACAACATCACAATTAGAGTCTGCCAGATCCACTCTGATTGAACACCCGTTAATACGTTGCACTGTGTTCTGCGCCAGTGGCCCAGTGCATCCGATTTCAGCCAGCATTTTATTCAGATTTGCTTTCCTTAGCCTTTGATTGTCCCCAATCTTCCTGCAAGGCAGCAGATTGTCTTTTCTGTAGGGGGATTCTGCCCTTAGATGGTCGGCACTCCCAGGTTTACGAGCACCATCTGCCCGAGTCACTAGAGGTGACTAACCCAGACATGCACACACAAAGATATGAGATGTGACAAACACAGACATGCACACAGTGAAATGAGGCATGACTAACACTGACACACATCAAGATATATGACACATGACTAACATAAACATGCACATAAAGATATGAGATATGACTGACATAGACATGCACACACAAAGATATGACACATGCCTAACATAGACATGCACACAAAGATATGAGATATGACTGACATAGACATGCACACACAAAGATATGAGATGTGACTAACATAGCCATGCACACACAAGGATATGAGATGTGACTAACACAAACATGCACACACAAAGATATGAGATATGACTAACATAAACATGCACACAAAGATATGAGATATCACTAACCCATACATGCACACATAAAGATATCACACATGACTAACACAGACACACACTAAGATATGAGATATGACTAAACACAGACATACATAAAGATATGAGACATGATTAACACGGACACACCAAGATACGAGATATGACTAACATGACACACACCAAGATATGAGCCATGGCCAGCACACACACAAACTAAGATATGAGCCATGGCTAGCACAGAAACACACCAAGATATGAGCCATGGCTTCACGGAAAAACACCAAGAAATGAACCATGTCCAGCACAGAAACACATTAAGGTATCCATATGCTTGGGTTTGTTGTAGTCGGCAGACTCTTCTTTAACGTGGGAATCATCGACATACGAGTCGCAGGCCCCGATTAACTGTTCACAGGTTTCATTCAAACAGTTGTCCGGAGATTTGAGAGTGCAGTCTGACCCATAGAACGTTCCCTTGCATGTACAGTTCCCGGTTGACTGTTCACAGGTGTCGCTGAAACAGTTGTCCGGACAATTGAGAGTGCAGTCTGACCCGTAGTACGTTTCCTTGCACGTACAGTGTGCATCCATGTAGAGTGTTTTGTTAACCTTAATATTAAAGTCTGTTTTAAAGATGTAGAATTGTTAGATTATGGTTAAATAGCACACTAGGACTTCCGCTTCCAAGATGGTGGAACTAGTTCACATTCTCTTTATCACTGCAGGCATTTGGGGTCTGACTAATTTCGGCTCTCCATTGCAATTTTTTGCGTTAAAGTCAAAATGATGTTCTACTTAACACATCTGCGTCGATGAAGCTGAGTCGTACGAACGGCAATATTCCTTTTTGACAAATCAAGTGTTGTGAATGCGACCTTCCTCCGTTTAGGTTGATCTGCGGTTTATGTCACATTGAATGCTGTTCAATGACCGTTGTTGGAATTGTTTGACGCAAGTTACAACTCATTAATGTGGACTGCTCTGTCAAGTCAGCCAAAGTTTTATCTCTTTAGGGAATTTGCACCGTGTTTCATTCATTGCAGGCTGTGTTCACTAGAGTAATCAGGAATATATGGGTGCTGCCATTGTTGTGTGTGCTATTCATCATAATGGCTCATCGTATATCCCTAGACCGGCCATACGCGAATCTTGCGGTCTGTTGTTTGATGTGCGACGGGGATAATCTGATGACTGTGTTTTATATGTTTGGAATTGAAGTCAACAACGATGGCCTAACATCAAGCGCTATACAGTTTTAAAATATGACTATCATCATTTTCAGAAGGACGTGAACTTCTGGTCAATATGGTGGATAGGCAGCAGGAAGCATTGAAGGCTATGCATGAAAAGTGTTCTTTGTTGCAGTTTCCTCATATTCAAAGTCCGGCTTGTTGCAGGAGCTACTGAGTTAAGTTCTCTATGCACACTGTGAGCTGAGTGTTTCATCCGTTTTGATCATGTTTCAATATTTCAATTGTTTACGATGAATGATGTTATCATATGACAGGGAACAGTTGGCTGTGTTCTCTTTCTGTGCGGTTTCGCCTTATGTCTTTTGGCATGTGCTGAGACTGCTATGATGGGGACTACAGTTACCTTTCTTTGTTTGGGAGATGAGCTAGTAATTTGGATGATTCCACTGGCATGGGCGGTTGAGCAATTATGGATTTTAGTTCGTTTGCAGTGATACCGGGGCCTTCCATAACCAAAGAACCAAAAAGCACACATACACAATAATCGAATATCAAGGAAACAAATTCAACACTCAGTCGTCTCTGGAAGCAATAATTAGGGAAGTATAGGGAAGGGAAACTGTTGAATTTCAAGACTTTGTATTATGAATTTGATTTATGAATTTGTCCCTCAATGTTGCTTGCACAGAACAGAGACAAATGGCGAGATTTGATAAAAGATCTTTAGGAGGATTGAAAACTGCTAAAATAAAAATTTAGATAAGAGAAAGAGTATCTGGGTCTATGCCCTATAGGCCAGCTACGGCTTGAAAGGTCAATGGATAGATAAATAGATTATGAATTTGCATTATAAGTTTGCATTACAAATATGTATTATGAATTTGTTTTATGAATATGTATTATGAATTTGTAAATTTTACGACGGTGTCGTAACCTAGAGTTAAAAAGAGATTGAAGGTCTGCAGAGGTCTGACAAGACAACTCAGTTTTCACTATATGATGTTCTACCCAAGAGGAATGAGACCATACCAGTGAAGATCAAACACACGTACTAGATTAACATACGCACGCATGCAATGGGTAGAGTCATTGCAGAAGTTAAAAATATGTTAGGTCGCCTTTGTCTACGTCCCAGAACATGTGAGAGTACGGAGAAATGAAAGAGTGGACAGGTTGGCTAGCTGCATTTTCATTGAGGATGGTCAACCAATGGATCAGGCGGACATCATCAATGCCCTCTGAGATGTGGGAAGAGCACAGGATTTTGACAAACATGAGTCCACGCTACTTTTTTGGATGAAAGAGATGGGAGTTAAGATGGGCACAGCCATAAACGAGAAACTTAGTGGCTGTGTAACAAGACTTATCAACCAACACAGAACTGGAGTCGTCAGTCGCTGGACACAATGAGACTTGCTGAGGAGGGGATCTATGGACATGTTCGGGGTGCAATGATGATGACCCGCTAATAACTCAAAGATTACCTTACCCTGGCCTGAATTTTCTCTCTTGCCCTCCTCCAAAAAATAATGGATACAGAGGTGCATCATCCGCTGGATAGTGGATATACATAGCTCCTATTCTTGGACCATAAAACTGTAAAAATAACGAAGAAGATATCTAGGTCACAGATATTTTTGTTTGGATTTATAGATAAAGGTAGTCATACGACAATTTATGTTGTAAGGATGTCAAATGTTGTATCTAGAAACAGAACATTGACAGCAGACAACTAAAACAAGTAGAGGAATTTAAATACCTAGGAAGTCTAATGACAAACAAAAATTCACAAACAGCAGAGACAGACTCAAGATGCAACAAAGCTTGTCAAATCATTGGACTGCTATCACCATTAATGTCCAACAAGAAAATAACTATAGGGCAAAACAGACACTCTACAATATAATCTTCATCCCAACGTTGTGTTACCAATGCCAGACCTGGACCCTAGATGCAAGAACAATAAGAAAAATAACCTCTACAGAGATGAAATGTGTTAGATGAATGAAAGGGAACAGTCTGAGAGATAAGATCAGAATGAAGAACTGAGAAAAAAGCTAGGAATAGCCCCCATCATAAAATATATAAAGAAACAACTGATAAAATGGTTTGTCCACGTGACAAGGCAGAAAAATCAAAGCACAACACAACGAGCCCTCAATAAACGTTGCGAGAATACCAGACCCAAGGGCCGAGCACAAAAAAGATGGATTGATGGAATATTAAAATCACTGGGAAACATAACAGCAGCAGAGGTAAACAGAAGAGCAAATGATCACAAATTACATCTCCCTTTTACGCTGAAAGGTAAATGAGGAAGGAAAGAAGAAATAAGAAAAGTTGAAGCCTCACAGCGTTGCAGGATGACAAATCAACCATCCATTGAGAATGATGTCAGTAGGTATATCTCTGTGCCAGATTTCTTTCATCTTCCTTTATAAGTATATACTTCTTGATATCAATATTTGCTGTCTTCATGAGGCACAATCATTCAACCAAGGGCTAGGCTCTCTCATCATCCTCATGTGCCATACCAGTTGGCGTAGGCGATCATGTCCTTCCGCAATCTTCTATCCACCGTGCACCAAATCAATTCTGTTGATGACTGTTTTCCATGCCCTGACATCAAGTTAACAGTATTTTCTCTCTTTGTCGTCCCCAATCTCTCTTTTCCTGTATTTTGCCATTTGTAACCAGGTACTCCAAATATCCTCTTCTCATAGTGTGCCTGAAAAAGTGTTGATTGTTTCTTTGGAGTTTCCTTTTTTTGTTGGCCTCTTTAAGAATTTCCTCATTGGTCTTTTTAGTTGTCCAGGGAACTCTCAACATTCTTCTGAGAAATTCCATCTCTGTGGCCTCTAATAGTTTTTTCATGTTTGTTTACTATCCATGATTCGCTTCCATAAGTTAGAATTAAATCTCTATAGCACAGATGAGCTCTCTTTCTCACTTCTATTGACATAGATTTTAGGCTCTTTAGGCATGTTAAACTATAAATGTTAATAGAATCATCATTAAGTGTCATCTCTGCATCGATGTTAGGCTACCATCGAGCGCCATTCTGCTCTGTCTCTTGCTTTGATGATGCAGGCTGTCATAGGCTGACTTGTCCATCTTTTGATGCTACTTGTTCATGTTAGAAACAAGAAAGGAATTTACAATAGTAAAAATAGTGCCCCTGTCACGCCAAGTGGCGTATAGGGAATATGGTGTTAGTGACCATTCATTTTACAGACTTTCAGCACATGATTTTCGGGGTAATGTGGTCGGTATTATGACTGTGCCACTTTACTTTGCAAGAAAAAAATCCGGTACCCATTAAAGGCTGGGTGAACCCGGAAGCAGTCGGTTGGAATTAAACCCTACCTCTTCTCCTTTGTAGTCCAGTTCACTAACCACTGAGCTATCGCTGCTCCCTAGTAATTGAACCTTGTTTTGCTTTTTCCCACATATATTCATTTCTGACTTTTTAAAATCATGTGATATTCAGAAATGTCTGTAAACAGATGTTTACAAATATCTGCAATATTTATATTATTATATTACTCAGATTTCAACTCTCTGAGCCATATTGTAGGACTACTCTGTGATTTTGGAGCCTGTGGTTAGTGAACTGTCCTACTATGGACAAGAAGTCGGGTTTGATCCTGATTGACAGCTTCCAGAATCTATCTATTGACCTTTTGAGCCGTAGCCAGCCTGTACCTCACTGTTTGTTGTCGCTGTTCTCGTCTTCTGAAGAAGGCCACTGGCCGAAGTGTCAGTATTTTGTTGTGTTCCTTTTTTGTAAAGCTGTCACTATACCTTGTAGTGTATACCACACCCCACTACTGGCTCCATAGGGCATAGACCCAGATACTCTTTCTCTTATCTAAGTTTTTATTCTAGCAGTTTTTAATGCTTGTAAAAATATTTTATCAAATCTCACCATTTGTCTCTGTTCTGTGCAAGCAGCTCTATCTCATTGAAGGAGCCGATTCCTGCTGCTCTTGTTCTAAACTCACCCAGCCTTAAATATATGGGGGGAGGGGATAAAAGCTGTATGGGTGTCATGCTGCCCACATTACGTTAAAAATTCATTTGCCGAAGGTCTATAAAAAAAATGGACACTAACACCATATTCCCTTAATCATATGGTTATGCTAT
Source organism: Megaustenia siamemsis (assembly GCA_032433765.1). NCBI lineage: Eukaryota > Metazoa > Mollusca > Gastropoda > Stylommatophora > Ariophantidae > Megaustenia > Megaustenia siamemsis. The sequence continues at coordinate 4,608,426 of JAVIAB010000104.1, forward strand.
TAGTTGAAGGTCCCAGTATCATTGCAAATGAATTAAAATCCATAGTTGCTCAACCGCCCGTGTCAGTAGAATCATCCGAATTAACATCTCATTGAATATCCAAACAAAGAAAGGCAGCTGCAGTCCCCATCATAGTAGCCACAGCACACACCAAAAGACAAAAGGCCAAGCAGCACCGAAAGTGAACGCAGTTGAACTGTCCTTCGTCATACGAAGCACTAAGCAATCTCAATATCGAAACACCATCCGGATGAAAAGCACAGCTCACAGTGTGCACAGAACACTAAACTCAGCAGCTCCAGCAGCAGGCCGGACTTGGGAATATGAGGAAACTGCAAAAAGGAACACTTTTCAGACAGAGCCTCAACGGTTCCTGTTGCCTATCTGCCATATTGACAGGAAGTCATGTTTTATTGTATTACTCAGCATTTAAGTCTCTGAGCCATATAATAGGACTGTTCTGTGTCATCGGAGCCATGATAACTCAGTGGTTAGTGAAGTGCCAAGGGCAAGAACTTGGGTTTGATCTTGATTGACAGCTTCCTGACTCACCCAGTCTTAATTATACACCGGATTGAAGGGACTGGTAGAAAGACTTCTTCTTCTACCCTTACTCCATTGCCGTTGGCGTCGAGGGGAGATACAATCTGTGATTCTTTGCTCTTCTATTGGCCTCTTCTAGTGTTATCCCTCCTAGTGACTCTAGTATTCCCTTTATCCATCTCTTTCTCGGTCTTCCTCTTAATCTGGCGCTTTCGTAGCGTTTGTTTATGGCTCTTTGAGTCATTGTTAGTTCTTTTTGTCTCGTTATGTGGCCGAACCAATTTATCTGTTGTTTCTTTATGTATTCGATGGCTGGTTCAATTTTGAGTTTCTTCCTCAGGTCGGTGTTTCTTACTCTGTCCCTTAAGCTGTTTCCTGTGCAACAGTGCTCAGAGCCAAAATAATGGAGATGACAGAGTGACTGTGCCGGTGTATATTTTGATTCAGTGGAACATCAATATTTCTATTCTATATGGATTATGTGTAGAAAGACTGTATGGGTGTAATCCTGACCACATTACCTCAAAATATCATTTGCCGAAGACTATAATAATTATGGGCACTAATACCACATGCCCTTAATGATGGAGGCCTTGGTAGCCTATTTGGGAAAACCACCCATTTGGGCTATCGGCATTCGGACAACCCATGTTCAATTCTCATTGGAAGTAGTGTGAGTTGTATTCATGGTTGGAAAAATATACCCAGCCCCTGGCAGAAATGGGTACCAGGGTAGTACTCTGGGAAGGTGAGGAATTCCACCTCGCATTGTGAGTTTCGATGCTTGAAGCGACCCTAACTAGAGGTCTCCGAACACTTCTGGATAGGCGGCCGAGCACATAAGGATGAAAACTTGCGTGCTAAGACGTCGATTCAAGTCTCGTACTTTACCTTTACTTTTTCTCTTAATGATATGTTGCTAAATGAAACCTTTTCCTTGTTTCTTCTTTCTGTGACTTTGAAATAAAAAACACTTCCTATTTCTATGAGATTAATTGTTATAGGACTACCTTAACTTCACATAAAACAAAACATCAACTCGACCTTGTGTCCAACAACAGTGAGGTAATCTACACCTAGCTCCAGCACATCTACAGGGATTTTCCCAATAGCTTGGGCCGCATCGGTGTGCAAAAGAATTCTATCAGTTTCTCCTTTCTGTCGTTTCAGAGACCTCACTCTCTGACAGATCTCTGACACAGGCTGTAACAATAAAAGTCAGGCTATAACAATAAAAGTCAGGCTGTAACGATACAAATCAGGCTATAACAATAAAAATAAGGCTATAACAATAAAAGTCAGGTTCTAATGATAAAAGTCAGGCTGTAACAATAAAAATCAGACTATAACAATAAAAGTCAGGCTGAAATGATAAAAGTCAGGCTGTAACGATAAAAGTCTGGCTGCAAAGATAAAAGTCAGGCTGTAATGATAAAAGTCTGGCTGCAATGATAAAAGTCAGGCTGCAATGATAAAAGTCAGGCTGCAATGATAAAAGTCAGGCTGCAATGATAAAAGTCAGGCTGCAATGATAAAAGTCAGGCTGCAAAGATAAAAGTCAAGCTGTAACTATAAAAGTCTGGCTGCAATGATAAAAGTCAGACCTTATCTATCGCTCTATCGAGCCTAAGATGGCAGATAGGGCAGAAATTCTACTCTTGTGTCTAACGATCTTTCAACTGTCAGACCCTGCACCGGACCTGCATTGTGTCTCGCCATACGACGCTGTTCTGGGTGACATGCTCAATCTAGGTGAGGGAGTGGATGCCTACTGTTGTTACATCTCATTATAATGTTACTTTTAGTATCTTTCTAGGACTGCCTCTTTTTTCTTTTACCCCTTGGTTCCCATTAGAGGACCTCCTTTGATCTCAATCAAACAATCAGACATAACAGATACAATTTTGTAGGGAATTATGACAGGAGGGGACACAGATGTAAAAAGAGAAAGAGACGGAACGATAAAATCAAAGAATGTTCAGACCTTGGCTTTGACAAGTTCCAAAGAGTGACCGAAGTAGACAACCTATATAAAAGGTTAATGGAGTCTGTCAGTCGTCATTATCAAGTACCATGCCTGCTGGTGTAGGTGATCATGTCTCTCTAGAACTTTCAATCTCGGCAGTTATTTATCATTTCTGTTGTTGACCTTCTGCCAAACCATTCTCTTAAGCTGTCTAGTATTTTTTCTCTTTGCTTCCCTCTATCTCTTCGTCCCTCAATTTTCCCAGTTGTCACAATATATTACAGCTGTTCCCTTCGCATTGAATAGCCAAAAAATGATGATTGTTTTTTCCTAATATTGGAAATTAGCTCTCTTTTTGCTTTGGCCTCTTTCAGAACATTTCCATTACTCTTCTTAGCTGTCCATGGTATTCTCAACATTCTTCTGCAATACCACATTTCTACAGCCTCCAGTGATTATCTTGTCTTTTGTTCTATTGTCCATGATTCACATCTATATGTTAATACTGGCTCTACATAACATTTAAGAACTCTTTTTCTTGTTTCTATTGTCAAAAATGAATTACACAGTATCTTCCTCATTGTTTGGAAAGCTGCTTTTGCCTGAGCCATTCTGCATCTCACCTCTGTTGTACATCTACCATCTGAGGTTAACATTGTTCCCAGATATTTAAATTCATTTACCTGTTTTAATATTGTTCCACTTGTCTTTATTGAGCATTGCGGTGAAGTCTTTTTCTTTGTTGCTACCATTACTTCTGTCTCTTTGTGGCTGAGTCCTTTATTTTTGCTTCGCTTCCTTGTCAATCTGCCAGTAGAACCCTATAAACCCTACAATTACAGGATGAAGAAAGAAAGGAAGTGGGCGGTGAACTTTTTCTCTATGCCTTTCCCTGCCTAACTAAAGGTCAAGTACATATTTTCATCAGCTGAGATGGCTCAGTGATATATTTCAAACTTTGTTATCTCCACATAAAATGTAACCTCTCAAAAACTTCTGTTCACACAAAAGAAGATAATAAGAGAGCTGAGAATGCAAACGTATGATAGAAATACAACAAAATACATAAGCTAAATATCTAACGCAAACCAGAAAAAAAAACAATACAAATATTATTGCAAACATAGAAATATTTACTTGCTTCCCAACACTGCAAACATAGAAATGTAAATCTGCTGCCTGGCCCTGCAAACATAGAAATGTAAATCTGCTGCCTGGCCCTGCAAACATAGAAATGTAAATCTGCTGCCTGGCCCTGCAAACATAGAAGTGTAAATCTGCTGCTTGGCCCTGCAAACATAGAAATGTAAATCTGCGGCTTGGCCCTGCAAACATAGAAATGTAAATCTGCTGCTTGGCCCTGCAAACATAGAAATGTAAATCTGCGGCTTGGCCCTGCAAACATAGAAATGTAAATCTGCGGCTTGGCCCTGCAAACATAGAAATGTAAATCTGCTGCTTGGCCCTGCAAACATAGAAATGTAAATCTGCTGCTCAGACCTGCAAACAGAAATGTAAATTTGCTGCTCAGACCTGCAAACATAGAAATGTAAATTTGCTGCTCAGACCTGCAAACATAAAAATGTAAATTTGCTGCTCAGACCTGCAAACATAGAAATGTAAATTTGCTGCTCAGACCTGCAAACATAGAAATGTAAATTTGCTGCTCAGACCTGCAAACATAGAAATGTAAATTTGCTGCTCAGACCTGCAAACAGAAAAATTAACTTGCAGTTCAATTCTGCAAATACAGAGGGTATTTTAATTCAAATAAAGACCAGATTAAATAAAGACCAGACCTTGAAAACTGAAATATTTCACCTTATTTCCAAACACTGCAAACATAGAAACATTAAATTGCGGTCAAACTATGAAAACAAAAGAAATATTATCTATCTGCCGAACCCAGAAAACAGAAATAAAACTTTCATGAGTAAAAGTGAGTAGGTTTTCAGCCCCTCTTCATTAACACACCCGCAAGTGAGAATATAGACTCACCTGAATGACACCAGTCTCGTTGTTGGCCAACATGACTGTGATCATGATTGTGCAGGGTCCGATGGCATCAACGATGTCCTGCACATCAACACATCCAGTCTTATGTTTGGCTGGGACGAATGTCACATCTGTCAAGGAAATAATTCAAATTGTCAATTAATCATATTCCTACATGGAGCCTCGGTGGCTGAGTGGTTAGTGTGCTTGCTTCCTGAGCAGAAGGGTCCGGGTTCAGTCCCCAGCAGTGACAGACTTTGTTTCAGACTGACAACTCTTCGGGTTCACCCAGCCTCTATACATGGGTACCAGAAATTTTTCTGGGAAGTAATGGCGGCCTGGCGTGACACCGACCACATCACCCAAAAGTGTAACGCTGTTATAGAAAAAATATGATCGCTAACACTGTATTCCCCATATGACTAGCAAGGCATGATGGGAACCTTTACCTTTTTTTTACTTGTAAATAACCTACAAGAAACTGACTAACGTAGCATATGTGTATACACACATATCACCAAGTCGTATGTCCTTGGCAGAATGTTACATTCACCACAGCCCATCTGAAAGAATCTCTGTCTCTAGCCACAGAATGTTACATTCACCACAGCCCATCTGAAAGAATCTCTGTCTCTAGCCACAGAATGTTACATTCACCACAGCCCATCTGAAAGAATCTCTGTCTCTAGCCACAGAATGTTACATTCATCACAGCCCGTCTGAAAGAATCTCTGTCTCTAGCCACAGAACGTTACATTCACCACAGCCTGTCTGAAAGAATATCTGCCTCAAGCCACAGAACGTTACATTCACCACAGCCTGTCTGAAAGAATATCTGTCTCTAGCCACAAAACATTACATTCACCACAGCCTGTCTGAAAGAATATCTGCCTCAAGCTACAGAACATTACATTCACCACAGCCTATCTGAAAGAGTCTCTGTCTCTAGCCCGATCTCCCACAGAACATTACATTCACCACAGCCCATCTTGAAAGAATCTCTGTCTCTAGCCAGATCTCCAACAGAACATTGCATTCACCACAGCCCATCTTGAAAGAATCTCTGTCTCAAGCCAGATCTCCCACAGAATGTTGCATTCACCACAGCCCATCTGAAAGAACCTCTGTTTCTAGCCCGATCTCCCACAGAACATTGCATTCACCACAGCCCATCTTGAAAGAATCTCTGTCTCTAGCCAGATCTCCAACAGAACATTGCATTCACCACAGCCCATCTTGAAAGAATCTCTGTCTCTAGCCAGATCTCCCACAGAATGTTGCATTCACCACAGCCCATCTGAAAGAACCTCTGTTTCTAGCCCTATCTCCCACAGAACATTGCATTCACCACTGCCCATCTTGAAAGAATCTCTGTCTCTAGCCCGATCTCCCACAGAACATTGCATTCACCACTGCCCATCTTGAAAGAATCTCTGTCTCTAGCCAGATCTCCCACAGAACATTGCATTCACCACTGCCCATCTTGAAAGGATCTCTGTCTCTAGCGAGATCTCCAACAGAACATTGCATTCACCACAGCCCATCTTGAAAGAATCTCTGTCTCTAGCCAGATCTCCCACAGAATGTTGCATTCACCACAGCCCATCTGAAAGAACCTCTGTTTCTAGCCCGATCTCCCACAGAACATTGCATTCACCACAGCCCATCTTGAAAGAATCTCTGTCTCTAGCCAGATCTCCAACAGAACATTGCATTCACCACAGCCCATCTTGAAAGAATCTCTGTCTCTAGCCAGATCTCCCACAGAATGTTGCATTCACCACAGCCCATCTGAAAGAATCTCTGTCTCTAGCCAGATCTCCCACAGAACATTGCATTCACCACTGCCCATCTTGAAAGAATCTCTGTCTCTAGCCCGATCTCCCACAGAACATTGCATTCACCACTGCCCATCTTGAAAGAATCTCTGTCTCTAGCCCGATCTCCCACAGAACATTGCATTCACCACTGCCCATCTTGAAAGAATCTCTGTCTCTAGCCCGATCTCCCACAGAACATTGCATTCACCACTGCCCATCTTGAAAGAATCTCTGTCTCTAGCCAGATCTCCCACAGAATGTTGCATTCACCACAGCCCATCTGAAAGAACCTCTGTTTCTAGCCCAATCTCCCACAGAACATTGCATTCACCACTGCCCATCTTGAAAGAATCTCTGTCTCTAGCCCGATCTCCCACAGAACATTGCATTCACCACTGACCATCTTGAAAGAATCTCTGTCTCTAGCCAGATCTCCCACAGAATGTTGCATTCACCACAGCCCGTCTGAAAGAACCTCTGTTTCTAGCCAGATCTCCCACAGAACATTACATTCACCACAGCCCATCTTGAAAGAATCTCTGTCTCTAGCCAGATCTCCCACAGAACATTACATTCACCACAGCACGTCTGAAAGAATATTTTTTCATTGGTTTGTTGTGGTAAATTTAGTCACATTTTAACATTAAACTAGCTACCAAGAACTCTGCTATGTGAAATGACACTCAATTTGCTTGGATTTCTGGTTCTGTTTGCTGCAAATACCTGATTCTAACATGTTTAAATTTGTCTCTGAAAATCCCATTTTCATTTTTTTTAGCTTCAATGATGAAATTAGGTAATTGGTTTTTGACATCTTATTACCTAGATTATGACATCTTCATAAAATTTATGAACTCAAAAGAAAAAGTTCTTGGAATTCAACATACCTTCCTAATTAATAATTCTGGTGACTCCTGAGTGATGGATTTGTTTACTTTAATGTTAGATTTGATTCCTTTAATGTTAGATTTGTTTCCTTTAATGTTAGATTTGTTTCCTTTAATGTTAGATTTGATTCCTTTAATGTTAGATTTGTTTACTTTAATGTTAGATTTGTGTACTTTAATATTGGATTTGATTCCTTTAATGTTAGATTTGTTTCCTTTAATGTTAGATTTGATTCCTTTAATGTTAGATTTGTTTACTTTAATGTTAGATTTGTTTACTTTAATATTGGATTTGATTCCTTTAATGTTAGATTTGTTTCCTTTAATGTTAGATTTGATTCCTTTAATGTTAGATTTGTTTACTTTAATGTTAGATTTGTTTACTTTAATGTTAGATTTGTGTACTTTAATGTTAGATTTGATTCCTTTAATGTTAGATTTGTTTACTTTAATGTTGGATTTGTTTACTTTAATGTTAGATTTGTTTACTTTAATATTGGATTTGATTCCTTTAATGTTAGATTTGTTTACTTTAATGTTGGATTTGTTTACTTTAATGTTAGATTTGTTTACTTTAATGTTAGATTTGTGTACTTTAATGTTAGATTTGTTTACTTTAATGTTAGATTTGTTTACTTTAATGTTAGATTTGTTTACTTTAATGTTAGATTTGTGTACTTTAATGTTAGATTTGTTTACTTTAATGTTGGATTTGTTTCCTTTAATGTTAGATTTGTGTACTTTAATGTTGGATTTGATTCCTTTAATGTTAGATTTGTGTACTTTAATGTTAGATTTGTTTCCTTTAATGTTAGATTTGTTTCCTTTAATGTTAGATTTGTGTACTTTAATGTTAGATTTGTTTACTTTAATGTTGGATTTGTTTCCTTTAATGTTAGATTTGTTTCCTTTAATGTTAGATTTGTGTACTTTAATGTTGGATTTGATTCCTTTAATGTTAGATTTGTTTACTTTAATGTTGGATTTGTTTCCTTTAATGTTAGATTTGTTTCCTTTAATGTTAGATTTGTGTACTTTAATGTTAGATTTGTTTACTTTAATGTTGGATTTGTTTCCTTTAATGTTAGATTTGTTTCCTTTAATGTTAGATTTGTGTACTTTAATGTTGGATTTGTTTCCTTTAATGTTAGATTTGTTTCCTTTAATGTTAGATTTGTGTACTTTAATGTTAGATTTGTTTCCTTTAATGTTGGATTTGTTTCCTTTAATGTTAGATTTGTTTCCTTTAATGTTAGATTTGTGTACTTTAATGTTGGATTTGATTCCTTTAATGTTAGATTTGTTTACTTTAATGTTGGATTTGTTTCCTTTAATGTTAGATTTGTTTCCTTTAATGTTAGATTTGTGTACTTTAATGTTAGATTTGTTTACTTTAATGTTGGATTTGTTTCCTTTAATGTTAGATTTGTTTCCTTTAATGTTAGATTTGTGTACTTTAATGTTGGATTTGTTTCCTTTAATGTTAGATTTGTTTCCTTTAATGTTAGATTTGTGTACTTTAATGTTAGATTTGTTTCCTTTAATGTTAGATTTGTTTACTTTAATGTTAGATTTGTTTACTTTAATGTTAGATTTGTTTACTTTAATGTTGGATTTGATTCCTTTAATGTTAGATTTGTTTACTTTAATGTTAGATTTGTTTCCTTTAATGTTAGATTTGTGTACTTTAATGTTAGATTTGTTTCCTTTAATGTTAGATTTGTTTACTTTAATGTTAGATTTGTTTACTTTAATGTTAGATTTGTTTACTTTAATGTTGGATTTGATTCCTTTAATGTTAGATTTGTTTACTTTAATGTTAGATTTGTTTACTTTAATGTTAGATTTGTTTACTTTAATGTTAGATTTGTTTACTTTAATGTTGGATTTGATTCCTTTAATGTTGGATTTGTTTACTTTAATTTTAGATTTGTTTACTTTAATGTTAGATTTGTTTACTTAATGTTAGATTTGTTTACTTTAATGTTGGATTTGATTCCTTTAATGTTGGATTTGTTTACTTTAATTTTAGATTTGTGTACTTTAATGTTAGATTTGTTTACTTTAATGTTAGATTTGTTTACTTTAATGTTAGATTTGTTTCCTTTAATGTTAGATTTGTTCACTTTAATGTTAGATTTGTTCACTTTAATGTTAGATTTGTTTACTTTAATGTTAGATTTGTTTACTTTAATGTTAGATTTGTTTACTTTAATGTTAGATTTGTTCACTTTAATGTTAGATTTGTTTACTTTAATGTTGAATTTCTTTACTTTAATGTTAGATTTGATTCCTTTAATGTTGGATTTGTTTACTTTAATGTTAGATTTGATTCCATTAATGTTGGATTTGTTTACTTTAATGTTAGATTTGTTTACTTTAATGTTAGATTTATTTACTTTAATGTTAGATTTGTTTACTTTAATGTTTGATTTGTTTACTTTAATGTTAGATTTGTTTACTTTAATGTTAGATTTGTTTACTTTAATGTTAGATTTGTTTACTTTAATGTTAGATTTGTTTACTTTAATGTTAGATTTGTTTACTTTAATGTTAGATTTGTTTACTTTAATGTTAGATTTGTTTACTTTAATGTTAGATTTGTTTACTTTAATGTTAGATTTGTTTACTTTAATGTTAGATTTGTTTACTTTAATGTTGGATTTGTTTACTTTAATGTTTGATTTGTTTACTTTAATGTTAGATTTGTTTCCTTTAATGTTAGATTTGTTTACTTTAATGTTTGATTTGATTCCTTTAATGTTTGATTTGTTTACTTTAATGTTAGATTTGATTCCTTTAATGTTGGATTTGTTTACTTTAATGTTAGATTTGTTTACTTTAATGTTAGATTTGTTTACTTTAATGTTGTATTTGTTTCCTTTAATGTTGGATTTGTTTACTTTAATGTTAGATTTGTTTCCTTTAATGTTAGATTTGTTTCCTTTAATGTTAGATTTGTTTCCTTTAATGTTAGATTTGTTTCCTTTAATGTTAGATTTGTTTACTTTAATGTTAGATTTGTTTACTTTAATGTTAGATTTGTTTACTTTAATGTTGGATTTGATTCCTTTAATGTTAGATTTGTTTACTTTAATTTTAGATTTGTTTACTTTAATGTTAGATTTGTTTTCTTTAATGTTAGATTTGATTCCTTTAATGTTAGATTTGTTTACTTTAATTTTAGATTTGTTTACTTTAATGTTAGATTTGTTTACTTTAATGTTAGATTTGATTCCTTTAATGTTGGATTTGTTTACTTTAATGTTAGATTTGTTTCCTTTAATGTTAGATTTGTTTACTTTAATGTTAGATTTGTTTACTTTAATGTTAGATTTGTTTACTTTAATGTTGGATTTGTTTACTTTAATGTTGGATTTGTTTACTTTAATGTTGGATTTGTTTACTTTAATGTTAGATTTGTTTACTTTAATGTTAGATTTGATTCCTTTAATGTTTGATTTGATTCCTTTAATGTTGGATTTGTTTACTTTAATGTTTGATTTGATTCCTTTAATGTTGGATTTGTTTACTTTAATGTTTGATTTGATTCCTTTAATGTTTGATTTGTTTACTTTAATGTTATATTTGTTTACTTTAATGTTGGATTTGATCCTTTAATGTTAGATTTGTTTACTTTAATGTTAGATTTGTTTACTTTAATGTTAGATTTGTTTACTTTAATGTTAGATTTGATTCCTTTAATGTTTGATTTGTTTACTTTAATGTTAGATTTGTTTCCTTTAATGTTAGATTTGTTTACTTTAATGTTAGATTTGTTTACTTTAATGTTGTATTTGTTTCCTTTAATGTTGGATTTGTTTACTTTAATGTTAGATTTGTTTCCTTTAATGTTTGATTTGATTCTTTTAATGTTAGATTTGTTTCCTTTAATGTTAGATTTGATTCCTTTAATGTTAGATTTGTTTACTTTAATGTTGGATTTGTTTACTTTAATGTTGGATTTGTTTACTTTAATGTTGGATTTGTTTACTTTAATGTTAGATTTGTTTACTTTAATGTTAGATTTGTTTACTTTAATGTTAGATTTGTTTCCTTTAATGTTAGATTTGTTTCCTTTAATGTTAGATTTGTTTCCTTTAATGTTAGATTTGATTCCTTTAATGTTGGATTTGTTTACTTTAATGTTGGATTTGTTTACTTTAATGTTAGATTTGTTTACTTTAATGTTAGATTTGTTTACTTTAATGTTAGATTTGTTTCCTTTAATGTTAGATTTGTTTCCTTTAATGTTAGATTTGTTTCCTTTAATGTTAGATTTGATTCCTTTAATGTTAGATTTGTTTCCTTCAATGTTAGATTTGTTTCCTTTAATGTTAAATTTGTTTACTTTAATGTTAGATTTGTTTACTTTAATGTTAGATTTGTTTACTTTAATGTTAGATTTGTTTACTTTAATGTTAGATTTGTTTACTTTAATGTTGGATTTGTTTACTTTAATGTTAGATTTGTTTACTTTAATGTTAGATTTGTTTACTTTAATGTTAGATTTGTTTACTTTAATGTTTGATTTGTTTACTTTAATGTTGGATTTGTTTACTTTAATGTTAGATTTGTGTACTTTAATGTTAGATTTGTTTACTTTAATGTTAGATTTGTTTACTTTTATGTTAGATTTGTTTACTTTAATGTTAGATTTGTTTACTTTAATGTTAGATTTGTTTACTTTAATGTTAGATTTGTTTCCTTTAATGTTAGATTTATTTACTTTAATGTTAGATTTGTTTCCTTTAATGTTGGATTTGTTTACTTTAATGTTGGATTTGTTTACTTTAATTTTAGATTTGTTTACTTTAATTTTAGATTTGTTTACTTTAATTTTAGATTTGTTTACTTTAATGTTAGATTTGTTTACTTTAATGTTAGATTTGATTCCTTTAATGTTAGATTTGTTTACTTTAATTTTAGATTTGTTTACTTTAATGTTAGATTTGTTTACTTTAATGTTGGATTTGATTCCTTTAATGTTGGATTTGATTCCTTTAATGTTGGATTTGATTCCTTTGATGGTGGATTTTTTTTCCAAACACCATGTGTACTTCATCAAAATTATGAAGGTGTTATAAGAATGCTGCTTTTTTTTTTTAAACAAATTTCGCCAATTTTTCAAGAAATTTTGTTTTCTTATGATGGGGGTAATCTCTTGGGCTGATGGCGAGACATCAAACAAACCTTTGTAATATGGGATAGTCAGTGATCAACGCTAAGAGGAAGCTGAACATACAGCTGGATTGATGGACTGGATTGCCCCCAGTACACAGACCTGAGAAGGACAATGTGGTCCACACCCACCTCCCTGGAAGAGAAACTATACGGGGCAACTGAATCACTTACACAGACAGCTGCCTTCATAAGAGAGTCCGCAATCCTAGTCTGAATGAGCCATGATCGCAGAAGAAGATTGATGGACTTACGGCCGACGATTAACACCTTCAGTAGCCACGACACCATGCAGTTGAATTTCATGCAATAATCAAACCTAAGCCAGGAAATGATTACGGTGTCTGATTCCCTTGTCTGTCCTAGTCTAAACACATGGTTCTTCTTCTTTCCTTCCTCATCTGCCTTTCAGCTTTGAGGGGAGATATAATTTGCGATATTTTGCACTTCTGTTCGCCTCTGCTGCTGTTATGTTTCCTAGTGTTTCAAATATACCATCACCATATTTTTCATGATCAACCCTTGCGACTGATATTCTCGTAACATTTATTGAGGGCTCGTTGTGTTGTATTTTGATCACTCTGCCTTGTCACGTGGCCAAACCAGTTCATCTGTTATTTCTTTATATATTCTATGGCGTGGGTTATTCCAAGCTTTTTACTCAGTTCTTCATTTCTGATCTTATCTCTCAGACTGTTTCCTGTTATTCGTCTCACGCATTTCATGTCAGAAGAGGTTATTTTTCTTATTGTTCTTTCATGAAGGGTCCAGTACTGGCATTGGTATCACAACGTGGGGATGAAGATATATAGATAGAACGACTATTCAGCGTTAAATAAAACACACCAACTCACACAATTATACAAATGGCAGGATAAAAGATCAATGAAAAATGTCATACCAGCGAGGCCAGTAGCTTTGAAGTGCTCTAGTACCAGCTTGACAGAGTCATGTTCGATGTTGGATGTGATGAAGTGTGGACGTCCCTGCTTAACATTATCTCCCATGCTGAGTCCAACATTGTTTGATCTCCTATGGAAGTGCTGCAAGGCTGTTTGTAATATCCAGTTGTTTCCCTTGTTAAAAAGGTGCATATAAAAAAAATAATGAGTACATAAATAATGAGTATTACACAACAGGTCCTTTTTTGGAATCCCCAGGGGAAAAGACAAAGAGGAAGACCAAGGAATTCTTGGAGAAGACGGATAGAAGTAGAGATGAAGATGATGGGAAAGACATGGAACGATCTTAAAAGAATGGCAAAAAACAGAACGACTTGGAAAGTGTTTGTTGAAGACCTATGCTCCACTGGGAGCTAAAAAGGTAGAAGAAGAGACATAAATAATGAGTACACACAAAATAATGAAAACAAAAAATAATGAATACATAAAAAAGAATGAACACAAAAAATAAAATCATGAACACATGGTTATGGTTATGCGAAGACCCCGGTATCATTGCAAATGAATTAAAATACATAATTGTTCAACCGCCCACGCCAGTGGAATCAACCGAATTAAAAATCTTTACATTGAAAGATCCAAACAAAAAAGGCAGCTGCAGTCCCCCATCATAGCAGCTACAGAACACGCTAAAAGACATAAGGCCAAGTGGCACCGAAAGTGAATACAGCCGAACTGTCCATTATACGATATCATCATTCATCGTAAGCAATCGGAATATCAAAACAAAATATGAATGAAAAACACAGCTCATGGTGTGCACAGAGCACTAAACTCAGTAGTTCTGGCAGTAAGCCTGACTTGGAATATAAGGAAACTGCAACAAGGAACACTTTTCAGACTGAGCATCAACGGTTCCTGCTGCCTATCTGCCATGTTAAACAGAAGTCCACTATGAACATATAAAGGTAATGAACACATTATAGAAAATAATTAACACATAAATTAATGAACATATAACAAATAATGAACACAAAAAAAAAAGCAAAAAAATCATCATCATCATCATGTACCCTGCCGGTTGGCATAGGCGATCATGTCCCTCCACAATCTTCTATCTACAGTGCATCGTATCAGTTCTGTTGTTGACTGTTTTCCATGCCATGACACCAAGCTATCCAGTATTTTCTCTCTTTGTCGTCCGCGATCTCTCTTTCCTTTTATTTTGCCAGTTGTAACCAAGTATTCCAACCTTCCTCTTCTCATGATGTGCCCAAAAAATGTTGATTGCTTCTTTCTGATGTTTTTTAAGAGCTCCCTTTTTGTGTTGGCCTCTTTGAGAACTTCCTCATTGGTCTTTTTATCTGTCCAGGGAACTTTCAACATTCTTCTGAGAAATCCCATCTCTGTGGCCTCTAACCGTCTTTTCATTTGTTTGTCTACTGTCCATGATTCGCTTCCATAGGTCAGAATTGGTTCTATATAGCACTGATGAACTCTCTTTCTCATTCTTATTGACATAGATTTGTTGCATAAGATATTTTTCATTTTCTTAAATGCTATTTTGGCCTGAGCTATTCTGCTTTTTATTTCTGTGGTGCATCTCCATCTGATGTAATTATTGTGCCCAAGTATTTGAAACGTTGCACTTGTTTTAGATTTGTCTCATTTATTTTTATGCTGCATGATGGTGATGATTGTTTCTTCGATATAACCATTACTTCTGTTTTCTTACTATTCAGACTGAGACCTTTCTCAAAAAAATCATAAACACATTAAAAATTAAAATTTATCAAGAATCACAAAGCAGGCTTGTAACGTCAAATACAAAGGCAGCACTACCTGTCACAGCATTCCTCACCAAACATTACTACCTGCGTCAAACCCAAACAATAGCACAATCACAACCATGTTCTCACACAACAAACTTCTATTGTAGACTCCATGGGCTTTGTTCTGATCAACAACAGGAACCAATTTAGCTTTATTCACTTTCTCCTATATCCATACATCATCATTGAGTGCCATCTCCGCATCGAAGGTTGGCTACTCAGATACTCTTTCTCTTTTTCTAAATTTTCTTTCTAGCAGTCTCAATCCTTGCAAAGGGGGACTGGTTGGTTCCGAGGCAAGACGCCGGTCTTGAGACAGAGAGGTTGTGGGTTCACATCCCGGCTATACCGGTTAGGATTTTTATTTATAATTTCTCTCTGTGGCAACCACCCCTGGTCTCAGCAGTGAGGCCCGGCTTGAAACATCAATTACTCATCAACGGAAAAAATATGAGTAACTCTGAAGTCAGAGTTATCTGCCTGTGCGGCAAGGGTACCCTGTGCACACGGCTGCCAGGGAAAAATGGATTAACACACAAAACTCAGTTCCTAGTCTCTAGGGACTTCATCAAGGTAAAAGCTGGCGAACGAAGAAAAAAAAAATCCTTGCAAAGATCTTTTATCAAATCTCGCCTTATGTCTCTGTTCTGTGCAAACATCTCAATCTCATTGAGGGAGCTGATTCCTGCTTCCTTTGCCTCTCTGATCAATGTTCTTCTCAATGTTTCTCTGAGTTGGCCTCTTGTCCTCCTATCTGTTGTTTCCCACATGAGAGCTTGCTTTGCTATTCAGTTATTATCTCTTCTCATCACATGTCCAAATATGACCATCATCTTTTCTTTATTACTGAAGATATTAGTGGTTGATTGGCGATTTCTCTAATTTCCTCGTTTGTTTTGAATTCGTTCCACGCTATACCAAGTATTTTCCCTAAACATTTATTTTCAAATGCGTTCAACTTTGCTTCTATGTCACTTGTTGTTTTCCCGCATACGTAAGGGTTGATAGTACGTTTGATTGGAATAGTCTCAGTTTTGTTTTCATGCTGATGACTTTTTATGCATATATGTACATATAATACGTCTTTTTGCGCTGAAGATTGCACATATGGCAGAAATTCAAGACTCTCTAGATCAAATGATCTTTGCTAATAAACATCAGACTTTGCAAAGATCTTCAGTGTTTAACAATGTGTCCTTTTTTCTGGGCAAGCTTTGTAACCTTGGCAAAGGAGTTACTACCTGCCATTGTTTGCCCCCAAAATCTCAGTGCTCTATACAAATTAAATAACTTAATAGACCAACATAATAGACCAACATAATAGACCAGCACAATAGACCTGCACAATAGACCAGCACATGGAAATAGACCACAATAGACCAACATAATAGACCAGCACAATAGATCAACATAATAGACCAACACAATAGACCAACTAACAGACCAACATAATAGACCAACATAATAGACCAGCACAATAGATCAACATAATAGACCAGCACAATAGATCAACATAATAGACCAACATAATAGACCAACACAATAGACCAACATAATAGACCAGCACAATAGATCAACATAATAGACCAACATAATAGACCAGCACAATAGATCAACATAATAGACCAGCACAATAGATCAACATAATAGACCAGCACAATAGACCAGCACAATAGATCAACATAATAGACCAGCACAATAGACCAACATAATAGACCAGCACAATAGACCAGCACAATAGACCAGCACAATAGACCAGCACAATAGACCAACATGATAGACCAGCACAATAGACCGGCATAATAGACCAACATAAAAGACCAACATAATAGACCAACATGATAGACCAGCACAATAGACCAGCATGATAGACCAACATGATAGACCAGCCAACATAATAGCCAGCATAATAGACCAGCATAATAGACCAACATGATAGACCAGCACAATAGACCAGCATAATAGACCAGCATAATAGACCAACATAATAGACCAACACGATAGACCAGCACAATAGACCAGCATAATAGACCAACATAATAGACCAACATAATAGACCAGCACAATAGACCAGCACAATAGACCAGCACAATAGACCAACATGATAGACCAGCACAATAGACCAGCACAATAGACCAGCATAATAGACCAACATGATAGACCAGCACAATAGACCAGCATAATAGACCAGCATAATAGACCAACATAAAAGACCAACATAATAGACCAACATAATAGACCAACATAAAAGACCAACATAATAGACCAACACAATAGACCAACATAATAGACCAACATAATAGACCAACATAATAGACCAACATAATAGACCAACATAATAGACAAACATAAATAATGAAGAGCTTACCTCTGTACCCCCAGAAGTGAAGATTATATCTGGAGAAAAAAAAGGAAAAAAAAAACATTAATTACTTCCACACATATATATAGCCCTTTTCATCTTGTTAGACGGTCTAGTGGAGGATATTATGTATATTTTAGGTCATGTTTTTGTCGAACAGCTTCTCTCATGGCTAATTCTACCAATGTTTGACAAACACACACGGCCACAGAATGAACAGGTCAGGACCACTGATCCACAGGGTTTTCCATCATTTTTCATGAGTCTTTTCTCTTCTAAGTTTTGCCTTAGCACATTCTCAAATGATGTTATACCATTCCTTATACATGCTCTCCATGATGTGCGATCACTTGCCAGATGTTCCTAGTCATTTTCACAGATGGAGAAGTCATTCAGAGATGATTTACAGATATATCTATATATGCCATCTTAATCTAAGGTTAAGTCAAATATGTTATGTGGTTAAGACTGAGTGCTATTAAATACAAGATTCAATGCATTTGTCATCATTTTGACACCTCTCATTCGGTCTTACAGTTTCTGTACCTGTGGGCTTAGCTCCCAGCATTCCAGCTACCTGCTGCTGGCAATAGCAATGACACTTTTAGCCTTCACACCTGCAACATGTACAAATTTTGTCATTTTCTCTCAAAAATTATGGAATATATTTTTGTATTATTTTAAAATTTCAACAAACATAAAAATAGTTGAGCAATGATAATTAATACGCTCATTAACTTTGTTAAATAATAATGCCTTGTTTCTCTCTCTCAGTGTCTCTCCCTCTCTCTCTACCTCTTTCCCTCTGCCTCTCCCTCTCTTTTCACTTATCTTGACCGACTTGCAAAACATGTTAAGCCAGATTGACAAGAATGCACTTACCTGGCAGTGGTTGGACCTTTTCGACATATCAACAGCCTAACGTGGATATATTGCCTTGGACATGTGGGAGTTTGTGTCAAAGGAATGGTTGGCAAGTTGATGTGGCAGGTGTACAACAGAGGTGAGATGCAGAAGGGCTCAGGCAAAAACAGCTTTCCAAAAAATGAAGAAGATACTGTACAATCCATTTTTGACATTAGAAACAAGAAAAAGAGTTCTTAAATGTTATGAAGAGCCAGTCTTAACATATGGATATGAATCATGGACAATAGGACAACAGACAGGAAAATCACTGGAGTCTGTAGAAATGTGGTTTTACAGAAGATTGTTGAGAGTACCATGGACAGTTAAGAAGAGTCATGAAAATGTTCTGAAAGAGGCCGAAGCAAAAAGGGAGCTAATTTTCAATATTAGAAAGAAACAATCATCATTTTTTGTCCATGTAATGAGAAGAGAACAACTGGAATATATTGCAACAACTGGGAAAATTGAGGGACGAAGAGATAGAGGGAAGCAAAGAGAAAAGATACCAGAAAGCTTAAGAGAATGGCTTGGCTGAAGGTCAACAACAGAAATGATAAATAACTGCTGAGATTAAAAGTTGTGAAGGGACATGATCACCAACACTAGCAGGCCCGGTACTTGATGATGCTGATAATCTATGTGTGTGTTGTATGTTTGTTCCTGCTGAAGGCATATTGAGCCGAAACATTGTTCTAATTTGTGTTGTCCACTTATTACGAAAAGCCATACCATTTTTTTTCTATATATATATTTTTTTTTTTATTTCTCAATCCACCCTACTTTGGGTCTATCACTAGCTCATCTTCCATCTCCACTTTTAATATATGTTTCATACAGTACAGAATCTCTGAGCATTCTTTTCAGAGGAGCAAATCATTTATTATGGTTATGGAAGGCCCCGTTATCACTGCAAACGAATTAAAATCCATAATTGCTCAACTGCCCATGCCAGTGGAATCATCCGAATTACTATCTCATCTCCCAAACAAAGAAAGGTAGCTGTAGTCCCCATCATAGCAGTCTTAGCACATGCCAAAAGACATAAGGCGAAACCACACAGAAAATGAACACAACCATCTGTTCCCTGTCATACAATATCATCATTCATCATAAACAATTGGAATATTGAAACATGATTAAAACGGGTAAAACGCACACCTCACTGTGTGCACAGAGAGCTTAAATCAGTAGCTCCTACAACAAACCGGACTTGGAATATGAGGGAACTGCAACAAGGAACACGTTTCAAACATAGCCTTTAATGGTTCCTGTCACCTATCCACCATATTCACCGGAAGTTCATGTCCTCCTGAAAATGATGATCATCATATATTTTTTTAATGTGTAGCGCTTGATTATGTTAGGACATCGTTTTTTACTCCAAATCTGAACATATGAAACACAGTTAGTCATCATATTATCCCCGTCGCACATCAAACAACAGACCGTAAGATCTGTAGTAAGACCATAAGACCTGCAATGTGAATTTGTGAAATTCAAATTTCATTATGTGTGTAGCATTGAATTGATGCAATGCACAATCTCAGTTACAATCATCAATTCTAATTATGCCCCTTCTCGTCACTCCAAGCGTATTTCTTAAACATCTCATCTCATCTTCTATGTTTATATTCATGAGTGACCATGTTTGGCACTGATAGCACGATGAGGGAACGAATATACTCAGTATAAGATGTTTCTTAGTGGAGTCCTTGTAGTGTGAATATTTTCCACATTTATTATTTCCACAAGAATGGAATAAACAGTATAAATCCGCTATCATCAATATCATTAAGTACTGTGCCTTTTGGCATAAGTGATCATGTCTCTCCACGACTTTCGATCTCAACAGTTTTTTATCATTTCTGTTGTTGACTTTCTGCCAAGCCAAGGCTCTTAAGCTGTTTGGTATCTTTTCTCTTTCCTTCCCTCTATCTTTTGTCCCTCAATGTTCCCAATTGTCTCAATATATTCCAATTGTTCCCTTCTCATTACATGGCAAAAAAATGATGATTGTTTCTTCCTAATATTGGGTATTAGCTTTCTTTTTGCCTTGACCTCTTTCAGAACGTTTTCATTTCTCTTCTTAGCTGTCTATGATATTCTCAATATTCTTCTATAAAAACACATTTCTACAGCCTTCAGTGATTTTCTTGTCTGTTATCCTTTTGTCCATAATTCACATCCATATGTTAAGACTGGCTCTACATAACATTTAAGAACTCTTTTCCTTGTTTCTATTGTCAAAAATGGATTACACAATATCTTCCTCATTTTTTTGGAAAGCTGTTTTTGCATGAGCCATTCTGCATCTCACCTCTGTTGTACATCTACCATCTCACCTCTGTTGTACAACTACCATCCCACCTCTGATGTACATCTACCATCTCACCTCTGTTGTACAACTACCATCCAACCTCTGTTGTACAACTACCATTTCACCATTTCCATGATGGCGGATCTAGTCCACATTCTCTCGATCATTGCAGAAAGTGCATTCGGTGTTTGATTAATTTAGGTTCTCCATTGCACTCCTATGCGTTGAAGTCAAGACGATGATCTACTTATTACATCTGCTCTGATAAAACAATGTCGTACGCCGGCAATATTCAATTTTCGACAAATCAAGTGTTTGTGAATGTGACCTTTCATCGTCTAGGCTTGTTCTGCGCTTTATGTCACATTGTTGCTGTTCATGACCGTGGTTGGATTTGCTTGACGCAAGTTGTTTACATGTTACTCATAAATGTAAAATGCTTAGTCAGCCGCAGTTTTATCTCTTTAGGGAATTTGCACCGTGTTCTGTTCGTCGTAGGCTACATTCACTAGAGTAATCAAAAATCTAAAGGGCGCGTCATTGCTGTGCTTACATTGTTATGTGTGCCAAGTCATCGTAATGGCTCATCGTAAATCCCTAGCCGGCTGTACGCTAATCTTACGGTCTGTTGTTTGATGTGCGATGGGATAATCTGACGACTAACTGTGTGTCTATATGTTCGGAATTGGAGTCAACAACGATGGCCTGACATCATCAAGCACTATACATTTTTAAGAAACATAACAATCATCATTTTCGGGAGGATGTGAACTTCTGGTGTATGGTGGATAGGCGACAGGAACCATTGCAGGCTATGCATGAAAAGTGTTCCTTGTTGCAGTTTCCCCATATTCCAAGTCCATGGGGTACTGGTTGGTCTTGAGGCAAGATGCCGGCCTCGGGACGGAGAGGTTGTGGGTTCAAATCTCGGCTACACCGGTTAGGATTTTTGTTTGTGATTTCTCTCTGCGGCAACCACCCCTGGTCTCAGCAGCGAGGCCCGGCTTGAAATGTCGGTTGCTCACCGACGGAAAAAATACGAGTACCCCCGAGATCGGAGTTATCTGCCTGTTTCGGCGGGGTACCCATGTGCACACGGCTGCCAGAGAAAAATTGATTGACACGCAAAATTCAGTTCCTAGTCTCTAGGGACTTCGTCAAAGTTGAAAGCTGGCGAACGCAACAACAACAAAAACAACAAACCCTACATAATAGGGTATATAATTATAATGGCATGAATGGTTTCTTCTATTATGTATTTTCTTTGTTAAGCTACGTGGCTAGACTGTACTATCTCATGCAGACTCAAAACTCAGGGGACATGAAATTTACATTCTCTGAAGATCTTATCCGGCTGATCTTCCAGCATGACAACAACACCCACCATGCCTGCAAGTTTTGGAACTTTGTGGTCGTCAGTAGAAACTTTACCAAGAACCTCAGACAAACTTTGGTGGATGTTACCAAGTGTATATGTTAGTCGTGGCTTGTATCTTGGTGGTTGTCTGTGCTAACCATGGCTCATATCTTTGTGTGTGCATGTGATAGCCATGGTTCATGTCTTGGTGGGTGTCTGTGATAGCCATGACTCAATTCTCGGTGTATATCCGTGCTAGTCATAGCTCATATATTAGTGTGAGTCTGAGATAGCCATGACTGATATCTTGGTGGGTGTATGTGCTGGCCAAGGCTCATATCTTGGTGTGTGTCTGTGCTGGCCATGGCTCCTATCTTAGTGTGTATCTATGTTAGTCATATCTTGGTGGGTGTATGTGCTGGCAAAGGCTCATATCTTGGTGGGTGTATGTGCTGGCCAAGGCTCATATCTTGGTGGGTGTCTGTGATAGCCATGACTCAATTCTCGGTCTATATCCGTGCTAGTCATAGCTCATATATTAGTGTGAGTCTGAGATAGCCATGACTGATATCTTGGTGGGTGTATGTGCTGGCCAAGGCTCATATCTTGGTGTGTGTCTGTGCTGGCCATGGCTCATATCTTAGTGTGTATCTGTGTTAGTCATGTGTCATATCTTTGTGCATGCATGCCTGTATTAGTCATATCTCATATCTTTGTGTGCATGTCTATGCTAGTCATATCTCATACCTTTGTGTGTGCATGTCTATGTTAGTCATGTCTCATATATTTGTGTGTATGTCCATGCTAGTCACATCTCATATCTTAATGTGTGTCTGTCTATGTTAGTCATGTCTCATATCTTTGTGTGTTTGTGTTTAGTCATATCTCATATCTTTGTGTGTGCATGTCTATGTTAGTCACATCTCCTATCTTTGTGAGGGCATGTTTATGTCAGTCATGTCTCATATCTTTGTGTGTGCATGACTGTGTTTAGTCATCTCATATCCTAGTGTGTGTATCTGTGTTAGTAATATCGCATATCTTGGTGTGTGTGTCAGTGTTAGTCATGCCTCTTATCATTGTGTGCATGTCAGTGTTAGGCACATCTCATATCTTTGTGTGTGCATGTCTGTGTTAGTCACCTCCAGTGACTCGGGCAGATGGTGCTCGTAAACCTGGGAGGGCCGACCATCTAAGGGTAGAATCCCCCTACAGAAAAGACAATCTGCTGCCTTGCAGGAAGATTAGGGACAATCAAAGGCTAAGGAAAGCAAACCTGAATAAAATGCTGGTTGAAATTGGATGCACTGGACCACTGGCACAGAACACAGTGCAACGTTTTAACAGGTATTCAATCAGAGTTGATCTAACAGACTCTACTTATGATGTTCTGTCTGTGGGGTCAATCAATTCACTTAAACAGACAGCTGTCTACATGTGAGAGTCTGGAATCCTACTCTGATCGAGTCCTGATCGCAGAGAGAGAGAGATATTTAAATTGATGTCAGGTCAGGTAATTTTACCTGCTTCTGTATGCAGTAGACAGCACAACCTGTGGCTGCCCTGCTGCTTTGCAGGTATACTTGGGTGAGTAAAAGACTAAGGGAGGATACCCTAAATTAAAACAACCTCACTGCCTTGTTGGTGAGACTTTTTAGTCAAAAGGCTAGCGGAGCCAACTGTAAACAAACCGACAGAAGGCAACAAAAAATTACCATCGCAACTTCTTTATATAATCATGAGTCACCCCATTATATATACAATATATAATTATTAAGTCAGCAATATTTTTTATATATATTAAAACACCATCTGTCTTATTTGCAATGTGTTAACATAAAATTATCTTACTACTATCTTTTAAAGGATATTTAGGGAAAGCAATTTTTTTTTGTATGAACCAACTGACCTGCCTGATAAGAACTAGATGGGTTTCCCCAGGCAGAGGTAAGGGTTTCAGTGATCACCCGAACAACTTCTGTATCCAGAGGGGTGGTTGCGTTATAATCAAGGTATACCATTTTGTTCAGCTGTCCCTTCATGAACTGTAAATGACAAGAAAAACATATAACAAATGACAAGAAAAACATATAACAAGTGACAGGAAAAACATATAACAAATGACAAGAAAAACATAACAAATGACAAGAAAAATATATAACAAATGACAGGAAAAACATATAACAAATGACAGGAAAAACATATAACAAATGACAGGAAAAACATAACAAATGACAAGAAAATCTAATAAAGTGGTAAGAGTCATCATCATCGACTGCCATCTCCGCATCGAAGATTGACTACTATGGAGCGCCATTCTGCGTCTTTTGCTTTGATGGTAAAGGTTGTCATAGGCTGATTTGTACATCTTTTGATGTTATTTGTCCATGTCAGTCTTGGTCTACCTCTGCCTCTTTTACCATGTATTTTCTCTTCCAAGATTACTTTTAGTAGGCTGCTGTGTATCTTAACATGACCCAAAAATTGCATTTGTCTTGTTTGAACTGTGTTTAGTAGTTCTCTTTCATTTTTAGTTGTTTTAAGACTTCATCATTTGTTTTCTTTTCTTTCCATCCAATTTTACCTATTCTTCTAAATATCCACATTTCAAAGGTTTCAATTTTCTGTTCTGTTTTCTTTTCTAATGTCCATGGTTCTGCATCATACAGGAATGTTGAGAAGATATAACATTTTGCAATTCTTAGTTTTAACCCTGGTGTTAATTGTTTTGATGTTAGTATATTTTTCAGGTTTCTCTTTTGAGATTGTGGTTCTGCCCTATGTGCCGTCTTCGGCTCGAAAGGACAATAGATAGATAGATATTTTTCATGACATTAAAATTACTTTTTGCCATTCCTATTCTTTTGTTCATTTCAGTTTTACATTTTCCATCACTGGTTATAGTATCTGAACAGTCTCCAAGTCTATTTCTTCAACTTTGATATCCACTTATACGTTTTGAGTATTATCTTTGTTTATGATCATTGTTTTAGTTATTTTAATATTCATATCTAATCCACATTTTTTGCTTGTCATGTTTATTTCATTAAGTAATTGTTGTAGATCTTTAGGATTTTCTGCTAGTAGAACAGTATTGTTAGCATATCTTATGTTGTTGATTATCTTTCCATTAATTTGTAGGCCTGACATTTCTGTTATGTTTTTAAAGATTTGCTCAGCGTACAGATTTAACAAGTTTAGTGATAGGATGCATCCTTGTCTTACTCCTCTTTTTATATCAATGGGTGTAGAGTTCTCTTTGTTATATTTTATTATCGCTGTTTATTCCCAGTATAAATTACATATTAGTCTCATGTCCGTGTCATCTAGATTTATATCTTTTAGGCATTCTATAAGTTGTTTGTGGTGTACTCTATCAAAAGCTTTGGTGTAGTCTATGAAGCAGGCATATATTGGTTTGTTAACTTCTGTGTACTTTTCGATTAATGTTCTCATTCAGAATATGGCTTGTTTTGTGCCACTATTTTTCCTAAATCAAAATTGTTGCTCATCTAATTCAGTATTGATGTTATTCTGAATCTTTCCCTGTATAACTTTTAGCAAGGTTTACCAAAAGAAGGTAAGAGTAAAAATTCTTATTTTTGATAGTGTAGATTTATTGTACATTTAACATGCTCCTAAAAAAAAAGAGTAAAAAAGGACTAAAGTCAAGAAAAGCTTAATTCCAACAGATGAGAGAATATATATGGAAAACAAACCAGTGGAAAAGATTGATCACTTTATCTATCTTGGAATATAACTCTTTATAATGCTCATACAGGGTTCTTTCTTGGTCGCTCTTCGTCATGAACAATTCCGTTACAAGTTATGAACTCTTAACAATGCCATCTCATTGATTGGGAAGGGGATACAAGTAAAGAAATTAGAATCAGAATAGTTAAAGCAGCAATGTCTTTCAGGAGCCTTGAAAAGTTGTGGAAATCAAAACTCGTCAGCACAAACACAAAACTTAAACTATTCAAATCAAATGTACTATTAACCCTTACATATGTGTGTGAAAGCTGGAAAACAACAAGAGACATAGAAACAAAGTTGAACGCATTCGAAAATAAATGTCTAAGGAAAATACTTGGTATAGCGTGGAGCGAATTCAAAACAAACGAGGAAACTAGAGAAATCGTTAATCAACCACTAATATCTTCAGTAATCTAGAAAAGATGATGGTCATATGTTAAACATGTGATGAGAACAGATAATAACCAAATAACAAAGCAAGCCCTTATGTGGGAAACAACAGGTAAGACAAAAGAAACTGACCCAGAGAGACACTGAGAAGAACATTGATCAGAGAGGTAAGAGCAGCAGGAATCGGCTCCCTCAATGAGATAGAGCTGCTTGCATAGATCAGAGGTAAATGGTGAGATTTGATCTAATATCTTTAGAAGGATTGAAAACTGCTAAAATAAAAATTTAGATAAGAGAAAGAGCATCTGGGTCTATGCCCTATGGGTCGGCTACGGCTCGAAAGGTCAATAGATAGGTAGATAAGTCACAAGTCATGATATAGGCAGTTTCTGTTTTAAAGAAAAGTGATGCAACTGTGACATTTTATTTTTTAGTTTTATCTTGGACTTATCACCAACTTGGGCAACTGGTGTTACTGAGCAACTAAGAATATGCACCCTTGTTAAAGAAATTAAGTCAAGTCATATTATCATCATGTGCCACACCGGTTGACGTAGGCGATCATGTTCTTCCACAATCTTCCATCCACCGTACATCATATCAGTTCTGTTGTTGACTGCATTCCATGCCATGACACCAAGCTATCTACTATTTTCTCTCTTCCCCTGTATTTTGCCAGTTGTAGCCAAGTATTCCGACTTTCCTCTTCTCATGACGTGCCCAAAAAATGTTGATTGTTTCCTTTTGATGTTTCGTAGGAGCTCCCTATTTCTGTTGGCCTCTTTGAGAATGTCTTAGTTGATCGTTTTAGTTTTAGCTGGTCAGGGAACTTTCAACATTCTTCTGAGAAATCCTATCTCTGTGACCTCTAACCTCTAACTCTAATTGTCTTTTCATTTCTTTGTTTTTCCTGTCCATGATTGGCTTCCATAGGTCAGAATTGGTTCTATATAGCACCTATGAACTCTCTTTTTCACTTATATTGGCATAGATAGATTTGTTGCATAAGATATTTTCCATTTTCTGAAATGCTATTTAAATTTAAAATAAAGTTTGGCCTGAGCTATTCTCAGATTCTGCTTTTTATTTCTATGTCTTAGTCTAGTCTATGGTGCATCTTCTATCTGCTGATGTTATTATTGTGACCAAGTATTTGACTTGTTTCAGATTTGTCCTGTTTATTCAAGTCGTATACAAGAACAAAAACAGCAACACCATACGAGGGAGACTAACAATGAGAATATTGACGACAACTTACCCATCAAGCGAGAATTGGAAGAAACAACCGGCCCTTGCTCCTAGCAGACGGTACACGGACAATGTTACTTCCGGTAGAGCTCTTTAGTTTGGGGAGAGCAATATTGTAATATAAATAATAATCTAAGGTATGCTGATGATACAGTCTTAATCGCTAAAAGTGAAAATGAGTTACAAGAAATGTTGGACATTATAGTGAAAGAAAGCAAAAATAAAGGACTCAGCCTTAATAGAAAAAAGACAGAGGTAATGGTAACAACAAAGAAAAAGACATCACCTCAGTGCAAAATAAATACAAGTGGAACAATATTACAACAGGTAAATGAATTTAAATATTTGGGAACTTTGTTAACCTCAGACGGAAGATGTTCAAAAGAGGTGAGATGCAGAATGGCTCAGGCAAAAGTAGCTTTCCAAAAAAATGAGGAAGATACTATGCAATCCATTTTTGACAATAGAAACAAGAAAAAGAGTTCTTAAATATTATGGAGAGCAAGTCTTAACATAGGAATGCGAATCGTGGACAATAGGACAACAGACAAGAACATCACTGGAGTCTGTAGTGTGGTTTTACAGAAGAATGTTGAGAGTACCATGGACAGCTAAGAAGAGTAATGCAAATGTTATAAGAGAGGTCAAAGCAAAAAGAGAGCTAATTTCCAATATTAGGAAGAAAATCATAATTTTTTGGCCATGTAATGAGAAGAGAACAGCTGGAATATATTGTAACAACTGGAAAAATTGAGGGACGAAGAGATAGAGGGAAGCAAAGAGAAAAGATACCAGACAGCTTAAGAGAATGGCTTGGCAGAAGGGCAACAACAGAAATGATAAATAGCTGCCGAGATCGAAAGTTGTGGAGAGACATGATCACCTACGCCAGTAGGCCCCGTTCTTGATGATGATGATTATATAGCTCTTTAGTTTGTGGAGAGCAATATTGTAGAGTATTGGTTTTGCCACGTGACAAGGCAGAAAGATCAAAACACAACACAACGAGCCTTCAACAAACGTTGTGAGAATACCAGACCCAATGGTCGACCACGAAAAAGATGGGTGTATGCAATATTAGATACACTAGGAAACAAAATAGCTGCAGAGGCGAACAGAAAAGTAAAAGACCGTAATCTGTATCTCCCCTCGACGCTGAAAAGCAAATGAGGAAGGAAAGAAGAATAATATAGAGCTGTAGAGCTCTTTAGTTTGTGGAAAGCAATATTAAATGAGACAATATGGATATCATAGATAGATGGCAGGAATATATAACAGAACTATTTCATGATCAAAGGGACAAGAAACCAGTTATAAAATGTACATCAGGCTATAAAATCTTAAAATCTGAGGTGGAAAAAGCTATAAAAACAATGAAAAGGGGAAAAGCAGCAGGACCTGAAAGCATACAGATAGAGATGATACAGGCACTTGAAGATTTTGGCATTGAAGTGATTACAGACATATGCAACGACATATACCACACAGGATACATACCAAATGAACTAAAAACATCAACTTTCATTGCATTGCCTAAAAAGAATGGTGCAGTTGAATGCAGTGACTTTAGAACAATAAGCCTAATGAGCCATGTTACAAAAATCTTGCTAAAAGTTATACAAGGAAGGATTCAGAATAAAATCAATACTGAATTAGATGAGCAGCAATTTGGATTTAGGAAAAATAGCGGGACAAAAGAAGCCATATTCTGCATGAGAACATTAATCGAAAAATACACAGAAGTAAACAAACCAATATATGCCTGCTTCATAGACTACACCAAAGCTTTTGATAGAGTACACCACAAACAACTTATAGAATGCCTAAAAGAGATACATCTAGATGACATGGATATACGACTAATATGCAATCTATACTGGGAGCAAACAGCAATAATAAAATATAACAAAGAGTTCTCTACACCCATTGATATAAAAAGAGGAGTAAGACAAGGATGCATCCTATCACCAAGCTTGTTCAATCTATACACTGAGCAAATCTTTAAAAACATCATAGAGATGCCAGGCCTACAAATTAATGGAAAGATAATCAATAACCTAAGATATGCTGACGATACTGTACTACTAGCAGAAAATCCTAAAGACCTACAACAATTACTTAATGAAATAAACACGACAAGCAAAAAATATGGACTAGATATGAATATCAAAAAGACTAAAACTATGATCATAAACAAAGAAAATACTCAAAACCCACAAGTGGATATCAAAATTGAAGGAATAGGCCTTGAGACAGTTCAGAACTATAACTACCTTGGACATACTATAACCAGTGATGGAAAATGTACAACTGAAATAAACAAAAGAATAGGAATGGCAAAAAGTAATTTTAATGTCATGAA
This sequence comes from Megaustenia siamemsis, assembly GCA_032433765.1. NCBI lineage: Eukaryota > Metazoa > Mollusca > Gastropoda > Stylommatophora > Ariophantidae > Megaustenia > Megaustenia siamemsis. Next base: position 4,638,250 of record JAVIAB010000104.1, read on the forward strand.
GGACATACTAACATCAAAACAAATAACACCAGAGCTAAAACTAAGAATAGCAAAATGTTACATCTTTTCAATATTCCTATATGGTGCTGAAACATGGACATTAGACAAGAAAACAGAACAGAGAATTGAAGCCTTTGAAATGTGGATATATAGAAGAATTGGTAGAATTGGATGGAAGGAAAAGAAAACAAATGACAAAGTCTTAAAACAACTAAAAATGAAAGAGAACTTCTGAACACAATTAGAACAAGACAAATGCGATTCTTGGGCCATGTTAAAAGACACAACAGCATACTGAAAGTGATCCTGGAGGGGAAAATACAAGGTAAAAGAGGCAGAGGCAGACCAAGATTAACATGGACGAGTAACATCAAGAGATGGACAAATCAACCGATGACAACCTGCACCATCAAAGCAAGAGATAGAGCAAAATGGCGCTCCATGGTAACCAACCTTCGTTGCGGAGACGGCACTCAATGATGATGATGATGAATATTAAATGATAGGGTTAAAGGTCATAGCATCTTGAGAAACAACGAGCTATTTGAATTATCAGTAGAGTCATTGTGTATACACTTCGTTATCTCTATAAGTGTTCGGGCACCTATACTTATAGGTTTGCCTGGTGTGCTGTGATGTTAAATCTAATAACAATGAGCACTTGAAAGAATACAGAGTGGTTTTCATTTTTTTTTTTTTTTGCGGGAATGTTTGAAAATCTGTTGGAAATAAAGTTTGATACTTTATTATTGTACCCACTTAAATGGTTACATCAAAGAAACGATCACCATCATGTAGCATACAATAAACAGGACAAATCTGAAACAAGTGCTACACGTCAAATACTTGGACACAATAATAACATCAGATGGAAGATGTACCACAAAAATAAAAAGCAGAATAGCTCAGATCAAAATAGCATTTCAGAAAATGAAATATATATTATGCAGCAAATTTATGTCAATAGAAGTGAGAAAGAGAATTCATCGGTACTATATAGAACCAATTCTGACCTATGGACAGTAAACAAACAAATGAAAAGACGATTAGAGGTCACAAGGATAGGATTTCTCAGAAGAATGTTGAAAGTTCACTGGACAGCTAAAAAGACCAATGAGGAAATTATTCAAAGAGGCCAAAACAAAAAGTAAGCTCCTAAAAACATCAGAAAGAAACAATCAACATTTTTCGGCCACATCATGAGAAGAGGAAAGTTGGAATACTTGACAAAGAGAGAAGATACTAAAATTGTGTGGAGTGCACGTGAAATTTGCCTTTTTAATTGGTGAGTTGATTACAACAAGTGTGGGTATTGTAAAATCCTAAAATTGAGGACAAGCAAGAAAATCATACTTTTAGACACCTCAAATAAGCAAAAATCTTTCCTAAATGCATGACAGTGGGGCAAAAAATCAGACTGAAGGTCGGTGAAAAAATAAGATTTCATGAAAAAGAATTACAGAAATTCATCAGACAGTTTCAGAGATAATTAATAAACTCTGTGAGCACGAATTTCTGAACGAACTATAGATAGCTTGGTGTCATGGCATGGAAAACAGTCAACAACAGAATTGATAGGATGCACTCTAGATAGAAGATTGTGGTAGAACATGATCGCCTACGTCAACCGGTATGGCACATGATGATAATTGGAATATAGTATCACAATTCACCATAAATATATGCAGATCTTGATATTCAACTATTTAAACTGGTACTATATATATATATATATATATATATATATATATATATATATATATATATATATATACGCCAGAGCGCTGCAGGGGCTCGAAAGGGTAGCAAAGAATAGTGGTGCTGTTCCCTACCAGGCATGTCCGTAAGAGGCGACTAAGGAGGGTGGGCATGGGACTGGCTATCCCGTATTGTAAAAAAATAATCTTAAAAAACTTCACAAACATGGACAAGTCAAAGAAAAGAATAAAAGTAAACCCAGGAAAGATAAAGGTTCTCAGTCTAAGAGATGTTTGACGCAAGTCGGAGAAAGCTGTAAGGAGTCCGGGTTGCCGACTCACCTTTTGTCTACCTGGAGGTCAAGGAATTCTTGGAGAAAACAGATGGAAGTAGAAATGAAGATGATGGGGAAGACATGGAATGATCTTAAAAGAACGGCAAGAAACAGAACGACTTGGAAAATGTTTGCTGAAGACCAATACTCCACAGGGAGCTGAAAGTGTTTGTTGAAAACCTATGCTCAACAGCGAGCTGAAAGTGTTTGTTGAAAACCCATGCTCAACAGCGAGCTGAAAGTGTTTGTTGGAGACCTATGCTCCATAGGGAGCTGAAAGTGTTTGTTGGAGACCCATGCTACATAGGGAGCTGAAAGTGTTTGTTGAAGACCTATGCTCCACAGGGAGCTGAAAGTGTTTGTTGAAGACCTACGCTCCACAGGGAGTTGAAAGTGTTTGTTGAAGACCTATGCTCCATAGGGAGCTGAAAGTGTTTATTGAAGACCTATGCTCCACAGGGAGTTGAAAGTGTTTGTTGAAGACCCATGCTCCACAGGGAGCTGAAAGTGTTTATTGAAGACCCATGCTCCACAGGGAGTTGAAAGTGTTTGTTGAAGACCTATGCTCCACAGGGAGCATTATTCTGTCGTGTTTGTAAACAAAGAAAATCAACGTCTTTTTCAGTGTTTTGGTTTCAATTTTGTGAATTGTTGTGATATGGTTATGGTTAGTCGAAGGCCCCGGTATCACTGCAAACGAATTAAAATTCATAATTGTTCAAAATGACAGTGCCAGTGGAATCATCCGAATTAATATTGCATCTCCATTGAAGGATCCAAACAAAGAAAGGCAGCTGCAGTCCCCATCATAGCAGCTACAGCACACTTCAAAATACATCAGTCCAAGCGACACCGAAAGTGAACGCAGCGAAACTGTACCTCGTCATGCGATATCATCATTCATCGTTAGCAATCACAATATCGAAACACGATCCGGATGAAAAACACAGCCCACGGTGTGCACAGAGCTCTAAACTCAGTAGCTCCCGCAACAAGACAGACATGGAATATGAGAAAACTGCAACAATGATCAATTTTCAGACTGGCCTCAGTGGCTCCTGCCACCTATCTGCCATATTGGCCGGAAGTCTGAATTGCTAATTCTTGTTTACTCATGTTTAAATACTCATTTGTAGTGTTGAAATCGGTTGTCTTCTTGTTTTACTTTTGTTTGATATGCTGTGCACTGATACCATCTTATATACTTGTTGTTTAGCGATTCAAGGCAAAGAAATGCATAACAATTCGGAGCTGCAGTAAAGCTAGTTGTAAGGAGAAATGAAAAAAGAAATAGAAAAAAAATGGTATGGTTAAGCGTTACGTTATTATTTGAAGACACACATTTGAGCGACGTTTCGGCTGAGTAGGCCATCAGCAGGATATAACATATTTGTTGAGACGTCTGGTTGGTACAGCGTGCCAAATTGGCCACTTAGCCAGGTCAGGTGTGGGATTGGTAGTATTTTTGCTGCAGTGTTGGTTCAAGTGATTATTTCTGCTAAATTTTGTGTTTGAGAAGACAGCGGTTATCCGATCGCATTCATTTGATCAAATAGTTAACATGGTTTTGGCGCCAGCACGTGGAGATTCGACCCGCAGGCGATTGACGATTGAAGTGGAATAGTACCAGGCCCGGATTTGATCTGTTTTTGATCTTTGACTGAAAATTCGCCACAAGCTGACCTACGGTAGGATCAAGGGTCTCACCTAAGTGGGCGGGCCTGGCTTCATTTGTTGGGACAGCAATTCTCGTGACACAGTCGCTGACCACACAGTTGACACGTATTCGGCGCGGGCGCATGAAAGTTGTGCGACTTGCGCTACAGAGACCCGGAGGTGTGCATCATGAGCTACATGTCTGTGCGAATATGACTGTTAAGCCCTGTTAAAGGCCTTTAAACGTAAAAAAAGTTGGTTTGTATATTTCTAACTGATCCGCAAATCTGAAATTGTTTTTGCTTTATTTTGATATATATATATAATGTTTCTGTGAACACTATTGTAGTCACCACACAAACGCCAATGGCACACATTAAGATTGAGTTCTCGCCGACCATTTCGCAGGCCGTCAGTACACTGACGGTGTGTGAGGTGCTAACATTTATAGGTACCTATTTCCTGGACGGGCATTCTTGGTCGTTTTGTGCAGTGTGTAGTGGGTCTGCAAAAGCTACAACATCATCATCGGTACGTGTCACGGCAACTGTTCACATAGGATCTATGGACACTACTGCTGCAGGAATTGTCTCAGTGTCTGTCTTTTATGTGAGGAAAAACCCGGAAAATGCAAACCTGAATAAAATGCTGGCTGAAATCGGATGCACTGGGCCACTGACGCAGAACACAGTGCAACGTTTTAACGGGTGTTCAATCAGAGTGGATCTGACTTCATGTGAGAGTCTGGGATCCTACTCTGATTGAGTCCTGATCGCATATATATATATATATATATATATATATATATATATATATATATATATATCGCTCTTTCTCTCTCTATCTTTCTCTCTGTGTGTCTCTTTCTGTGTCTCTGTCTCTCTTTATCTCTCTATCCTTCTTTCACTCTGTCTCTATATATTTTTCTCCCTGTCTTTTTTATCTTTCTCCATCTTTCTCTCCCTGTCTCTCTATCTTTCACCATATTTCTTTCTCTGTCTCTATATATTTCTCTCTCTGTCTCTCTCTCACTCACTCTTTCTGTAACAGTAAGCTATTGAAAGCATGGGGACGGGTAACTTAGTAGTTACCCGCTTCTCAATAGACAATAGCAGTAACAAATGGTAGCGACCAGTAGTAATTAGTTTAAAGTTAAGGAATGGAAATTTTCCAGAATGACAAGTTGTAGAGACGAAGTTAAGGGAGTAAAAGTTTATAGTGGGTGGTGGACACACAGATGTGAGGAAGGTAAAGTAGAATTATACGGAGAGTTTGGGTCCATGGAATTTTCCACGCAGCAGGTTGTGGAAGTTGGAAGATAGCGCGGTGTTTGTAGGGGTGGGGACCTCAGGCATGACAGAGACACCCACCAAGCTAAGGTAGGAAGGTCCAGAATTATCCTGGACATAATAGTTAATGGAAATTTCCACGATTTCCACAACAACAGGTTGTTGTGGGGGTGACCATAGACGCATGACTAGCGCGTGCATTGAGCCCATGACTTTGGTCGTATGATAAATGAGTGGTCATCCAACAAATGGGTCATGGAGATTCACGAAAACAAGGTGTTTTCATCAAACCGGAGATAGTTCAGGTGTCGGTCACAGAATGGTGAGCAGCGACCAACTCAATTGACCAGAAGAGCGCGAATTATCACTTGGCAACAGTTTTGATTGGCTGCTGAATTTCAGAGAAAGAGTCTGTCTTGAATTACCTGTTGTGATCAACTAAAATAAATGTGATGTGCTGTCAAGAGAGTACAAAGATAATATAACGAATAAATAACATCACAGCTCTATAACATTTCTCTCTTTGTCTCTCTCTCTCTTAATCTCTCACTATCTCTACCTTTCTCTCTCTCTACCGCTCACTCACTAACTCTATCTCTCTTTGTCTTTCTCTCTATCTTTCTCTCCATGCCTCTCTTTCTGTCACTGTCTCTATCTTTCTCTGTCTCTCTTTCTGTCTCTCACACTATCTTTCTCTCTTTATCTCTCTCTTTCTGTCTCTCACACAATCTTTCTATCTCTCTCTTTCTCTCTCTTTCTCTCTCTTTCTCTCTCAATGTCTCTCTATCTTTCTCTCTATGTCTCTCTCTCTATCTCTGTCTCGCTCGTTCTCTCTCTTTATCTCTCTCTATTTCTCTCTATGTCTATGTCTTTCTCTCTCTCTATCTCTCTCTGTGTTTCTTTCTCTCTCTTTCTCTATCTCTATGTCTCTCTCTTTCTCTCTCTTTCTCTCTCTGTCTCTCTTTATCTCTCTTTATCTCTCTCTATGTCTATATCTTTCTCTCTCTATCTCTCTCTATGTCTTTCTCTCTCTCTCTATCTCTCTCTATGTCTATGTCTTTTCTCTCTCTCTCTCTTTCTCTCTTTCTATCTCTGTCTCTTCTTTCTCTCTGTCTCTCTTTATCTCTCTCTATCTCTCTCTATGTCTATGTCTATGTCTTTCTCTCTCTCTCTCTCTATCTATATGTCTCTCTCTTTCTCTCTGTCTCTCTTTCTCTCCCTCTATCTTTCTCTATCTCTCTCTGTCTTTCTCTTTCTCTATCTCTCTCTGTCTTTCTCTTTCTCTATGTCTCTCTCTCTTTCTCTCTCTCTATGTCTCTCTCTGTCTTTCTCTCTCTCTCTCTATGTCTCTCTCTTTCTCTCTTTCTCTCTGTCTCTCTTTAGCTCTCTCTGTCTTTCTCTCTCTCTCTCTATGTCTCTCTCTGTTTATAGTATAAGGATAAGGTTCTCAAACGCTGGGAGAGAGAGAGAGACTCGTAATTATGAAGGTTAGGTGGAAACTATGATGACGTCATCGGGAGTGCCCTAGCGACCCAACGTTCCTGAACTAATAACAGTAAATTAATCTCATCATCATCATCATTATCATCATCATCATCATCATCAAGTACCATACCTGCTGGCGTAGGTGATCATGTCTCTCCACAACTATCAATCTCGACAGTTATTTATCATTTGTGTTGTTGACCTTCTGCCAAGTCATTCTCTTAAACTGCCTGGTATCTTTTCTCTTTACTTCTTTATATCCCCTCATCCCTCTTTTTCTTTTTGTTGCATTTCAACCTCCTTGCATCTCTGTTTTAGCCATGCTTCTTTTGCTTCATTGCATTTTATTAAAATTTCTTTATTTAATCTCTCACACTCATCTTTGTTATCTTTATTTCTTCTTCTTGTATCCATTCTCATAAGCTGTCTGATATCTTTTCTCTTTGTTTCCCTATATAACTCTTCGTCCCTCAATTTTCCCAGTTGTTACAATATATCCAGCTGTTCCATTTCATTACATGGCCATAAAAGTGATGATTGTTTCTTCCTAATATTGGAAATTAGTTCTCCTTTTGGTTTGGCCTCTTTCAGAATTAAGTTCTTCTGCGATCATGACGTAATTCAGACTAGGACTCCGGACTTTCTTATGTAGGCAGCTGTCTGTTTAAGTGGTTCAGTTGCCCCGTAGAGCTCTTCCATGGAGGTGGGTGTGGGCCAAATTGTCCTCCTCAGGTCTGTGTGCGGCAGGCAATCCTGTGAATGAGTCTAACTGAACTATAAACTTATATATTTTTTGCTTTATCTTTTGGGAATGTTAAGCACCAATGAGTCTCATCAAAGTGCAGTGAAGCACAAATATGATACTGGGGGTGAAAGGACTTATCAGAAGTGTATATAGCAAGCGACCGGCAGGAACCATCACTGTGTATACTTAGCGTCAGCTCTTGACAACGACAGAGCGTGTATGTGTAACATGAATGCCGTTAATTTCCAGTACCAGTATTAACATTGAGTCGTATACAATGAACAAACAACATAAAACAAATCAGCAAAGCAGCGGTCATCTTTTTAATATTTTAAATAATTAAAAAGTAGGAACAATATAAGTTATCTGACAAATAGTTTCACAACGACTTAATTCCCGATAAATAATAATAGTTGAAAATAGTTCACTAAAAGGGAGCTAATCCTGATAGTAAAATAAGCCCTGTCGAATTAAAATTATTATTAAAATATTTTTTTTCATGAGTTATAATCTGCTGATGTTTAATTTACTTAATATACTGGTCGATTACGTTAACAAAGGAAAACATCTACATGGTATTTCAATTATAATGGAAAAGATACCATTTTAAGATTGGAATAAGAAGGTAAAAAGATAACAAAATATAATCGATCTCTTTGCTAGCACGACTATTGTGTCATTGGTTAATGGCTGAAGCACGTTCTTCTACTCCAGTTTTTTCTTTCATTTTCTGTCATCAGCTTTCTATGATTTGACGAAGTGAAGATTCCTCTTTTTCTTGGTGTTACTTTTCCATCTCTTTCTCTGTCTGTCTTTCCGTCTCACCACTTTGATGTTTCCAGAACTACGTTTTGCCAGAATTGGTGAAATGAGCAATCACAGCGTTTATTTCTTTGCTGTAGTAATATAATGATTATATTGACAATTTTATGTACATTTTATTTACTTTTCTATTGATCATTATCATCAATTACCAAGCCTGCTGACATAAGTGATCATGTCTCTCTACAACTTTCGATCTCGACAGTTATTTATCATTTTTGTTGTTGACCTTCTGCCAAGCCATTCTCTTAAGCTGTCTGGTATCTTTTATCTTTGCTTCCCTCTATCTCTTCATCCCTCAATTTTCCCAGTTGTTACAATATATTCCAGCTGGTCCCGTCTCCTTATATGGCTAAAAATGATGATTGTTTCTTCCTAATATTGGAAATTAGCTCCCTCTATGTTTTGGCCTTTTTTAGAACGTTGTCATTACTCTTCTTTGCTGTCCATGGTATTCTCAACATTCTTCTGTAAAACCACATTTCTACAGCCTCCAGTGATTTTCTTGTCTGTTGTCTTATTGTCCATGGTTTACATCCATATGTTAAGACTGGCTCTACATAACATTTAAAAACTCTTTTTCTTGTTTCTATTGTCAAAAATGGATTAGACAGTATCTTCCTCATTTTTTGGAAAGCTGCTTTTGTTTGAGCCATTCTGCATCTCGCCTCTGTTGTACATCTACCATCTGAGGTTAACAATGTTCACAGATATTTAAATTCATTTAATTTTAAATTGATTTTGTGATCTAAATATGACATGCCTCGGATCTTATAAAAGCATCGCATCTTAAGTGTTATCTATCTATCTATTGTCCTTTCGAGCCGAAGACAGCACTTAGGGCAGAACCACAATCTCAAAAACAGAAACCTTTGCGTACCAAAGTGGCCCATATTGCAGAGATCACTGCTTCTAAAATCTTTGGCTCTGTTTCCATAAAAATACCTTTTAATGACAGCTTGTCAAGCCATCGATCAACCTCCTTAGTCACGTTGTTTAGAAGTTTAGCAGCATAAAGAATTGTTTTTTAAAACAATTTTCCCCTTAGCATTTCTCTTTACATGTTTGGAACAAATCATTCACATGTATGTGATTGCCTCACTATGGGAACAAATCATTCACATGTATGTGATTGCCTCACTATGGGAACAAATCATTCACATGTATGTGATTACCTCACTATGAGAACAAATCATTCACATGTATGTGATTACCTCACTATGAGAACAAATCATTCACATGTATGTGATTACCTCAATAGACAAAAAAACCGAAACTACTCTAAAGAAAAGCTGTTTATAACTTCAATCAACGAACGTTTATAGACAGTTTTCAGAATAAAATTTTTTTTAAAATTCTGACTAGCGCAGGTCGATTTTTATTTTAATTAAAGTGTTACACTGCTGTTTTATCACTGATACTTTAGTAAATTTGTTCATTTGTGTCTTTCCATGAAGGTAAAATACACGCGCTTCTTGAATTATACATTCAACGTGATTATCAGAATCTGTATTTAATTTTATACAAATTTTAGGGAACTGCGATAGTTCAGTGGTTAGTGAACTGGATTGCAAATGACAAGAGGTAGGGTTCGCTCCCAACCGACGGCTTCCGGGTTCACCCAGCCATAAATGGGTACCGGATTTTTTTTCTGGGAAAGTAAGTCCACACGGACGTGATACTGACCACATTACCTAAAAAATCATGTGCTGAAGGTTTGTAAAAAATTATGGTCACGAACACCATATTCCCTTTACGCTACATAGCGTAACAGGGGCTCTTTACTTTTTAAAAAATACACATTTTATGGTAAAAAAAATGAATATTCCCCCCCCCCCCAACATATTTGCCAATATTTTATCTTAGTGTTTAGAGATTTAAATGCTAAAATATAATTCAAATATTAAATATTTACTTTAGGCTGAAATCATACGTTTTATCTCTGGTGACACAAATTGAAACCACTCCCATAAAATGCCAATTTTAAGAATGAGAGGAATGTATTACGCTTAGAATATCATCTAAAAATACCGCAAAATTGACAAAACTATAGTTCGTATAAAGAGAAGAGAACAGCTGGAATATATTGTAACAACTGGGAAAATTGAGGGACGAAGAGATAGAGGGAAGCAAAGAGAAAAAAATAACAGACAGCTTAAGAGAATGGCTTGGCAGAAGGTCAACAACAGAAATGATAAATAGCTGCCGAGATTGAAAGTTGTGGAGAGACATGATCACCTACGCCAGCAGGCCCGGTACTTGATGATGATAATAGTTCGTTCAGAAATTGGTGCCCACAGAGTTGATCAATTATCTCGGAAACTGATGAATTTCTGTCATTCTTTTTCATGAAATCTTATTTTGTCACCGACCTTCAGATTTGATAACATTTAAGTACAAAGGTAGTCTGAATTTTGAACAAATCGATTTTTATTATATAATTTTAGGAAAATATCAAACCGTGTGCTCTAAACATTAGATTTTACTATAAATTATGTTAATTTTCTAACAATGCAGGTCAAAGGCGTATCCGTATCACATTGAAGAGGGTCACAATGTTTCATTTGATTTTATATCTTCGTCATTGAGATAGGTAATTGCAAAAGTAACTGTACAATAACACAGTTACCTTTTGCATAGTGATGAATTTACACTTTAAACTCTTCATGATTTTAAAAATCAAGTAGTCACTTCACAACAGCTTACAAATTATCACATGTAAAGGAATATACATTAATAGTAAATATTTTGTCAAAGTACGCCTCTGAACCTATTTAACAAGAAATCGGAAATGACAAAAGTGGTGCGTCTTTCAAAATCACGTTCAGTGAGTGCGAGCAAGTGCTAAGATTGTGTGGATAAACACGTGACATTTTGCCTTCTTAAATGACAATGTTGATTACAACAAATGTGACTTTGTAAACTCCTACAAATTAGGACAACCAAGAAAATCATATTTTTATAAACCTTAAAGAAACAAAAATCTTTCCTAAATGCATGACAGTAGGGGGAAAAAAATCAGGCTTAAGGTCGGTGAACAAAATAAGATTTCATGAAAAAAACATTGAAATTCATCAAGTAGTTTCCGAGATAATTAATAAACTCTGTGGGCACGAATTTATGAACGAACTATAGAACTAAAATACAGCTATTTAGGTGAGAACTAACAGCTGTGATTATACCCCTTAGCTCTCACACACATGCAGAGCATATTATTTACGAATATTGAAATAATTGGTAATAGAGTTATTTCCCCATTATCATTATCAACCCTACTTGTCTTCTCATGATAACCTACTTATCAATCCGGATGCTCTTAAATATGTCACGTGACAATTAATTGAAAATATGGTCTGCAAATAAGAGTGTAGTTAAGCCCTAAGTAATGATATAAGAGCGATTAGTGTCCGATGGAGCAGTTAAAGGCTGGTCACGAACGTGATTGCTAGTACTTAATGTAAGTAAATCTCAATTTAGAAAACGCATGTTTTTGGATCGATTCCACAGTATAGTTGGGTTTGGGGGGAAGTTGATTTCGCGATTTGATAAATAACATTTATTTTTTAGCGTTGTTTTTTTTTTAACGTTATTTTTAATGTGCGCACTTTCTGTCACTTTGTGTGTGTGTGTGTGTGTGTGTGTGTGTGTGTGTGTGTGTGTGTGTGTTTTAATTCGCGCAAACTGACGTTTGAAAGTGAATGCGACCTTTATTTTTGTATGTGGAAGTCGTTTGGAATCGTCGTCTGTGCAACTCACAGGGCATGCACGGATGTCGACGTTTGTCAAATAGCTTGGCAGGATGCTGTTAAATGAGCTGGAGCGGATATGGGGAATTCTCGAATACAGTGAAACTAATTTAGGATGTTAGTCACAGCTGAATTTTATGTTTTATTTTCGTTAGTACATCTTGCAGCATTTCCGTGTGTACATCTTGTAGTATTTCCATGTGTACATTTGTAGCATTTCCGTGTGTATATCTTGTAATATTTTCGTGTGTACATCTTGTACTATTTCCGTGTGTACATCTTGCAGTATTTCCGTGTGTACATCTTGTAGTATTTCCGTGTGTACATCTTGTTGTATTTCTGTGTGTACATCTTGTAGTATTTCCGTGTGTACATCTTGTACTATTTCCGTGTGTACATCTTGTAGTATTTCCATGTGTACATCTTGTAGTATTTCCGTGTGTACATCTTGTAGTATTTCCGTGTGTACATCTTGTACTATTTTCGTGTGTACATCTTGTACTATTTCCGTGTGTACATCTTGTAGTATTTCCATGTGTACATCTTGTAGTATTTCCGTGTGTACATCTTGTAGTATTTCCGTGTGTATATCTTGTACTATTTTCGTGTGTACATCTTGTACTATTTCCGTGTGTACATCTTGTAGTGATGCTTCTGCGGCCACCGGGGCTTGTTATGAAGAAGAAATCACTATACTATACAGAGTGTCCGATAAATAATGTACCTTTTTCAGAACACAATTACAATCGGCCCCTCTGATGTAATATGACGATCCTTATTATGCCAAAGATAATATCATATCTTAAAGTTATCTCATTCTACCTTACAAAGATTCATTATGGGCGCCCTTCGTGACACGGCAGATATCTATTTGACAGTCCATTTCCTCCAATACTCGACCCGTATTCTACAGCTCAAAATGCCATCTGTTGTTCTTTGGGCACCATCTTAGACAAATATATGTGTATGCGTTCGACTGGTATTTCAGTTAAAACTTATGTACTTTAATTATAAACGGTGCTGTTTACAAGTCTTTGCACACACTGGTTAGCTGGATAATAAAAATAAAGAAAAGGGTACTTTTTTTCTGACACCCTGTATATCTTAATATTTATTTATCTACTTTAATCTAACAAAAAAATTGTGTTTGTTTCGTTAACACTGAGTTACTTTGGTGCTGTTTTTATAATATAAGTTCCAACAAGTCCTAACAAAAAAGATGTTCTTTGGCAAAACAAAACAAAAAAAAGCAAAACTGCAGCGCATGCGCGCTAGTAACAGGAAATGGCTTGAAAGTAGCAAGCTTGTATGTAGCTTCTCTTCTGCTGGACTCGTTCCAGATCTTCCCTGGAGGCGCCGAGGTCTTGCAGCGTTTCGTACGTGATGTCCATTACCCTCTTCAGGAGACGGTCAGCGATCTGCATGTGTGGTGATGTTTGCTATAAAAGGAGAGGTAAAAAAAGAAAAACTATCAAAACAGTTCATTCAAATAAAGACACAATATTCATAACATCATGAAGGCTGGCGCAGGTGATCATGTCTTTCAATAACTCTCTATTCGCAGTCAAGTAAAAAAAAAAATGTAGAGAGCCCCGTAACGCCAAGTGGCGTATATGGAACATCGAGTTATTGAGTTATTTGCGGGTCATCATCATTGCACTCCGAACATGTTCATAGGTGCTCAGATCCCCTCCTCAGCAAGTCCCTCAGTGTCCAGCGACTGACGACTCCAGTTCTGTGTTGGTTGATAAGTCTTCTTCTCTGTGCCCATCTTAACTCCCATCTCTTTCATCCAAAGGTGTGACGTGGAAGCATGGTTGTCGAAGTCCTGTGCTCATCCCACATCTCGGAGGACATTGATGATGTCTGCCCGATCCATTGGTTGACCGTCCTCAACAACAACGAAGCCAGCCAACCTGTCCGCTCGTTCATTTCCCCGTACTCCCGCATGTCCTGGGACGTACACAAAGGTGACCTTACGTATTTTTTACTTTACCAATAACTCTAACCGTTGCATGCATACAGAGCCTGCCTCCGCTTTTCGTATCATGCTCATCGAATCACTCAGTATAGAGGCGTGGGTGTAGTCTTGTGACTCTAACCAGATGAATGATGGTCACTGTCATCACCTCTCCATCTTATGTAACATATTGTCTATCATCAACTAAGAGAAACCTGAAGTAGATTATATATATCAAAATATAATGATTTAATATTTCGTATGAGACAAATATGGAACAAATGACATTTTAGACAATCATCATCATCAAGTGTCATGCCTGCTGGCGTAGGTGATCATGTCTCTCCACAACTTTTGATCTCGACAGTTATTTATCATTTCTGTTGTTGACCTTCTGCCAAGCCTTTCTCTTAAGCTGTCTGGTATTTCTCTCTTTGCTTCCCTCTATCTCTTCGTCCCTCAATTTTCCCAGTTGTTACAATATATTCCAATTGTTCCCTTCTCATTACATGGCCAGAAAATGATGATTGTTTCTTCCTAATATTGGAAATTAGCTCTCTTTTTGCTTTGGCCTCTCTCAGAACGTTTTCATTACTCTACTTAGCTGTCTATGGTATTCTCGACATTCTTATTTCTACAGCCTCAATCCAATATGGTGTTAATCTATAATTTTTACAGACCTTCGGCACAAGAGTTTTGGAGTAATCTGATCGGTATTACGCCCGTGCTGCTTTACATTCTCACAAAAATAACCGGTACCCGTTTAAGGCTGGGTGAACCTGGAAGCCGTCGATCAGGATCGAACCCAACCTCTTGTCCTTTCGTAGTCTAATGACAAACCACTGAGCTATCGCGGCTCCCTCTATCCACAGGGCACCGTATCAGTTCTGTTGTTGACTGTTTTCCATGCCATGAAACCAAGCTACCTAGTATCTCCCCTTACTGTCGTCCTCGATTTCTCCTTCCATGTACTTTGCCAGCTGTAACCAAGTACTCAAACAGGAAAAATGAAAATATTTCAGAGACATACAAGCCTGGAGAAGGTCAAGGTCAAGTACGAGACTTGAATCGGCGACTTATACGCGAGTTTTCACCCATTTGTGCTCGGCCACTGCCCAGAAGTGTTCGGAGACTTCTGGATAGTATCGCTTCAAGCATGGAAACTCACGATGCGAAGCGGTATTCCTCACCTTCCCCGAGTAATATACCCTGGTACCAATTTCTTCCAGCGGCTGGGTCGAATGCGGGGGTATTTTTTTCCAACCACGAGTACAATTCACCAGCGGGAATCGAACACGGGTTGTCCGAACGTCGGTAGTTAAGTCGGGTGGTTTTCCCAACTAGGCTACCGAGGCTTCTAGATATATGGATTGGGGGTGGGTGTAGGGTTTGCTTACGGGTTCTATAAATATTTTACTTTTACTGTCCTTCTATTCTATATAGATATGAATATAAGAAAAAACCAAAACTATGATCACAAACAAAGAAAATTCTCAAGACCTACAAATAAATATCACAGTTGAACGAATAGAATTGGAGACAGTTCAGAGCCTCAACTACCTTGGACATACAAGAACCAGTGATGGAAAATGTACAAATGAAAGAAATAAAAGAAGAGGTATGGCAAAAAGTAATTTTAATGCCATGAAAAATATACTAACATCAAAACAATAACACCAGGGCTGAAACTAAGAATAGCAAAATGTTACATCTTCTCAACATTCCTATATGGTGCAAAAACATGGACATTAGACCAGAAAACAGAACCGAAAATTGAAGCCTTTGAAATGTGGATTTATAGAAGAATAGGTACAACTGAATGGAAAGAAACAAAACAAACGAGGAAATTAGAGAAATCGCCAATCGACCACTAATATCTTCAGTAATCAAGAAAAGACGATGGTCATATTTTGGACATGTGATGAGAAGAGATAATAACCGAATAGCAAAGCAAGCCCTCATGTGGGAAACAACAGGTAAGAGGAAAGAGGAAGACCCAAAGAGACACTGAGAAGAACATTGCTGAGAGAGGCAAAAGCAGCAGGAATCGACACCCTCAGTGAGATAGAGCTGCTTGCACAGAACAGAGACAAATGGCGAGATTTGATAAACGATCTTTAAAAGAATTGAAAACTGCTAGAACAAAAATTCAGATAAGAGAAGGAGTATCTTTGTCTACGCCCTACGAGCCGGCTATGGCTCGAAAGCTCAATAGATAGAAAGAATTTAGATAAAGAGGGAGGAACAAAAAATGATACCAAAATAAGGATATCAAAAGCAAGAGGAGCTTTCATTGCACTGGGAAACATATGGAAATCCTAAGAAATTAGGTTATTGAGTTATTGAGTTATTTGCGGGTCATCATCATTGCACTCCGAACATGTCCATAGGTGCTTAGATCCCCTCCTCAGCAATTCCCTCAGTGTCCAGCGACTGACGACTCCAGTTCTATGTTGGTTGATAAGTCTTCTTACACGGCCACCAAGTTTCTCATTTCTGGCTGTGCCCATCTTAACTCCCATTTCCATCATCCGAAGAAGCGACTTTGATCTGTGTTTGTCGAAGTCCTGTGCTCTTCCCACATCTCGGAGTGCATTGATGACGTCCGCCCGATCCATCGGTTGCCCGTCCTCAACGACAGCGCAGCTAGCCAACCTGTCCGCTCTCTCATTTCCCCGTACTCCCGCATGTCCAGGGACATAGACAAAGGTGACCTTACGTATTTTGGATTTCTGCAACGACTCTACCCATTGCATGCGTACAAAGCCCGCCTCCACTTTTTTTATCATGCTCATCGAATCACTCAGTATACATGCGTGGATGTAGTCTTGTGACTCTAACCATTTGAATGCCTTGGTCACTGCCATCACCTCCATTGTTATGCTACTCGTGGTCATGGCGTATGCACCACTGTCTTCCTTGGCTATTCTGCCTGCCGAACGAAATTAGGTTAAATACAAAAATAACAATTTTCAACTCAAATGTTAAGTCGGTCCTATTATATGGCTGTGAAACATGGAGAACAGCAAAATTGACAATCATGAAGATACAGACTTTCATTAATGGATGCTTACGCAGAATAAAAGGATGGAAATGGCAGGACAAAATCACTAACATAGAATTATCGAAATGTACCAGTCAAATACCAGTGGATAAAGAGATACAGCGAAGACGATGGCGCTGGATAGGACACACACAACGGAAGCCAACTGAGAGTATTACACAATAGGCCCATTTTTGGAATCCCCAGGGGAAAAGACAAAAAGGAAGACCAATGAATTCTTGGAGAAGACAGATAGAAGCAGAAGATGATGGTGAAGACATGGAATGATCTTAAAAGAATGGAAAAAAACAGAATGACTTGGAAAATGTTTGTTGAAGACCTATGCTCGACTGGGAGCTAAAAATGGTAGAAGATGTCGAACTGGGCAGATTTAGCTTCAGAACGTAGCGCGGAGAGCAGCCAGTTTGGCCTATTCTTTTCAATTTGTACCTTGCAATGCCTCTTTTACCGTGCGCGCGTGCACACGGGATCTCCTGTTATTCATCGGTTTCCGATAGGGCTAGACATCTAATCCCACTACCTGGGAGATTGGTTGGTCTTCAACAAACACTTTCAGCTCCCTGTGGAGAATAGGTCTTCAATAAACACTTTCAGGTTCCTGTGAAACATAGGTCTTCAACAAACACATTCAGCTCCCTGTGTAGTATAGGTTTCAACAAAGAATTTCAGCTCCCTGTGTAGCATAGGTTTCAACAAAGACTTTCAGCTCCCTGTGTAGCATAGGTCTTCAACAAACACTTTCAGCTCCCTGTGTAGCATAGGTTTTCAATAAACACTTTCAGCTCCCTGTGTAGCATAGGTCTTCAACAAACACTTTCAGCTCCCTGTGGAGCATAGGCTTTCAACAAACACTTTCAGCTCCCTGTGTAGCATAGGTTTCAACAAACACTTTCAGCTCCCTGTGTAGCATAGGTCTTCAACAAACACTTTCAGCTCCCTGTGTAGCATAGGTTTCAACAAACACTTTCAGCTCCCTGTGTAGCATAGGTTTCAACAAAGACTTTCAGCTCCCTGTGTAGCATAGGTTTCAACAAACACTTTCAGCTCCCTGTGTAGCATAGGTTTCAACAAACAGTTTCAGCTCCCTGTGTAGCATAGGTTTCAACAAAAACTTTCAGCTCCCTGTGTAGCATAGGTTTCAACAAACACTTTCAACTCCCTGTGTAGCATAGGTCTTCAACAAACACTTTCAGCTCCCTGTGTAGCATAGGACTTCAACAAACACTTTCAGCTCCCTGTGTAGCATAGGTCTTCAACAAACACTTTCAGCTCCCTGTGTAGCATAGGTTTCAACAAACACTTTCAGCTCCCTGAGGAGCATAGGTTTCAACAAACACTTTCAGCTGCCTTTGTAGCATAGGTCTTCAACAAACACTTTCAGCTCCCTATGGAGCATAGGTTTCAACAAACACTTTCAGCTCCCTGTGTAGCATTGGTCTTCAACAAACACTTTCAGCTCCCTGTGGAGCATAGGTTTCAACAAACACTTTCAGCTCCCTGTGGATCATAGGTTTCAACAAACACTTTCAGCTCCCTGTGTAGCATAGGTTTCAACAAACACTTTCAGCTCCCTGTGTAGCATAGATTTCAACAAACACTTTCAGCTCCCTGTGTAGCATAGGTCTTCAACAAACACTTTCAGCTCCCTGTGTAGCATAGGTTTCAACAAACACTTTCAGCTCCCTGTGGAGCATAGGTTTCAACAAACACTTTCAGCTCCCTGTGTAGCATAGGTCTTCAACAAACACTTTCAGCTCCCTATGGAGCATAGGTTTCAACAAACACTTTCAGCTCCCTGTGGATCATAGGTTTCAACAAACACTTTCAGCTCCCTGTGTAGCATAGGTTTCAACAAACACTTTCAGCTCCCTGTGTAGCATAGATTTCAACAAACACTTTCAGCTCCCTGTGTAGCATAGGTCTTCAACAAACACTTTCAGCTCCCTGTGTAGCATAGGTCTTCAACAAACACTTTCAGCTCCCTGTGTAGCATAGGTCTTCAACAAACACTTTCAGCTCCCTGTGTAGCATAGGTCTTCAACAAACACTTTCAGCTCCCTGTGCAGCATAGGTTTTCAACAAACACTTTCAGCTCCCTGTGTAGCATAGGTTTCAACAAACACTTTCAGCTCCCTGTGGAGCATAGGTTTCAACAAACACTTTCAGCTCCCTGTGTAGCATAGGTCTTCAACAAACACTTTCAGCTCCCTATGGGGCATAGGTTTCAACAAACACTTTCAGCTCCCTGTGTAGCATTGGTCTTCAACAAACACTTTCAGCTCCCCGTGGAGCATAGGTTTCAACAAACACTTTCACCTCCCTGTGGAGCATAGGTCTTCAACAAACACTTTCAGCTCCCTGTGTAGCATATGTCTTCAACAAACACTTTCAGCTCCCTGTGGAGCATAGGTTTCAACAAACACTTTCCAAGCTATCCTCTTTCTTGCCATTCTGTTAAGATCATTCCATGTCTTCCCCATCATCTTCATCTCTGCATCCATCTGTCTTCTCCAAGAATATTTTGGTCTTCCTCTTTGAGTTTTTCCATGGGGATTCCAGAAAAGGGCCTGTTGTGTAATACTCTCAGTTGCCTTCCGCCATCATCTTCGCTGTATCTCTTTATCCACTGGTATTTGATTGCTACATTTCCATAATTCTATGTTATAGATTTTGTCCTGCCACAAATGATGACTTAACATTAAAGTTTAACAGTTTTATATTCTCTCTCTCTCTCTCTCTCTCTCTCTCTCTCTCTCTCTCTCTCTCTCTCTCTCTCTGTACGATCAAGACTCAATCATAGTATGATTCCAGACTTTCTCATGAAGTCAGCTGTCGTTTAAGCGAATCCATTGCCACATATATATTTTTTTTATTTTAGAATTTTTATTTCAGTATTTAACCTAATTTCTTTGGACTTCCATATGTTTCCCAGTGCAACAGAAGCTCCTACTGCTTTTGATATCCTTATTTTGGTATCATTTTTTTCCCATTAACTTCGGCTATTATTTGAAAAAAATTAATAAAAATAATGCAAATAATTTGCAGATCAAAAAATAATCTAAGTAATATAGTGGAAAAGAAATTATCGCAAAATTGAAATTATTAACTGCTCCTATCAAGATATTGAAACAATAATTTCAACAGACGAAGAAGAAATTCACGTAAATAACAAAATAACAAATTTGGAATTAAGTAATAAATAATAATAACAGAATAGTAATATTTCATGGACGAATTGATTCTATCAACATTGACGAGTTATTTACTTGAGAAGTCATTAGACATGGGAGTCTGGACCAGAAATATCTGCACATAAACCGCTGAGATCCCGTCTTCAAGAACAGTGATTATCGCTAAGTAGAGCCCCGCCTTGTCCAGAGACTACTAACATAACGCGGTTGCTATTGACAACGCAGACAAACGAGTTCCAACTCAAGGGACGTAATCTTTCACTAAATTACAGGATTTACTATGTAAGAAAGAAGCGTTATCTAAATAACGACTTAGAATGGTGGGGACATAGCAACAAACGTTTCGGTAATGAATTCTGAATGTGGGCGATAAGTCTGTAGTATTTGCGGGGTTTCCAGAAAGGAGATCTCTTCCTTTACATAATCCTTGCTGTAAGAAACGGGCCTACTGAGATGTAGCTCATAAGAACTACAAAGAAGGTATTTTACTTAACATAAGCTGTTAAGGGACGAACGGATTTAGTAAACATGTCGTTGAGAAGAGCAACGAAGAAGCTGACAGAATTCCAGTGAAAGACAAATGATGTCTGGCTGAGTATTATGGACAAAAAGCGTAATACTAATGTAAGTTAATGGATCTTGTTTAGAAATTCATGTAACGCTAGAAACACGTAAGAGGAGCCACTCATGAGGTGATGATCAGGTTAAAGGCCAGAGGGCAACGGGAACCGATATCCTTGAACCCAAACTTGAGTGAGATCATCATCATGTACCATAACAGTTGGCGTAGGTGATCATGTCCTTCCACAATGTTCTATCTACATTGCTTCATATGAGTTCTGTTGTTGACTGTTTGTTATGCCATGACACCAAGTTATTCAGTATTTTCACTCTTTGTCGTCTGCGATCTCTCTTTCCCTGTATTTCGCCAGTTGTAACCAAATATTCCTCTTCTCATGATGTGCCGGGAAAATGTTGATTGTTTCTTTCTGATGTTTCTTAAGGACTCTCTCTTCGTGTTGGCCTCTGAGAATTTCTTCACTGTTTTTTTTAAGCCGTCATGGGAACTTTCAATACTCTTCTGAGAAATCCCATCTCTGTGGCCTCTAACAGTAGTTTTATTTGTTTGTTTACTGTCCATGATTCGCTTTCGTAGGTCAGAATTGGCTTTATATAGCACCGATGAACTCTCTTTCTCACTTCTATTGACTTAATTTCTTGCATAAGACGTTTTTGATTTTCTGAAGTGCTGTTTTGGCATGAGCTATTCTGCTTATAATTTCCGAGGTGCATCTTCCATCTGATGTTATTATTTTGCCCAAGTATTTCAGATGCTGCATTTGTTTCAGATTTGTCTCGTTTATTTTTATGCTGCATGATGGTGATGATTGTTTCTTCGATATAACCATTACTTCTGTTTTCTTACTATTCAGACTGAGACCTTTCTTGTTGCTTTCTTCTACTATTATGTCAATCATTTCTTGTAGTTCATTCTCTGTCTCTGCTATTAAGACTGTGTCATCCGCATATCACAAATTATTTATGTTGTTACCGTTGACTTCAATTCCTTTTTTGTCTACTATTGATCTCATATTTTGGCTGTAAAGTGAAAACAAATCCGGCGACAGAACACAGCCTTTTCTGACTCCTTGTTCTATATTTAAATTGTCTTGTTTGGGTGCTAACTCGTATAGCTGCTGTTTGTTGCCAGTACATGTTTTTATGATTCGCAGATCCTTGCCATCAATGTTTAATTTCTCCAGCATATTTATTATTTCCACATGCTTTACTTTGTCAAATGCTTTCGTGTAGTCTATAAAGCACATATATATAGATCTTTCTTTACCTCTATAGATCATTCTATCAATGTTCTTAAGATTTATATTGCATTATTGGTGCCCTTTCCTTCCATAAATCCACATTGTTCCTCACTTATTTCTGGTTTTATTGTGTTCCTTACACGCCTCATGGTGATTGTTAGTAATGGCGGCAGTAGGTTTGAGCAGTAAACAAATAATTTTAAAGAACTCTCTTTACCTTTTATTGTGTGATACCTTATGAAGGATTTGGCCGAAAAGTTGTAGTTCGTCTGTAACCATTTTATGTTTACTCTATATGTTCCCTGCAGGTAATTTTAATGCCATACAAAAATATACTAACATCAAAACAAATAACACCAGGACTAAAACTAAGAATAGCAAAATGTTATATCTTCTCAATATTCCTATATGGTGCAGAAACATGTACATTACACAAGAAAACAGAAAATTGAAGCCTTTGAAATGTGGATTTATAGAAGAATAGGTAGAATTGGATGGAAAGAAAAGAAAACTAATGAAAAGTTGTAAAAGAAAAAAAATTAAAAGAGAACTACTAAACACAATTAGATCAAGACAAATGAGATTTTTTGGGGCCGTGTTAAAAGACACAACAACCTACTAAAAGTAATATTGGAGGGGAAAATACAAGGTAAAAGAGGCAGAGGCAGACCAAGACTAACATGGACGAGTAACATCAAAAGACGGACAAGAAACATGTGACAATCTGCACCATCAAAGCAAGAGACTGAGCGGAATGGCGCTCCATGGTAGTCAACCTTCGATGCCGAGATGGCACTCGATGATGTTCCCTGCAGCTAAACTCAAAGTCTTGCATTTTATTGTTTTGTGTATTTGTTATATGTGCTTTTCTCCGCTATATTTACCACGTTTTCCCATTATTTGGCACTGCTGATGGGACCTATCGGAAAGGAGAATAAAGGCCACTTGTCCAGCGCAGTCGTAAAGAGGTTTTCTGATCTGTTTTTTTTTCCACTTTAGATTGATAGGAAATCTTTTTGTCGAAACGTTTCAGGGAAAGAGGCATGTTGACGAAACTGGAAAAAAAAATAAAAAATAATCAACAACAGAACATAACGAGAACACACACTGTGAAAGCCAACTGAGAGTATTATACAACAGGCCAATTTTTTAAACCTCAGGGAAAATGGCAAAGAGGATGACCAAAATATTTTTGAGAAGACAGACAGAAGCAGAAATGAAGATGATGGGGAGGACGTAGAAAGAACTTAAAAGAATGGCAAGAAACAGAACGGCTTGGAAAGTGTTTGTTGAAGACCTATGCTCCTCACGGAGCTGAAAGTGTTTCTTGAAGAACTATGCTCCACAGAGAGCTGAAAGTGTTTGTTGAAGACCTATGCTCCACGGGGAGTTGAAAGTGTTTGTTGAAGACCTATGCTCCACAGGGAGTTGAAAGTGTTTGTTGAAGACCTATGCTCCTCACGGAGCTGAAAGTGTTTCTTGAAGAACTATGTTCCACAGAGAGCTGAAAGTGTTTGTTGAAGACCTATGCTCCACAGGGAGCTGAAAGTGTTTGTTGAAGACCTATGCTCCACAGAGAGCTGAAAGTGTTCTTGAAGACCTATGCTCCACAGGGAGTTGAAAGTGTTTGTTGAAGATCTATGCTCCACAGGGAGCTGAAAGTGTTTGTTAAAGACCTATACTCCACAGGGAGCTGAAAGTGTTTGTTGAAGATCTATGCTCCACAGGGAGCTGAAAGTGTTTGTTGAAGATCTATGCTCCATAGAGAGTTGAAAGTGTTCTTGAAGACCTATGCTCCACAGGGAGCTGAAAGTGTTTGTTGAAGATCTATGCTCCACAGGGAGCTGAAAGTGTTTGTTGAAGACCTATGCTCCACAGGGAGCTGAAAGTGTTTGTTGAAGATCTATGCTCCACAGGGAGCTGAAAGTGTTTGTTGAAGATCTATGCTCCATAGAGAGTTGAAAGTGTTCTTGAAGACCTATGCTCCACAGGGAGCTGAAAGTGTTTGTTGAAGACCTATGCTCCACAGGGAGCTGAAAGTGTTTGTTGAAGATCTATGCTCCATAGAGAGTTGAAAGTGTTCTTGAAGACCTATGCTCCACAGGGAGCTGAAAGTGTTTGTTGAAGACCTATGCTCCACAGGGAGCTGAAAGTGTTTGTTGAAGATCTATGCTCCATAGAGAGTTGAAAGTGTTCTTGAAGACCTATGCTCCACAGGGAGCTGAAAGTGTTTGTTGAAGATCTATGCTCCATAGAGAGTTGAAAGTGTTCTTGAAGACCTATGCTCCACAGGGAGCTGAAAGTGTTTGTTGAAGACCTATGCTCCACATGGAGCTGAAAGTGTTTGTTGAAGATCTATGCTCCACATGGAGCTGAAAGTGTTTGTTGAAGATCTATGCTCCACAGAGAGTTGAAAGTGTTCTTGAAGACATATGCTCGACAGAAAGTTGAAAGTGTTCTTGAAGACATATGCTCGACAGAGAGTTGAAAGTGTTCTTGAAGACATATGCTCGACAAGGAGCTGAAAGGTAGAAGAAGAAGAAATCACCATTGCCTCGTCGTCGAGGGGAGATATAATTTGCGGTCTGTTGCTCTTTTGTTCGCCTCTCCTGCCGTTGTTTCCTAGTGCTTCTAATATTCCATCGATCCATCTTTTTGTCGAGGTCGACCCTTGGGTCTGGTGTTCTCACAACGTTTGTTGAAAGCTCGTTGTGTTGTGTGTTGATCACTCTGGCGTGTCACGTAGCTAAACAATTTTATCTGTTTCTTTAAATGAACTATAAAAGAAAAAAAAAGTAAAGTACCCCCGTCATGCCAAGTAGCGTATAGGGAATATGGTGTTAGTGACCATACATTTTACAGATCTTCGGCACATGATTTTTGGGGTAATGTAGTCGGTATTACGCCCGTGCCCCTTTAGTTTCTCAGAAAAAAAATCAGGTACCCATTAAAGGCTGGGTGAACCCGGAAGCCGTCGGTAGTCCAGTTCACTAACCTCTGAGCTATCGCGGCTCCTGATATGAACAATGGCGGAGGCTATTCCTAACTTTTTTCTCAGTTCTTCATTTCTGATCTTATCTCTCAGACTGTTTCCTGTCATTCGTCTGACACATTTCATCTCTGTATAGGTTATTTTTCTTATTGTTCTTGCATCTAGGGTCCAGGTCTGGCATTGGTAGCACAACGTTGGGATGAAGATTGTATTGTAGAGTGCCTGTTTTGTCATGAGAACACCTGCGTGAAAGACATCGCCAATGATGGCTAATCATTTAGTTAGCTGAGTTGGCAGCGTTACCTAATGTTTGGCTTCTCGTGGCAAGGCGATGTGCCAAGGAGTACGGGTTCGATCCTGCTTAGGACCATATATTGTTCTTTGTTTTTTTTTTCTGTTGCTGATTATTTGTCATTTTTTCCGAGGGCTGTAAACATGCATCTTACTCTGAATTGATTCGCTGATTATCGCCTCGGAAGTTTCTCTCCATAATAATATTCATTTATTATAATTTGTCTCTAGAAAGGAAACGGAGAAATGTAGAAAGGAATTGAGGTAATGTAGTAATACATTCTTATTTGTAATTATTTATGGTTTAAGGTATTTAGGACTGTAACTAAAACTTATACTTTTAAGTTGAAAACTAGCAGCCGTGTATCTGTCCATTACACGAATTGCCGTTTGTTGTTTTTGAAGTCAGTGCATCAACTGCCTCATTGTGGTAACCCAATGACGGGACCAGAGCAATAAATCCACACAAACTGGTGACGCTGTAATCAATCTGTGCTACATCTAATTACCATAGTGTAACACTAATCAATTTACAAGCAGTAAAAAAACCACAATAAAACATGCCATTATTTGTATTTATGGCCAATGATGTTTCATATCTTCGTTGCCTTCTTTCCTTTCTTGTTTGCTTTTCAGCGTCGATGGGAGATATAGATTTCGGTGTTTTTTTCCTTCTCTTAGCGTCTCCTGCTGTTATGTTTCCTCCTCCTCTTCATCATCATCATTAAGTCCCGTTTCCGCATCGAAGTTTGGCCTCCATGGAGCGCCATTCCGCTCTGTATCTTGCTTTGATAGTGCAGGTTGTTATAGGCTGACTTGTCCATATTTTGATGTTACTCGTCCACGTTAGTCTTAGTCCCAGCATTCCTCACCAAACATTACTACCTGTCACACCATTCCTTACCAAACATTACTACCTGCATCAAACCCAAACAATAGCACAATCACAACCATGTTCTCACACAACAAACTTCTATTGTAGACTCCATTGCTTTTGTTCTGATCAAAAACAGGAACCAATTTAGCTTTTTTACTTTCTCCTACTTCCATACATCATTATTAAGTGCCGTCTTCGCATCGACGGTTGGCTACCATGGGGCGCCATTCCGCTCTGTCTCTTGCTTTGATGGTGAAGGTTGTCATAGGCTGACTTGTCCATATTTGTATGTTACTCGTCCACGTTAGTCTTAGTCTGTCTCTGCCTCTTTCACCTTGTATTTTCCCTTCCAAGATTACTTTTAGTAGGCTGCTGTGTCTTTTAACAAGCCCCAACAATCTCATTTGTCGTGATAAGTGTCCTAGTGTTTCTTATAATCCATCAATACATTTTGTCGGTGGTCGGCCGGTGAGTCTAGTGTTTCTTATAATCCATCAATACATTTTGTCGGTGGTCGGCCAGTGAGTCTAGTGTTTCTTATAATCCATCAATACATTTTGTCGGTGGTCGGCCAGTGAGTCTAGTGTTTCTTATAATCCATCAATACATTTTGTCGGTGGTCGGCCGTTGAGTCTAATGTTTTTGCATTATTTATTGAAGGCTCGTTGTGTTCTGTTTTGGTCTTTCAGTCTTATCACATGGCTAAACCATTTTATCTGTTGTTTCTTTATTTCTTTTATTCATTCATTTTCCCCTCGAGCCGAAAACAGCTCAGAGCATGGAAGTTATAGTTGTCCATGATTGACGATTAGCTGCTAGTTCTTTTTGTTCTTACTTGTTTTTTAGTCCTGTTGTTGAACCTTTCCTAGTAATTGTCCTCCGTAGCTATTCTCTTGGTCTGCCTTGAGTTCTTTTACTAGATAGTTTCCACATGAATGCCTGACGGGGAAGACTTCCTTCATTCATTCTCAGCACATGACCGATGTATTTCTTCATTCATTCTCAGCACATGACCGATGTATTTCTTCATTCATTCTCAGCACATGACCGATGCATTTCTTCATTCATTCTCAGCACATGACCGATGTATTTCTTCATTCATTCTCAGCACATGACCGATGTATATCTTCATTCATTCTCAGCACATGACCGATGCATTACTTCATTCATTCTCAGCACATGACCGATGTATATCTTCATTCATTCTCAGCACATGACCGATGCATTACTTCATTCATTCTCAGCACATGACCGATGTATTTCTTCATTCATTCTCAGCACATGACCGATGCATTTCCAACGCCGCCTTCTTATAAAGCTCAACACGTTTTCTATGACAGGAATTATTCCTAGCTCTTTTTTCTCAGTTCTTCATTTCTGATCTTATCTCTCAGACTCTTTCCTGTCATTCGTCTAACACATTTCACCTCAGTAAAAAAAAGTAAAGTCCCCAGTCACGCCAAGTGGCGTATAGGGAATATGGTGTACTTCTTCTTCTACCTTTTTAGCTCCCAGTGGAGCATAGGTCTTCAACAAACACTTTCTAAGTCGTTCTGTCTTTTCCCATTCTTTAAAGATAATTCCATGTCTTCCCGATCATCTTCATCTCTGCTTCTATCTGTCTTCT
Organism: Megaustenia siamemsis; assembly: GCA_032433765.1. Taxonomy (NCBI): domain Eukaryota; kingdom Metazoa; phylum Mollusca; class Gastropoda; order Stylommatophora; family Ariophantidae; genus Megaustenia; species Megaustenia siamemsis. The sequence continues at coordinate 4,665,847 of JAVIAB010000104.1, forward strand.
CCAAGAATTCCTTGGTCTTCCTCTTTGTCTTTTCCCCTGAGGATTCCCAAAAAGGGCCTGTTGTGTAATAATCTCAGTTGGCTTCCGTAGTGTGAGTACTATCCAGCGCCATCGTCTTCGCTGTATCTCTTTATCCACTGGTGTTTGACTGGTACATTTCCATAATTCTATGTTAGTGATTTTGTCCTGCCATTTCCATCCTTTTATTCTGCGTATGCATCCATTAATGAAAGTCTGTACCTTCGTGATTGTCAGTTTTGTTGTTCTCCATGTTTCACAGCCATATAATAGGACCGCCTTAACATTTGAGTTGAAAATGATTATTTTTTTTGTATTTAACCTAATTTCTTTGGATTTCCATCCAGTGCAATGAAAGCTCCTCTTGTTTTTGATATCCTTATTTTGGTATCATTTTCTGTTCCTCCCTCTATCTATGTTACTGCCAAGATATATGTAAGATTGTACGTCTAGTAGAGGTATTTCTCCTAATTTTATTTGGTTATTGCCAACTGTGGGAGCCGCGATAGCTCAGTGGTTAGTGAACTGGACTACCACGGACAAGGGGTAGTGTTCGATCCCAACCGACGGCTTTCGGGTTCACCCAGCCTTAAATGGGTACCGGATTTTTTCTGGGAAAGTAAAGCAGCACGGGCGTAATACTGACCACATTACCCCAAAAATCATGTGCTGAAGGTCTGTAAAATATAGGGTCACTAACGCCATATTTCCCTATACGCCACTTGGCGTGACGGGGGTACTTTACTTTTTCTTTATTGCCAACTGTATTAATTCTCATAATGTTGGTCTTATCTCTATTAATCTTCAGTCCTAGCTGTTTTGATCTCTCATCAAGTATGCTCATTTTATTCTGCATCTGTTGATGGCTGTGTGATAGGAGAGCTATGTCATCAGCAAAGTCTAAATCATCAAGTTGCTTGGTCAGTGACCACTGGATTCCATTTCTGTTGTTTTGAGTTATTTTCATAATCCAATCTATGTCCAGTAGAAAGAGAAATGGAGACAGAAGGCATCCCTGCCTTACTCCCGTTCTTATTTCAAATGCTTCTGTAATCTGTCCTTCATGCACCACACTACATTTCGTTCCTTCATACATTGTTTTTATCAGGTTAATAAACTTTATGGGGATTCCGTAATGACTCAGCAACTTCCAAAGCATTCTTCTGTCTAAACTATCAAATGCCTTTTCGTAATCTATGAATCCAATATAAAGTGGGGATTTTAGTTCTAAACTTTGTTCAACTATTATACGTAGAGTAGTTATTTGATCAGCACATGATCTGTTCTTCTTAAAACCTGCTTGTTCATCTCTCAAATTTTTCTCTCTATAGCCTCTTTTAGTCTCTCCAGAATGATTCTGCTTAATATTTTTCCTGGCACTAATAGTAGCATAATTCTCCTATAATGTGTGCACTTCTGTAAACTTCCTTTCTTTGGTAGTTTGATCATATAACCTTCTTTCTAGTCTTTAGGTATTTCTTCCCTCTCCAAAATTTTATCTAATAGATTATGTAACATCTTGGTAGAGGTGTTAATATCTGCTTTGATTGCTTCCGAAGGAATTTCATCTGGTCCTGTGGCTTTACAATTTTTTAATAGTTTGATGGCTTTCATTATTTCTTCCTTGCTTGGTTTTCCACAGTTAACGTGTAACTCTTCTTCTGCTGGTAGTATATCTGGAGGATTATTTGAGCCGGGTCTGTTCAAAAGTTCTTCAAAGTGCTCTTTCCATCTCTCCATTTGTTCCCTTATATTACTAAGCAGATTTCCTTTCTTATCTTTAATAAAGGCATTGATCTGTTTGTATTTTCCACTTAATTTCTTTGTGCTGTTGTGCAGTTCTTTCATATTCCCTTTATTTGCTGCTGCTTCTACCTCTTTATCTAGTTCATCAATATATTTCCTCTTATCCCTTTTAATGCATCTTCTCACTTCTTTGTTCACCTCTGTGTAAGCTTCCTGTGTCTTGGCTTTATTACTTCTCGTTTTGTTTTTATTTATGTCGGCTTTTTTGTTCTTTCTTTCTTTAATTTTATCCAGGGTCTCTGCTGTCATCCATGCCTTATTCTGGCGTTCTCTTTTCCCCAGTGTTTCTTCGCATGTCTCTTTCAATATATTTTTTATCTGTTTCCAGTGATCTTCTATATTTATTGTATTTTCTAGTTGTTGGAGGACTTGGTATTTGTTTGATACTGTGACTGCGAATTTATCTTTAATTCCTTGTTCTTTAAGAAACCCTACATTGAAATACTTTCTACCCTTATTCGTTGTAGTATACCTTTTTAGTTTAATTTTAAGTTTGGCTATCAGAAGATGATGATCAGAAGCTATATATGTCCCTATATATACTTTTACATCATGTATGGATGACTTAAACTTATCATTAATACACGTGTGATCAATTTATTTTCCGTTCTATGATCTGGTGACACCCATGTAGCCTTGTGTATTCTTTTATGTTGGAATATTGTTCCTCCTAGGCTCACTTCTTAAATGGGTACCGGATTTTTTTCTGCGAAAGTAAAGCGGCATGGTCGTAATACCGACCGCATTACCCCAAAAATCATGTGCTGAAGGTCTGTAAAATTGATGGTCACTAACACCATATTCCCTATACGCCACTTGGCGTGACGGGAGCTCTTTACTTTTTTTTTTTAGGCTCACTTGAATAAGGGCGCGGAAATTCACAAATATCTCTCCATTCTCGTTTATATCTCCAAGTCCATGTTTTCCTATAATCTCTTCGAAGCCTCTGTTGTCTTATCCTACTTTAGCATTTAGGTCTCCCATCAAGATTATAATATCCTTGGCTCGTCTTGCATCCATCTGACATTGTAGCTGTTTATAGAAATCATCTTTAACTAAATCATCCTCATCATTGGTTGGCGCATAGCATTGGATAATGTGTAATTTTATTTTGTTTTTGGTTGTTTTAAATGTTGCTCTCACCGGTCTTGGTCCTACTGCTTCCCATTCTATTAGTGTCGTCTGTGCATTCCTTGATAGCATTATAGCTACCCCTTCACTATGTTGTGCTCCAGGTTCCTGGTGACCTGATGATAAAATCATCTCTCCTGTATTTAGTTTTATTCTTTCCGTTCCTAGCCATCTTGTTTCACACATTCCCAGAATATCTATCTTGTAGTTTGTCATTTCTGCTGCTACCTGTGCAACTTTTCCTTGTTCGTTTAGAGTACGAACATTCCAGGTGCCAATTCTGGAGGATTTCCTGGTAGACAAAGGGTGAGTCAGCAACTCAGACTCCTTATGGCTTTCTATGGCTTGCATCATACGTCTCTTAGACAGAGAGCCCTTCTCTTTCCTGGATGGCAGATTAACTTTTTCTTTCGTTGACTTGTCCATGTTTGTGAAGTTTTTTCGGCTTATTTTTTTACAGTATGGGATAGCCAGTCCCATGCCAAACCCTCCTTTCTCGCCTCTTACGAACATGCCTGGTAGGGTACAGCGCCGCTATTCTTTACTCCCCTTTCGGGCCCCGGCAGCGCATGGGCGAATGCGGAGGGCATATACCACAAAAAAACAAGCCTCAGCAGTCAGACTAGCAGAGGAGGAGACATACGTTGCCTGTATGCAAGAAACTCACCTTAATCCTCAGCATAGATTTAGGATTAGGGGCTACCAAACATTTAGACAGGACAGGGAAGACCACACGGTTGGAATCCTTATACTTATTAAAAATACCATCCCAGAAAAACAGATAGAAGTAGTCACAAACGGAGAGGCAGAGATCATTGGCACTACTTCCATCAACTCCACTAGCACAAGGATATTTAACATATACTGTCCTAATGGCAAATTGCTGAAGCTGGAGTCAGTGGAAATACAACCATGAAAGTGTCTGTAGTATGAGACTTTAACAGCCACTCTGATGGGCGATATAAGGAATCCAATGCTCGAGATGAAGAAGTGGAAAAATGGGAAATAGACAACAACCTATTCCTCATAAACTCTAGCCCAACCTTCTACTCAAGAAGATGGAAAGCAACATCAACTCCCGACCTAGCATTTGCAACAGGGGACATATTCAACAAAATAACCAGAATAGTACTGAACCTACTTGGCGACAGTGACCATAGACCAGTCACACTTTCAGTGGATCTTGCTCACAAACAGGAGATGAAAATACCACTTCACCGCTGGAACTACAAGAGAGAAGACTGGCAAAAGTTTGCCAAGCTCACAGATGCCAACACTGCGCCTACCAACACCCATGAAAAGAAAGTCAATAATATGATAGAGGAGTTAACAAAGGCAATCCTGAGAGCTGCTAAAGAATCAATTCCTAGAAGAGCAAGAGGAAACTATAAACCATACTGGAGCAAGGAAATACAAAGACTACAAGAGAAATTGAACTCTGCCAGAGAACTAGCTGAAACATCACAAAGCACGAAGAGCAACATAACCTATAAAGCAGCCTCTGCCAAATGCAGAAGAGAGGTCAAGATATCAGCAAGACAGAGCTGGAAAGACAAAACAGAGAGCCTCAATCTAAACAAAAATGGATACAAACTCTGGAAACGTGCGAAATCTCTGATCGATGAAAACAACTGCCGGCCTTCAATAACATTAGCACACAATCAGAACACCTAAACAGACAAAAGGGCAGCAAACACGCTGATAGAAACTTACAAAAACATAAGTAGAATAAACATTCCAAAAGACCAACAGAAAGCTGCAAGAAAGGAAAACCGAGATGCAAAACACATGCCTTTAGCACCAGAACACCAGACGATCATCTTTACCCCAACAGAACTAGATGTAGTCCTCGAAGGATTGAAGCTTAAGAGTTCCCCTGGAAAAGATGGAATCACCAACGAAATGCTCCTAAAACTGGGACAGAAAACCAAGAGCCAGCTTCTAAGGATAATAAATGCTAGCTGGAAGAGAGGTCAAATGCCGGCAACATGGAAAGAAGCTATTATGATGCCCATCCTCAAACATGGAAAAGACCCACTGGACCCAAGTAGCTATAGACCAATTAGCCTACTGAGCTGCCTGAGTAAACTCACGGAAAGACTGGTTAACAGAAGACTTATGTGGCATTTGGAGACAAAACAACAAATCGTACCACAACAAAGTGGCTTCCGTCAGCACAGATCAACTGAAAACCTGGTCACCCACATCGAACAGGAAATAGAGGATGCTCTACAAAAAAGAAACACACAATGGGAGTGTTAGTCGACATGGAGAAGGCTTTTGAAAGGGTATGGAGAGAAGGATTAAAGAACAAGCTTTTCAGACTTGGCATCCAAGGCCGTTTATTAAATTGGATATCTCAATACCTACAAGACAGCATGGCCAGAGTACAAGTACATGGACAACTAAGTAAGAGAGCCAGAATCGAACAAGGTGGAGTTCTATCCCCAACGTTCTTTTTAATTTTCATAAATGACATCGTAATGGACATTCCACCCAGAATACACTCAGCAATGTACGCAGACGACCTGACGATATGGGCACGTGAAGAATCTATGTCAGTGGCTAGCTCCAGAATGCAAGATGCCCTAGGAAAACTTGACAAATGGACAAACACCTCGTTACTGCCAATTAACAGAAAAAACTACATATACAATTTTCAGACTATCAAGAAACACACTCTCTGCAAAATTGAAGATAAAGGACCAACACTTCATATTGACCAAAACCCAACATATCTTGGCGTCACCGTGGATCGCAGAATGAACTAGATGACTTGAGAACAACCCTGGACCAACTATGCAATAACTTCCAGAGAGTAGTCATTCAGTGGATACCTTCACACTGTAATATACACGGGAACGAACGCGCAGACAAATTAGCTAAAGAGGGAGGGAGATTACCACAAGAGAACCATCCGCTCAGTTATGATGAAGCCAAATCCATCCTCAAAGGTCAGTTCCATGAAAAATGGAAACGAGAACACCCAAAACATAACGAGAGTGACGGATACCACCAACTATCAAGGAGGGATCAAGTCATCATACTTCGCCTACACACTGGCCACAATAGAATGAGAAATCACATGTTCACCAAATTAAAAATAGGTACAACCAGCCTATGCCACTGTACACTGGACAATATGACTACAAAACATGTTCTACAGGATTGCCCCCAGTACACAGACCTGAGAAGAGCAATGTGGTCCACGCTCACCTCCCTGGAAGAGAAACTATATGGGGCAATCGATTCGCTTAAACAGACAGTTGCCTTCATGAGAGAGTCTGGAATCCTACTCTGATTGAGTCTTGATCGCAGAGATAGAGAGAGAGAGGGAGCGAGAGAGAGAGAGAGAGAGAGAGAGAGAGAGAATGACATGGATAAATCAGATAAACAGAGCAAACAAAAGAGCCAGAGATCGAACAGATATTATGAAGAAATTGGCAGGAAATGGACGGGGGAGCAGGCAGCAATATCTTGAAACGACTATACCTAGGAAGAGTAAGACCAGTCCTAGAGTATAGAGTCACCGCCTGGGCTACAGCTTCCAAATCACACCTTAGCAAAATTGACAGAACACAAAACCAAGCTGCCCGTATCATCACAAGTGCTTTGAAATCTATACCTATCGAGACTCTAGAAACCAGTAACAGGTTTACAACCCTTAGATGACAGACGGGTCACTAAAGTATTGCAACAAGCGGAGAAATATAGAAGGCTCCCTAACCATCACATACACCAAAGAATAACTGGTTTAGGAAAAGTAAGACTAAAGAGGAGCAACTTCGCTGCAATCTCCAAAGAACTGGCAACTAGTAACCCACTACTGTCCCAAACAATGCCGAAACCCATAAGCCCATCTGATATGACTCCTCATGGGAAACACAAAATACCAGAACTTAAGGAAAACATAATAGGAATCATGAAAAAAGGCACCCAAACAGACACAGAGAGAAAACGCATAGCAGAAAAACACACAAACGACAACTATCCACATGACTCCTGGTCCCACATATACACAGATGGCTCAGCTACAAATGCCACCAGAAATGGAGGAGGAGGTGTGTTCTTGAGACTGAATAACCAGGAAGAGATTACCAAGTCAATAGCTACTGGGAAACTGAAGTCCTCAAAGACGCTGCATAAAATGGCTATCCAACACAAAAATAGCGTGCACAAGAAATTGGTGATACTGATTGATACCATCCGACTAAAATAGTATTTCAGAAAATGAAAAATATCTTATGCAACAAATCTATGTCAATAGAAATGAGAATGAGAGTTCATCTGTGCTATATAGAACCAATTCTGACCTATGGAAGCGAATCATGGACAGTAGACAATCAAATGGAAAGACGATTAGAGGCCACAGAGATGGGATTTATCAGAAGAATGTTGAAAGTTCCCTGGACAGATAAAAAGAACAACCAGGACATTTTCAAAAAGGCCAACACAAAAAAAGAGCTCCTAAAAAATATCTGAAAGATACAATCAACATTTTTCGGACACATCATGAGAATGTACTGTGGATAAAAGATGTTATGTAGAGCCAGTCTTAACATATGGATGTGAATCATGGACAATAGGACAACAGACAAGAAAATCACTGGGGGCTGTAGAAATGTGGTTTTACAGAAGAGTGTTGAGAGTACCATGGACAGCTAAGAAGAGTAATGAAAACATTCTGAAAGAGGTCAAAGCAAAAAGAGAGCTAATTTCCAATATTAGGAAGAAACAATCAAATTTTTTTTAGAAATGTAATGAGAAGGGAACAGCTGGAATATATTGTAACAACTGGGAAAATTGAGGGATAGAGATAGAGGGAAGCAAAGAGAAAAGATATCAGACAGCTTAAGAGAATGGCTTGGTAGAATATCAACAGCAGAAATGATAAACAATTGTCGAGATCGAAAGTTGTGGAAAGACATGATCGGCTACGCCAGCAGGCATGGTACTTAATGGTGAAATGATGATATTTTGGGAGAATTATGTTACATCCCCTTTATCAAAGCGATGTATTATCATCCATATCTTGTTAACGTGGTTACCCTGTAACATTTCCCTCGTGAACGCCCTAGCAGGCTGTTAACAGCCTCTCCGCCACTGCACAGTTGCCCAACATGCAAACAACACGCCTGACTGTCGCAGCTAATTCGTCACGTCCTGCGACTCCATTGCCCATTGTTTGTTCAGATTTCTCCTGAGCTGAATCCATTACAAAACTTAGGCAATATGTTTATCTTGTCCTGACACGCACCATGTCATGTCCTTCTGGCCATGTCTCCCAGCTCACTTGACATTTTCTATCTGCCGATCTCAGCTAAAGAAGTGGCGTATCCGGGTTGGGGTATACAACTATACCGCAACTGCAGTAAAGCTGGCGGTGTGGCTAGGAACAGTGTATATGTTTTTAATTTTTCGTTTTTTTTTCTTATTTCCTCCCTCATTTGCGGTTCAGCGTCGAATGGAGATATAATTTGCGGTCTTTAGCTGTTCTGTTCGTCTCTGCTGCTGTTATGTTTCCTAGTGTTTCTAATATTCCGACAATCCATCTTTTTCGTGGGTAGTCCTTGGGACCCTAGTGTTCTCGTAACGTTTGTTGAAGGCTCGTTGTTTTGTGTTTTGAACTTTCTGTCTTGTCACGTGGCCAAACTTTTTTATCTGTTGTTTCTTTATATATTCTACGGCGGGGGTTCTCCTAGTTTGTTTTTCAGTTCTTCATTTCTGATCTCATCTCTCAGACTGTTTCCTGTCATTCGTCTAAATATTTCATCTCTGTAGAGGTTATTTTTCTTATTGTTCTTGCATCTAGGGTCCTGGACTGGCATTGGTAGCACAACGTTGGGATGAAGATTGTAGTGTACAGTGCCCGTTTTGCCTCCAGAGTTATTTCCTTGTTAGACAATAGCAGTGATAGCTGTCCAATGATTTAACAAGCTTTGTTGCATCTTTAGTCTAACTCTGCTGTTTGAGAATTATCGTTTGTCACTAGACTTCCTAGGTATTTAAATTCCTCTACTTGTTTTAGTTGTCTGCCTTCTATAGTTATGTTGATGTTCTGTTTCTATTTTGCAATATTCATGACTTCTGCTTTGTTGATGTTGATTTCCATGTTGTATTTTGTGCCTGTGCTGTTGAATCTATTTAAGTGTTCTTGTAGGTCTGCTGTTTGTCCCTGTATTATTGCCTGATCGTCTACAAATAAAAGCTCGTTCATCTCCTCTGTATATGATGTGTTGGCTAACATGTATATATAGTCCATGTATGTAATAAATAGTATCGGGGATAGTACGCACCCCTGTCTTACACCTGATCTGACTTCGAAGTGGTCCGTGTAGCTGCTGTTGTTGTCATCATCATCAAGTGCCATGCCTGCTGGCGTAGGTGATCATGTCTCTCCACAACTTTCGATCACGACAATTATTTATCATTTCCGCTGTAGACCTTCTGCCAAGCCATTCTCTTAAGCTGTCTGTTGTCTTTTCTCTTTGCTTCCCTCCATCTCTTCGTCCCTCAATTTTTCCAGTTGTTACAATATATTCCAGCTGTTCTCTTCTCATTACATGGCCAAAAATGATGATTGTTTCTTCCTAATATTAGAAATTAGCTCTCTTTTTGCTTTAACCTCTTTCAGAACAGTTTCATTACTCATCTTAGATGTACATGGTATTCTCAACATTCTTCAGTAAAACCACATTTCTACAGCCCCCAGTGATTGTCTTGTCTGTTGTCCTATTGTCCATTATTCACATCCTTATGTTAAGACTGGCTCTACGTAACATTTAAGAACTCTTTTTCTTGTTTCTATTGTCAAAAAGGAATTGCATAGTATCTTCCTCATTTTTTGGAAAGCTGCTTTTGCCTGAGCCATGCTGCATCTCGCCACTTTTGTACATCTTCCGTCTGAGGTTAACAAAGTTCGCAAATATTTAAATTAATTTACCTGCACCAGGGATAGATAACATTCCAATAGAAATAATAGCAGAAGCAGGAGAAACAGGAATGCAATGGCTGCACAGAATATTTAATGCAGCATGGCACCAACAACAAGCCCCAGAAGACTGGCAACAGGCAATCATCATACCAATATGGAAAAAGAAAGTTAGCAAAAGAGACTGCAATCAATATAGAGGTATATCTCTTCTCAGCCATGTAGGAAAGCTATACGCTAAAATCTTGGAAAAAAAGGCTGAGACCAATAATAGAACTACAGTTAAGTGATTCTCAAATGGGGTTCCGAAAAAAACCGAGGATGTACTGACGCACTATTCACATTAAAACAGCTTGCAGAAAAAACGACAGAACACAATCAAAACTTATACATAGCCTTCATCGACCAGGGAAAAGCATTCGACAGAGTAAAGAGAGAACAACTGTGGGAGATACTAACAACATACGGAGTAAGCCAACATCTAACCAACCTAATTAAAAGTCTCTACATCAACAGCAGCTGCATAGTCAGAACAGCAGCAGGCTACACAGACCACTTTGAAGTTGGATCAGGTGTAAGGCAGGGGTGCGTACCATCCCCCTACTGTTTATTACATACATGGACTATATATGCAAGCTAGCCAACCCATCAGAGACAGAGGAGATCAACGAGCTTTTATTTGCAGACGATCAGACACTAATACACGAAACAATAGAAGACCTACAAGAACACTTAAACAAACTCAACATCTCAGGCACAAAATACAACATGAAAATCAACATCAACAAAACAGAAGTCATGAATGTCGCCAAAAATAAACAGAACATCAACATAACTATAGAAGGCAGACAACTAAAACAAGTAGAGTAATTCAAATATCTAGGAAGTCTAATGACAAACGATAATTCTCAAACAGCAGAGATAGAATCAAGATGCAACAAAGCTTGTCAAATCATCAGACAGTTATCACCACTATTGTCCAACAAGGAAATAACTCTGGAGGCAAAATGAGCACTCTACAATACAATCTTCATCCCAACGTTGTGCTACCAATGCCATACCTGGACCCTAGATGCAAGAACAATAAGAAAAATAACCTCTACAGAGATGAAATGTGTTAGACGAATGACAGGAAACAGTCTGAGAGATAAGATCAGAAATGAAGAACTGAGAAAAAAGCTAGGAATAGCCCCCGCCATAGAATAAATAAGGAAACAACAGATAAAATGGTTTGGCCATGTGACAAGGCAAAAAGATCAAAACACAACACAACGAGCGTTCAACAAACGTTGTGAGAACACCAGACCCAAGGGTCGACCACGAAAAAGATGGATCGATGGAATATTAGAAGCACTAGGAAACTTAACAGCAGCAGATGCGAACAGAAGAACAAAAGACTGCAAATTATATCTCCACTCGACGCTGAAAGGCAGATGAGAAAGGAAAGAAGAAGAAGATGATATACCGGTTTTAATATTTTTCCACTTATTTTATTTTGCACTGAAGTGATTTCTTTTTCTTTGTTGTTACCATTACTTCTGTCTTTTTGCTATTAAGGCTGGGTCCTTTATTTTTGCTTTCTTTCACTATAATGTCCAACATTTCTTGTAACTCATTTTCACACTTAGCGATTAAGACTGTATCATCAGCATACCTTAGATTATTTATATTATGACCTCCAATTGTTGTTCCAGGCATGCCCCTTATGGATCTTGAAATAATCTCACTATAAATATTAAACAAATCTGGTGACAGCACACAACCTTGTCTAACACCCTGTTTTATTTGTTGAAACATTCCCAATTGGTTTCCAGTTCTTATGGCCGCTGTTTGTTGCCAGTACATGTTCTTTATTATTCTTAGATCTTTGCTGTCTACGTTTATGCTTTCTAAAATTGTGATTATCTCTTGGTGCTTTGCTTTGTCAAATGCTTTGGTATAATCTATGAAACATAGGTATAGATCTGTTTTCACCTCTATGGAAAATTGAGGGACGAAGAGATAGAGGGAAGCAAAGAGAAAAGATACCAGACAGCTTAAGAGAATGGCTTGGTAGAAGGTCAACAACAGAAATGATAAATAACTGTCGAGATCGAATGTTGTGGAGAGACATAAACACCTACGCCAGCAGGCACAGCACTTGTTGATGTTGACTGCAAACCTCCACACAACGCATCAACGACCATTTAACGCCCTTTTAGAACAGATAACGATTAGGACCATCACTTCCATTAGTAATCATTGGGTAAATGTCATTAAAAAAAAAGAAACGTGGACATTAAGTTGGGAAAAAAAAGAAAGGAAAGACCACAACTAATGAAATGAGATGTTTTCGGAGAATACTTGATGTGACAATAAGAGACAAAATAAGAGAAGAAGAAACGGTCAAATAAGAAGGGGCGACTATCGCCACGCATTCATCACATGACGCGAAACATGTCAAGTATTCTGTCATTTTTTGTTCTAAAAATAGCACCATTTTGCGTCACTTCCTATTTTTTTGAGATCCCCTGGGGTTTTCTGAGAGATTGGGGATAAATATAACCCTGCAGGGGCAGTCGTTTGTTGGGTATGGTTTTTATGTCAAATACCATTTGATGATTATTATAATTCCTGAATTGTTGTTGGATTGACACGAGCCTTTCGGTCTTATACCGTCCATGGTGTTGCTGGCGACAATGTCTTTCTTGCATTTCTGGGTTCTGATGGATAAATTGGGCATTTTTTGTATTACAGGAACAGCAGAACAAAGTCTTCTATACTAGTAGTCCCACCACAGCAACACTAGTTCTTCTATATCAGTTGTCACACCACAGCAATACTAGTTCTTCTATATCAATTGTCCCACCACAGCAATACTAGTTCTTCTATATCAATTGTCCCACCACAGCAATACTAGTTCTTCTATATCAATTGTCCCACCACAGCAACACTAGTTCTTCTATATCAATTGTCCCACCACAGCAATACTAGTTCTTCTATATCAATTGTCCCACCACAGCAATACTAGTTCTTCTATATCAGCTGTCCCACCATAGAAATACTAGGTCTTCTATATCAGCACTCCCACCACTATCATAGAGGAACAACAAAACTAGGTCTTCTATATCAACAGTCCCACCACTATCATAGTGGAACAACAAAATATGGTCTTCTATATCAGCAGTCCCACCACTATCTTAGAGGAACAACAAAACTAGGTCTTCTATATCAACAGTCCCACCACTATCATAGAGGAACAACAAAACTAGGTCTTCTATATCAACAGTCCCACCACTATCATAGGGGAACACCAAAACTAGGTCTTCTATATCAACAGTCCCACCACTATCATAGAGGAACACCAAAACTAGGTCTTCTATATGAGCAGTCCCACCACTATCATAGAGGAACAACAAAACTAGGTCTTCTATATCAACAGTCCCACCACTATCATAGAGGAACAACAAAACTAGGTCTTCTATATCAACAGTCCCACCACTATCATAGAGGAACACCAAAACTAGGTCTTCTATATCAACAGTCCCACCACTATCATAGTGGAACAACAAAATATGGTCTTCTATATCAGCACTCCCACCACTATCATAGAGGAACAACAAAATATGGTCTTCTATATCAGCAGTCCCACCACTATCATAGAGGAACACCAAAACTAGGTCTTCTATATCAACAGTCCCACCACTATCATAGAGGAACAACAAAACTAGGTCTTCTATATCAACAGTCCCACCACTATCATAGGGGAACACCAAAACTAGGTCTTCTATATCAACAGTCCCACCACTATCATAGAGGAACACCAAAACTAGGTCTTCTATATGAGCAGTCCCACCACTATCATAGAGGAACAACAAAACTAGGTCTTCTATATCAACAGTCCCACCACTATCATAGAGGAACAACAAAACTAGGTCTTCTATATCAACAGTCCCACCACTATCATAGAGGAACACCAAAACTAGGTCTTCTATATCAACAGTCCCACCACTATCATAGTGGAACAACAAAATATGGTCTTCTATATCAGCACTCCCACCACTATCATAGTGGAACAACAAAATATGGTCTTCTATATCAGCAGTCCCACCACTATCATAGAGGAACAACAAAACTAGGTCTTCTATATCAACAGTCCCACCACTATCATAGAGGAACAACAAAACTAGGTCTTCTATATCAACAGTCACACCACTATCATAGAGGAACAACAAAACTAGGTATTCTATATCAACAGTCCCACCACTATCATAGGGGAACACCAAAACTAGGTCTTCTATATCAACAGTCCCACCACTATCATAGAGGAACACCAAAACTAGGTCTTCTATATGAGCAGTCCCACCACTATCATAGAGGAACAACAAAACTAGGTCTTCTATATCAACAGTCCCACCACTATCATAGAGGAACAACAAAACTAGGTCTTCTATATCAACAGTCCCACCACTATCATAGAGGAACACCAAAACTAGGTCTTCTATATCAGCAGTCCCACCACTATCATAGAGGAACACCAAAACTAGGTCGTCTATATCACTACGGAGGCATGGTTCACCTCATCTCGTAAGCCAACCTATTTTGATAACTTGTATCCAAAGCCTAAGTCGTCCTTCTTCTTCTTTTTCAGAAGATCTCGCTGGGGCACCAATGACAGACTTCCCCGATCTTCTCCCTTTCTAACTTTTATATTTTTAGTCATTCTTTCATCATCATCAACATGTGCCATTCCTGTTTGTGTAAGCGATCATGTCAATCTACAATCTTCTATCTACGGTGCATCGTATCAGTTCAGTTGTTCTATTTTCCATGCCATGAAATCAAGATATCGAGTATCTTCTCTCTTTGTCGTCCGCGATCTCTCTTTCCTTGTATTTTGCCAGTTGTAACCAAGTATTCCAAATTTCCTCTTCTCATAATGTGTTCAAAAAATGTTGTTTCTTTCTAATGTTTCTTAGGAGCTCCCTTTTTGTGCTGGCCTCTTTGAGAATTTCCTCATTGGTCTTTTTAGTTGTCCAGGGAACTTTCAACATTCTTCTGAGAAATCCCATCTCTGTGGCCTCTAATAGTATTTGTATTTGTTTGTGTGCTGTCCATGATTCGCTTCCATACGTTAGAATTGGCTCTATATAGCATCGATGAACTATCTTTCTCAATTCTATGAACATATACTTGTTGCATAATACGTTTTTCATTTTCTGAAATTCTTTTTTGACCTGAGCTATTCTGCTTTTTATTTCAGTGGTGCATCTTCTATCTGATGTTATTATTGTGTCCAAGTATTTGAAACGTTGCACTTGTTTCAGATTTGTCCTGTTTATTTTTATGCTGCATGATGGTGATGATTGTTTCTTCGATATAACCATTACTTCTGTTTTCTTACTATTCAAACCGAGACCTTTCTTGCTGCTTTAGTCATTCTATGGTACACTGCGAAGTTGAGGCCTGTCTTTTCTTGGATATTATCTTCCCAACTCTTCCT
Source organism: Megaustenia siamemsis (assembly GCA_032433765.1). Classification (NCBI taxonomy): domain Eukaryota; kingdom Metazoa; phylum Mollusca; class Gastropoda; order Stylommatophora; family Ariophantidae; genus Megaustenia; species Megaustenia siamemsis. The sequence goes on from JAVIAB010000104.1 coordinate 4,681,215, forward strand.
CTGCCTACATCCCCTCGTTCTTTTCACTATTCCTTGCAAAATGGTCTTTGCTAGAACTGACGAACGAGACACGTGACCAAAACCATTTAATCTCACGTTTCTTCACAATAGTCAAAAGATCATCATGTACTCCAATTGTTTGTTGCATCCTTTTGCGAATTGTGTCACTTGTGGGGAAGAGGCAAATAATTGTAGTGCTGCGGTAAAGTTGGTAGTAGGAGCCATAGTGGGGTGTAACCTACACTCCAGCAATGTATTGTGACAGTTTTACAATAAAGGGACACAACAAAATATTGACGTCTCGGTCTACATATAGTCTTCTTCAGAAAACTAGGAGAACACAAACAAGCGACGAAATAAAGATAAACTGTACTACATCAAGGATGAGCGAAGCAGGTAAATCAAGGAGAAATAAACAGAGTGAAGGTAAGGTAAAGAACGAGACTTGAACCGGCGTCTTAGCACGCGAGTTTCCACCCATATGTGCTCGGCCGCCTATCCAGAAATGTTCGGAAATTTCTGTATAGTGTCTCCTCAAGCATCGAAACTCAGATGCGAGGCAACATTCCTCACCTTCCCAGGGTAATACCCTGGTACCCATTTCTGCCAACGGCTGGGTCGACCGTGGGAGTATTTTTTTTTTCCCCAACCACGAGTACAATTCACACTGCTCCCAGCGGGAATCGAATACTGGTTGTCCGAACGTCGGTGGTCCAGTCGGGTGGTTTTCCCAACTAGGCTACCGAGGCCAACTAACTGAGGGATGGGAGATTAAATGATAAAATGAAAGACAGATGTGCTACATATCGGAAGATAGAAATGGATAACATGTGAAAATTAATAAGTTAAAATGGGAGCCGCGATAGCTCAGTGGTTAGTGAACTGGACTACAAAGGACAAGAGGTAGGGTTCGATCCCAACCGACGGCTTCCGGGTGCACCCAGCCTTAATGGGTACGGATTTTTTATGGGAAAGTAAAGCCGCACGGGCGTAATACCGACCACATTACCCCAAAAATCATGTGCTGAAGGTCTGTAACATTTATGGTCACTAACACCATATTCCCTATACGGCACCTGGCGTGACGAGGGATCTTTACTTTTACTCTTTTTAATAAGTTGATATGTAAATAAAAAATGAAAGCGAGACTGGCGTAAAGTCCACACGTATCGAGCGAGAAGATAACTGCGAATCAAGTGGGACGCAGAAGGGTAGGGGGAAAGGGGTGGGGGGAACAGCCAGGTGATTGGACGAGAAGTTGGACGAGATAATCAGGTATTTTAATGAGATGCTGTCAAGCGTGACATCATTTAGTGATACGATCTAAGTAAGAGATCCACAAAAACTTATGGTGCTAAGTCATCTTAATAATATGACGATCATCATTTTCAAGAGGACGTGAACTTCCAGTCAATATGGTGAATAGGCGGCAGTAACCATTAAAGGCTATGGCTAAAAAGTGTTCCTTGTTGCAGTTTCCTCATATTCCAAGTCCGGCTTGTTGCAGGAGCTACTGAGTTAAGTGCTCTGTGCACACCGTGAGCTGTGTGTTTCATCCGTTTTGATCATGTTTCGATATTCCAATTGTTTACGATGAATGATGATATCGTATGACGGGAAACAGTTGGCTGTGTTCACTTTCTGTGCGGTTTCGCCTTATGTCTTTTGGCGTGTGCTGAGATTGCTATGATGGGGTCTACAGCTACCTTTCTTTGTTTGGAAGATGATATAATAATTTGGATGATTCCACTGGCACAGGCGGTTGATCAATTAAGGATTTTAATTCGTTTGCAGTGATGCCGGGGCCTTCCATGACCATAACGATAACAATCATCTATATAACTTGTGCTTTCTCAGGCGTATAGTAAAATAGGTATAATATTGGTACTAATGAGTCTCATTTTAGATCCAAGAGTGATTTTCTTATCTTTCCAAATAGGTCTAAATCTTGAAATCTTCCTGTAATTTGCGCTATTATTATCGATATTTCAAGTACGACGGAAAGACTAAAACTATGATCATAAACAAAGAAAATACTCAAAACCTACAAGTTGATATCATAATTGAAGGAATAGACCCGGAGACAGTTCAGAGCTACAACTACCTAGGACACCCTATAACCAGTGATGGAAAATGTAAAAGTGAAATAAACAAAAGAATAGGAATGGCAAAAAGTAATTTTAATGCCATGAAAAACATACTAACATTAAAACAAATAACACCAGGGCTAAAACTAAGAATAGCAAAATGTTATATCTTCTCGACACTCGTGTATGGTGCAGAAACATGGACATTAACCAATAAAAGAGAACAGAAAATTGAAGCCTTTGAAATGTGGATATATAGAAGAATAGGTAGAATTGGATGGAAAGAAAAGAAAACAAACGATGAAGTCGTAAAACAACTAAAAATGAAAATAGAACTACTGAACACAATTCAAGCAAGATAAATGAAATTGTTGGGGTATGCTAAATGACACAACAGCCTACTAAAGGTAATCTTGAAGGGGAAAATACAAGGTAAAAGAGACAAATGCAGACTAAGACTAACATGGACGAGTAACATCAAAAGATGGACAAGTCAGCCTATGACAACCTGAACATCAAAGCAAGAGACAAAGCAGAATGGCGCTCCATGGTAGTCAACCTTCGATACGGAGACGACACTTAATAATGATGATTTCATGTAAAAATATTAAAATTACAGAAAACCAAACTGACTCCACCAACTTGACAGATAACCGACTTATCTCTCGAAGTCAGAAGTTCCCAAAAGAAGCGGCAGACGTATTCGTTTTACTTTATTTATTTTGTAGTATCCACAGTTTAACATCACAAGTACCAGCCATAACGTACTTTACATACAACATTGGACTTCCGGTCAATATTGCAGAGAGGCGGCAAGAGCAAATTTAGGCTTAGTCTGAAAAGTGTTCCTTGTTGTAGTTTCCTCATATTCCAAGTCCGGCTTGATGCCGGAGCTACTGAGTTAAGTGCTCTGTGCACACCGTGAGCTGTGTGTTTCATCCGTTTTGATCGTGTTTCGATATTCCGATTGCTTACGATGAATGATGATATCGTATGACGGGGAGCAGATGGTCCATTTTCAGAGTGTTCACTTTCTGTGCGGCTTCGCCTTATGTCTTTTGGCGTGTGCTGAGACTGCAATGATGGGGACTGCAGTTACCTTTCTTTGTCTGGGTGATACGATATTAATTCGGATGATTCCACATTCGTGTGACCGCACGGGCGGTTGAGCAATTATGGATTTTAATTCGTTTGAAGTGATACCAGGGCCTTCCATAACCATAACCATAACCATAACATATAATAGCATCGACGGGAGGCGAAGGCGCGCCTAATAACAGTAGAGCTGGAAGTTGTCAGCTGATGGCTTGCGCCAGGATCGGTGAACCTGAACCATCAAGTTCCAACTCCACCTCTCCGTGGTGCCTCCAGTAACAGACCAACCTGTTTAATCTGGCCATGGAGTAGTGATCAAATAGGGAAGACAACCCGGTACTCAAAAATGTCATGCTGGAGTCGGATGTGTTGAGCCGAAAGGCGCAAATATCACAATTATACTGGAAACCACAACACAAAGCAGACACGCCCTATTAACGTCCTTCTAAGGACGGATGACGAGAAGGTGTACTCCTTTAGCCATCAGGCGAACGCAAGCAAGCATCAGTATCGTCAACACAAGTGCCAGGCCGTGAACTTGATCAACTGTCAAAGTTGACATCTGAATAAGCCAGTAAATTAAACTCTCAAACGAGCTTCAATTGAAGGCAGGATCAATCGTCAAGTAACATAACAACACGGTTATTGTCATTGCATTTAAACAAACAATCAAACTAATTCACAGAGAGACAATAATCAAAGCGATAAAACAATTTCAATTTAGACTTTTACACGTGCAACACTTAATAAGAAAATAAACAATTTCAAATTAAACAAAGCAGAGAAGATCCTTAACAAGAAAATCAATTTCAAACATAGAAAATAAAAAAAAAGTACTTTAATCTCCTTAATCTTACTAAAATACAGCCAGTATTTTGAAATTTGAAAACGTGACTTTAACCGGGAAATGAAAGGACACCACTCAAAGACAGAAATGAAATAAAACACTCAAAATGAAAGTTTTAAGGGTAGAATTTGGCGAGAAAGAAAACACTCCAGAGGAAAAGTGTTTTCACAAATACTTTTAGGAAAGAAGAAACGCTTTCAAACACTTGAGTGTCAAAGAAACACTCAACGGGTAGAAACACTATCAAAACACAGAAATTGAATTGAAAACATAGACAAACGTTAACAAATAATCATCTTCATCATCTTTAAGAAGCGAATAGAAGAGTAAAAGACCTCAAATTATATCTCCCCTCGACGCTGAAAGGCAATCGATGAAGGAAAGAAGAAGATCGTTTTTTAGAGAAATTAAAGGCAAACCATTAGCAAGAATTTTTTTGAGGGAAGAATTCAATTCTTCCGGGGGAGCAGCGATAGCTCAGTGGTTATTGAACTGGACTACAAAGGACAAGATGTAGGCTTCGATCCCAACCGACGGCTTCCGGTTCATCCAGCCTTTAATGGGTACCGGATTTTTTTGTGGGAAAGTAAAGCGGCACGGGCGTAATACCGACCACATTACAACATAAATCATGTGTCGAAGGTCTGTAACATTTATAGTCACTAACACCATATTCCCTATACGCCGCTTGGCGTGACGGGGGTACTTTACTTTTGTTTATGTTAGGGTCCTTATCACTGCACATCAGAGGAACCTATAATGTACTCCTACTTTTCAAATTGAAATATCGAGAATCTCCGAGGGGAACCAATGCGCACGAAATCCGTAGCACGGTCTGAGATACCCGTGTGGGTATATTTTTTTTATCACAATGTTGCTGCACATCGGCCATACTGTAGCCCATTCTTTTTCGATTTGTAACTGTCAATGCTCTTTAACGTGCGCGAGTAGCACACGGGTATCTGATGTTATTGCTGATCCCAGGTATTTGAATCTACTCATATGTTTCAGGGTTGATCCATTTAATGTTACTCTATGTTCTTCTGTTCTCGTTCTCTTGATATTATCATAGTTTCTGTCCTTTAGGTGTTGAGGGTCAGGAAACATTAACAACTATATTATCATCATGTGCCGTGCCGGTTGGCACTGGAGATCATGTCCTTCCACAATCTTCTATCCATTGTGCATCGTATCACTTCTGTTGTTGACTGTTTTCCATGCCATGACACCAAGCTATCTATTATTTTCTCGCCTTGTCGTCCGCGATATCTCTTTCCCTGCATTTTACCAGTTGCAAAAAACTTGCATTCAAAGACAAGAACACAAAGGACAGAAAAACAGAACAAACAAGTCAATTTTGCAAGAAATTACGTTTGAACAACGTAAAGGCATTCTTCCACACATTGAGGCGTACATAACAATAGCTGTGGTAGTAATTGTAGTAGTAATGGAGCTAGTAATAGTACATGTGGTAGTAATTGTAATAGTAGTAATGGAGCTAGTGTTAGTAGATGTGGTAGTAATTGTAGTAGTAATGGAGCTAGTAATAGTACATGTGGTAGTAGTTGTAGTAGTAATGGAGCTAGTAATAGTACATGTGGTAGTAGTTGTAGTAGTAATGGAGCTAGTAATAGTAGTTGTGATAGTAATTGTAATAGTAGTAATGGAGCTAGTAATAGTACATGTGGTAGTAGTAGTAGTAGTAATGGAGCTAGTAATAGTAGTTGTGATAGTAATTGTAATAGTAGTAATGGAGCTAGTAATAGTACATGTGGTAGTAATTGTAATAGTAGTAATGGAGCTAGTAATAGTACATGTGGTAGTAATTGTAATAGTAGTAATGGAGCTAGTAATAGTACATGTGGTAGTAATTGTAATAGTAGTAATGGAGCTAGTAATAGTACATGTGGTAGTAATTGTAATAGTAGTAATGGAGCTAGTAATAGTACATGTGGTAGTAATTGTAATAGTAGTAATGGAGCTAGTAATAGTACATGTGGTAGTAATTGTAATAGTAGTAATGGAGCTAGTAATAGTACATGTGGTAGTAATTGTAATAGTAGTAATTGAGCTAGTGTTAGTAGATGTGGTAGTAATTGTAATAGTAGTAATGGAGCTAGTAATAGTACATGTGGTAGTAATTGTAATAGTAGTAATGGAGCTAGTAATAGTACATGTGGTAGTAATTGTAATAGTAGTAATTGAGCTAGTGTTAGTAGATGTGGTAGTAATTGTAATAGTAGTAATGGAGCTAGTAATAGTACATGTGGTAGTAATTGTAATAGTAGTAATGGAGCTAGTAATAGTACATGTGGTAGTAATTGTAATAGTAGTAATGGAGCTAGTAATAGTACATGTGGTAGTAATTGTAATAGTAGTAATGGAGCTAGTAATAGTAGTTGTGATAGTAATTGTAATAGTAGTAATGGAGCTAGTAATAGTACATGTGGTAGTAATTGTAATAGTAGTAATGGAGCTAGTAATAGTACATGTGGTAGTAATTGTAATAGTAGTAATGGAGCTAGTAATAGTAGTTGTGATAGTAATTGTAATAGTAGTAATGGAGCTAGTAATAGTAGTTGTGATAGTAATTGTAATAGTAGTAATGGAGCTAGTAATAGTACATGTGGTAGTAATTGTAATAGTAGTAATGGAGCTAGTAATAGTACATGTGGTAGTAATTGTAATAGTAGTAATTGAGCTAGTGTTAGTAGATGTGGTAGTAATTGTAACATTAGTAATGGAGCTAGTAATAGTAGTTGTGATAGTAATTGTAATAGTAGTAATGGAGCTAGTAATAGTAGAGTGGTAGTAATTGTAATAGTAGTAATGCAGCTAGTAATAGTAGATGTGATACTAGTTGTGGTAGTAGTTGTAGTAGTAGTAGTAGTAGTAGTAGTAATGGTACTAGTAATAATAGATGTGGTAGTAGTAGTAATAGTGCTAGTAATAATAGATGTGGTAGTAGTAGTAGTAGTAATGGTACTAGTAATAATAGATGTGGTAGTAGTAGTAGTAATGGTGCTAGTAATAATAGATGTGGTGGTAGTTGTAATGGTACTAGTATTAATAGATGTGGTAGTAGTAGTAGTAATGGTACTAGTAATAATACATGTCGTAGTAGTAGTTGTAATGGTACTAGTAATAATAGATGTGGTAGTAGTAGTAGTAATGGTTCTAGTAATAATAGATGTAGTAGTAGTAGTAGTAATGGTACTAGTAATAATACATGTCGTAGTAGTAGTAGTAATGGTACTAGTAATAATAGATGTGGTAGTAGTAGTAGTAATGGTACTAGTAATAATAGATGTGGTAGTAGTAGTAGTAATGGTACTAGTAATAATAGATGTAGTAGTAGTAGTAATGGTACTAGTAATAATAGATGTGGTGGTAGTAGTAGTAATGGTACTAGTAATAATAGATGTGGTAGTAGTAGTTGTAGTAGTAGTAGTAAAGGTACTAGTAATAATAGAAGTGGTAGTAGATGTTGTAGTAGTAATAATGGTGCTAGTAATAATAGATGTGGTAGTAGTTTTTGTAGTAGTAGTAATGGTACTAGTAATAATAGATGTGGTAGTAGTAGTAGTAGTAGTAATGGTGCTAGTAATAATAGATGTGGTAGTAGTAGTAATGGAGCTAGTAATAACAGATGTGGTAGTAGTAGCAATGGTACTAGTAATAATAGATGTGGTAGTAGTAGTAGTAATGGAGCTAGTAATAACAGATGTGGTAGTAGTAGTAATGGTGCTAGTAATAATAGATGTGGTAGTAGTAGTAATGGAGCTAGTAATAACAGATGTGGTAGTAGTAGTAATGGTACTAGTAATAATAGATGTGGTAGTAGTAGTAATGGTACTAGTAATAATAGATGTGGCAGTAGTTGTTGTTGTAGTAGTAGTAATGGTACTAGTAATAATAGATGTGGTAGTAGTAATGGAGCTAGTCATAATAGATGTAGTAGTAGTAATGGAACTAGTAATAGTAGATGTGGTAGTGGTAATGGAGCTAGTAATAATAGATGTAGTAGTAGTAATGGAGCTAGTAATAGTAGATGTGGTAGTAGTAATGGAGCTAGTAATAATAAATGTAGTAGTAGTAATGGAGCTAGTAATAATAGATGTAGTAGTAGTAATGGAGCTAGTAATAGTAGATGTGGTAGTAGTAATGGAGCTAGTAATAGTAGATGTGGTAGTAGTAATGGAGCTAGTAATAGTAGATGTGGTAGTAGTAATGGAGCTAATAATAGTAGATGTGGTAGTAGTAATGGAGCTAGTAATAATAGATGTGGTAGTAGTAATGGAGCTAGTAATAGTAGCTGTGGTAGTAGTAATGGAGCTAGTAATGGAGCTAGTAAACGTGGTGGTAGTTGTTGTAGTAGTAGAATTGTAATGGTAGTTGTAGTGATTATAACAGTAATGGTGTTGGTGGTTGTAGTAGTAGTAATGATAATAATGATGGTAGAAGTAAAATAGTAGTATTATTTGTAGCGGTAGTGCTATTAGTAGTGGTAGTATAGATAGTAGTAGTTGTAGTGGTAGTAATGGTAGTAGTGATAGTGGCAGTAATGACAGTGGTAGTAGTGGTAGTAGTAGTAATGGTAGTAGTAGTAGTATGGTATCAGTAGTAGTAGTAGTAGTAATAGTACTGGTCGTGGTAGTAGAGTAGAGGTAGTAGTAGTAGTGGTAGTAGTAGTAGTGTTCGTAGTAGTAGCGGTAGTGGTAGTAGTGACAGTGGTAGTATTGGTAGTGGTAGTAGTGATAGTAGTATTAGAAGTGGTATTAGTAGTAGTAGTAGTAGTGGTAGTCGTAGTATTGGTAGTAGTAGTAGTGTTAGTAGTAGTAGTGGTGCTGTTAGTAGTGGTAGTGGTAATAGTGGTAGTAGTGGTAGTGGTAGTAGTATTAGTGGTATTAGTAGGAGTGACAGTGGTAGTCGTAGTAATGGTAGTAGTAATAGTGTTAGTAGTAGTAGTAGTAGTAGTAGTGTTTGTGGTAGCAGTAGTTGTGGTAGTATAGTAGTGGTAGCAGTGGTAGTAGTAGTAGAAGTGGTATTAGTAGTAGTGATAGTCGTAGTAGTGGTAGTAGTAGTAGTAGTAGTAGTAGTAGTAGTAGTAGTAGTAGTAGTAGTGGTGGTATTAGTAGGAGTTGCAGTGGTAGTCGTAGTAATGGTAGTAGTAATAGTGTTAGTAGTAGTTGTAGTGTTTGTGGTAGCAGTAGTTGTGGTAGTATAGTAGTGGTAGTAGTAATAGTGGTAGTAGTAGTGGTGGTGGTAATAGTAGAGGTAGTATTAGTAGTCATGGTAGTATTAGTAGTGGTAGTAGTCGTAGTGGAGCAGTAGTAGTGTTAGTAGTAGTAGTAGTGGTAGTAGTGGTAGTGGTAGTAGTAGTAGTAGTGGTAGCGGTAATAGTGGTGGTAGTAGTAGTAGTAGTAGTACTAGTGGTAGTAATAGTAGTTGTGGCAGTAGTATTAGTAGTAGTGGTAGTAGTAGTAGTAGTGGTAGTAGTAGTAGTAGTGGTAGTGATAGTAGTGGAGCAGTAGTATTGGTAGTAGTGGTAGTGGTAGTAGTGGTTGTGGTATTAGTGGTAGTAGTAGTAGTAGTAGTAGTAGTAGTGTTACTAGTAGTAGTGGCATTAGTGGTATTGGTAGTAGTGGTACTAGTAGCAGTGGTAGCGGTAGTAGAGGTAGTAGTAGTAATAGTGGTAGTAGTAGTAGTTGTGGCAGTGGTAGTAGTGGTAGTAGTGGTAGTAGTAGGGGTAGTGGCAGTAGTGGTAGTAGTGGTAGTTGTAGTAGTGGTTGTGGTAACAGTGGTAGCAGTAGTGGTAGTGGTAGTTGTGGTAGTAGTAGTAGTAGTAGTGGTAGTAGTAGCGGTAGTGGTAGTGGTAGTAGTAGTGGTAGTGGTAGTAGTGGTAGTAGTATTGGTAGTAGTAGTGGTAGTGTTAGTAGCAGTAGTGTTAGTAATAGGGGTAGTGGTAGTAGTGGTAGCGGTAGTAGTGGTAGTGGTAGTAGTGGTAATTTTTTCCCGGTCGTGCGTATATATTCCGATTGTTTACGATGAATTATGATATCGTTTGGTGATGGACAGTTCAGCTTCGTTCACTTTCGGTGCCGCTTGACCTTATGCCTTTTAGCGTATGCTGTTGCTTCTATGATGGGGACTGCAGCTTATTTTCTTTTTGTCTGGACTCCTCAATGCGATGATATGTTAATTTGGATGATTCCACTGGCATGGGCCGTTGAGCAATTATGTATTTTAATTTGTTTGCAGTGATACCTGGGCCTTCGATTATGTACTACCACTACGACTAGCACAAACGTTTCTACATTTTTATACACAGTCTCTTATAATTACTTGGATGTAATATAGAAGAATTATGTACATTAGATCTTCACGGAAAGGCACACATGAGAAGATCAACTAAAGTATTCCTTAAATCTTTCAGTACGAAAGATTTATATCAATTCAGCGGAGAGATTTCAGAGAGATTTTTTTTTAATTTTATTTTTTTTTATCGTTCGCCAGCTTTGACCTCTGACGTAGTCCCTAGAGACTAGGAACTGAATTTTGCGTGTTAATACATTTTTCCCTATCAGCCTTGTGCAAAGGGGCTTCTCGTCGCACAGGCAGATAACTCAGACTTCGGAGGTACTTATATTTTTTTCCGTCGATGAGTAATTGACGTTTCAAGCCGGGCCTTGCTGGTGAGACCAGGGGTGGTTGCTGCAGAGAGAAATCATAAATAAAAATCCTAACCAACCGGGATTTGAACCCACAACATCTTTGTTTCCAGGCCGGCGTCTTGCCACGAGACCAACCAGTCCCCGAGACATTTTTTTAAAATGTTTTTAAATTTTAATGTTTATATTTATCTAACACTTTAACATTTTAATGGAAGGAAGCAAAAATAAAGGACTCAGCCTTACTAGCAAAAAGACAGAGGTAATGGTAACAACAAAGAAAAAGACATCACCTCAGTGCAAAAAAAAGACAAGTGGAACAATATTAAAACAGGTAAATTAATTTAAATATTTGGGAACTTTGTTAACCTCAGACAGAAGATGTACAAAAGAGGTGAGATGCAGAATGGCTCAGGAAAAAGCAGCTTTAAAAAAATGAGGAAGATACTATGCAATCCATTTTTGACAATAGAAACAAGAAAAAGAGTTCTTAAATGTTATGTAGAGCCAGTCTTGACATATGGATGTGAATCATGGACAATAGGACAACAGACAAAAAAATCACTGGAGTCTGTAGAAATGTGGTTTTACAGAAGAATGTTGAGAATACCATGGACAGATAAGAAAAGAAATGAAAATATTCTGAAAGAGGTCAAAGCAAAAAGACAGCTAATATCCAATATTAGGAAGAAAGAATCATCATTTTTTGGCCATGTAATAAGAAGAGAACAACTGTAAAAATTGAGGATTGAAGAGATTGAGGGAAGCAAAGAGAGAAAATACCAGACAGCTTAAGAGAATGGCTTGGCAGAAGGTCAACAACAGAAATGATAAAGAACTGTCGAGATCGAAAGTTGTGGAGAGACATGATCACATACGCCTGCAGGCTCGGTACATGATGATGATGAGCCAAAGTATTCCAACTTTCATCTTCTCATGATGTACCCGGAACATGATAATTGTTTCTTTCTGACGTTTTTCAGTAGATCCCTTTTTGTGTAGGCCTCTTTGAGAATTTCCTCATTGGTCTTTTTAGCTGTCCTTGAGAACTTTCAACATTCTTCTGAGAAATCCCATCTCTGTGGCCTCTAACCGTCTTTTCATGTGTTTATCCACTGTCCATGATTCGCTTCCATTGGTCAGAATTGGCTCTATATAGCACCGAGGAACTCTCTTTCTCACTTCTATTGATATAAACATGTTACATAAGACGTTTTTCATTTTCTGAAATGCTATTTTGGCCTCAGCTATTCTGCTTTTTATTTCTGAGGTATATCTTCCATCTGACGTTATTATCGTGTCCAAGTATGACTAGGACCGTTGTTAGGTGGTAAGCTACCTTTTTAGTTCCTTTTTATATGTGTTATAACGTTTGCTTCTCAAGGCAAAGCGCTGTGTCAAACAGCATTTGTTCAATCCTGCTTCGGGCTGTCTATTTTTCTTTGTTATTTTTCTGCTGTTGATTATTTGTGAATTTTTTTCCGATGTTGTAAACACACCTCTACCCCTGAAATGATTCTTTGGTCTATCGCCTCGGATGTTTCCCTTCACTTTAATATTCATTTGTTTGAGAAAACTAGACCCCCTCCACCCTGTGGGGGAGCTGAGGCGAAGGGATCAAAGCCTGATATTCCAGCTGAGAACAGGCCATGCTCCTACCAATCAACCCCTGAGCAGAATCAAAACACAACATGATCCAATCTGCAGACACTGCCGTCAACAATCTGAGACAGTAGATCACCTGCTACTACACTGCCGTCAACAATCTGATACAGTAGATCACCTGCTACTACACTGTCGTCAACAATCTGAGACAGTAGATCACCTGCTACTACACTGTCGTCAACAATCTGAGACAGTAGATCACCTGCTACTACACTGTCGTCAACAATCTGAGACAGTAGATCACCTGCTACTACACTGCCGTCAACAATCTGAGACAGTAGATCACCTGCTACTACACTGTCGTCAACAATCTGAGACAGTAGATCACCTGCTACTACACTGCCGTCAACAATCTGAGACAGTAGATCACCTGCTACTACACTGCTGTCAACAATCTGAGACAGTAGATCACCTGCTACTACACTGTCGTCAACAATCTGAGACAGTAGATCACCTGCTACTACACTGTCGTCAACAATCTGAGACAGTAGATCACCTGCTACTACACTGCTGTCAACAATCTGAGACAGTAGATCACCTGCTACTACACTGTCGTCAACAATCTGAGACAGTAGATCACCTGCTACTACACTGCTGTCAACAATCTGAGACAGTAGATCACCTGCTACTACACTGCTGTCAACAATCTGAGACAGTAGATCACCTGCTACTACACTGCTGTCAACAATCTGAGACAGTAGATCACCTGCTACTACACTGTCGTCAACAATCTGAGACAGTAGATCACCTGCTACTACACTGCTGTCAACAATCTGAGACAGTAGATCACCTGCTACTACACTGTCGTCAACAATCTGAGACAGTAGATCACCTGCTACTACACTGCTGTCAACAATCTGAGACAGTAGATCACCTGCTACTACACTGCTGTCAACAATCTGAGACAGTAGATCACCTGCTACTACACTGCTGTCAACAATCTGAGACAGTAGATCACCTGCTACTACACTGTCGTCAACAATCTGAGACAGTAGATCACCTGCTACTACACTGCTGTCAACAATCTGAGACAGTAGATCACCTGCTACTACACTGTCGTCAACAATCTGAGACAGTAGATCACCTGCTACTACACTGTCGTCAACAATCTGAGACAGTAGATCACCTGCTACTACACTGCCAACAATATGAGACAGTAGATCACCTGCTACTACACTGCTGTCAACAATCTGAGACAGTAGATCACCTGCTACTACACTGCTGTCAACAATCTGAGACAGTAGATCACCTGCTACTACACTGTCGTCAACAATCTGAGACAGTAGATCACCTGCTACTACACTGCCAACAATCTGAGACAGTAGATCACCTGCTACTACACTGCTGTCAACAATCTGAGACAGTAGATCACCTGCTACTACACTGTCGTCAACAATCTGAGACAGTAGATCACCTGCTACTACACTGTCGTCAACAATCTGAGACAGTAGATCACCTGCTACTACACTGCTGTCAACAATCTGAGACAGTAGATCACCTGCTACTACACTGTCGTCAACAATCTGAGACAGTAGATCACCTGCTACTACACTGCCGTCAACAATCTGAGACAGTAGATCACCTGCTACTACACTGTCGTCAACAATCTGAGACAGTAGATCACCTGCTACTACACTGCCGTCAACAATCTGAGACAGTAGATCACCTGCTACTACACTGTCGTCAACAATCTGAGACAGTAGATCACCTGCTACTACACTGCCGTCAACAATCTGAGACAGTAGATCACCTGCTACTACACTGCCGTCAACAATCTGAGACAGTAGATCACCTGCTACTACACTGCCGTCAACAATCTGAGACAGTAGATCACCTGCTACTACACTGCCGTCAACAATCTGAGACAGTAGATCACCTGCTACTACACTGTCGTCAACAATCTGAGACAGTAGATCACCTGCTACTACACTGTCGTCAACAATCTGAGACAGTAGATCACCTGCTACTACACTGTCGTCAACAATCTGAGACAGTAGATCACCTGCTACTACACTGTCGTCAACAATCTGAGACAGTAGATCACCTGCTACTACACTGTCGTCAACAATCTGAGACAGTAGATCACCTGCTACTACACTGTCGTCAACAATCTGAGACAGTAGATCACCTGCTACTACACTGTCGTCAACAATCTGAGACAGTAGATCACCTGCTACTACACTGCCGTCAACAATCTGAGACAGTAGATCACCTGCTACTACACTGCCGTCAACAATCTTAGACAGTAGATCACCTGCTACTACACTGCCGTCAACAATCTGAGACAGTAGATCACCTGCTACTACACTGTCGTCAACAATCTGAGACAGTAGATCACCTGCTACTACACTGTCGTCAACAATCTGAGACAGTAGATCACCTGCTACTACACTGTCGTCAACAATCTGAGACAGTAGATCACCTGCTACTACACTGTCGTCAACAATCTGAGACAGTAGATCACCTGCTACTACACTGTCGTCAACAATCTGAGACAGTAGATCACCTGCTACTACACTGTCGTCAACAATCTGAGACAGTAGATCACCTGCTACTACACTGTCGTCAACAATCTGAGACAGTAGATCACCTGCTACTACACTGCCGTCAACAATCTGAGACAGTAGATCACCTGCTACTACACTGCCGTCAACAATCTGAGACAGTAGATCACCTGCTACTACACTGCCGTCAACAATCTGAGACAGTAGATCACCTGCTACTACACTGTCGTCAACAATCTGAGACAGTAGATCACCTGCTACTACACTGTCGTCAACAATCTGAGACAGTAGATCACCTGCTACTACACTGTCGTCAACAATCTGAGACAGTAGATCACCTGCTACTACACTGTCGTCAACAATCTGAGACAGTAGATCACCTGCTACTACACTGTCGTCAACAATCTGAGACAGTAGATCACCTGCTACTACACTGTCGTCAACAATCTGAGACAGTAGATCACCTGCTACTACACTGCCGTCAACAATCTGAGACAGTAGATCACCTGCTACTACACTGCCGTCAACAATCTGAGACAGTAGATCACCTGCTACTACACTCTCCCCATTTACAAAACCGAAGGAGCATGTTACTCCCACTACTTCCATCCATCAATAGCACACTGTACTCTGCAGCTGTACAACTGAGAAGGACCTGCGTCTTCATGCCAGAGGCGTTACGCTGTAAAGAGTTCATCATCATGATCAAGTACCGGGCCTACTGGCGTAGGTGATCATGTCTCTCCACAACTTTCGATCTCGGCAGCTATTTATCATTTCTGTTGTTGACCTTCTGCCAAGCCATTCTCTTAAGCTGTCTGGTATTTTTTTTCTTTTTGCTTCCCTCTATCTCTTTGTCCCTTAATTTTTCCAGTTGTTACAATGTATTCCAGCTGTTCTCTTCTCATTACATGGACAAAAAATGATGATTGTCTCTTCCTAATATTGGAAATTAGCTCTCTTTCTGCTTTGACCTCTCTCAGAACATCTTCATTACTCCTCTTAGCTGTCCATGGTACTCTCAATCAACATTCTTCTGTAAAACCACATTTCTACAGACTCCAGTGATTTTCTTTTCTGTTGTCCTATTGTCCATGATTCGCATCCATATGTTAAGACTGGCTCTACATAACATTTAAGAACTCTTTTTCTTGTTTCTATTGTCAAAAATGGATTTCATAGTATCTTCCTCATTTTTTTTGTTTTTGAAAGCTGCTTTTGCCTGAGCCATTCTGCATCTCACCTCTTTTGTACATCTTCCGTCTGAGGTTAACAAAGTTTCCAAATATTTAAATTCATTTACCTGTTTTAATATTGTTCCACTTGTCTATATTTTGCACTGAGGTGATGTCTTTTAAAGAGCTCATTGCTCACGGCTAACAAGGGGATTTAGTCAAGTCAAGTCAAATATTCATTTATTATTATTTCTTATAATCATTATAATTTCTATTATATATTATTGTAAATTAATTGTATACACGTCGATTATGTATCAAATTTAATGAAGAAAGAAATATATAATTAATAAATAATCTTCTCTTGAGATCAGGTGAGAGACTTACGAATTCGGCAACAGATCTTTTGACGTCAGTCTTGGCTGGTGACGCAAGTGATGACGCCATGAAGAGGCAAAGTGACAAGATGACTGCCAGGCTGAGAACAGTTGAACTCATTGTAGATTTAGCTGGAGCAAGATGGCTGCCTAAAGAATAAATAGAAATACATTTTTTTTTAGAATTGTAGATTTAAAAAAATATCAGCGTTGATAATTATATATTCTTATTTCTTTCAGTTCCCTGTGGAGCAAAGGTCTTTAACAAACACTTACAGCTCCCTGTGGAGCATAGGTCTTCAACAAACACTTACAGCTCCCTGTGGAGCAGAGGTCTTCAACAAATACTTTCAGGTCCCTGTGGAGCATAGGTCTTAAACAAACACTTTCAGCTCCCTGTGGAGCATAGGTCGTCAACAAACACTTTCAGCTCCCTGTGGAGCATAGGTCTTCAACAAACACTTTCAACTCTCTGTGGAACATAGGTCTTCAACAAATACTTTCAGCTCCCTGTGGAGCATAGGTCTTCAACAAACACTTACAGCTCCCTGTGGAACATAGGTCTTCAACAAACACTTACAGCTCCCTGTGGAGCATAGGTCTTCAACAAACACTTACAGCTCCCTGTGGAGCAGAGGTCTTCAACAAACACTTTCAGCTCCCTGTGGAGCATAGATCTTCAACAAACACTTTCAGCTCTCTGTGGAGCATAGGTCTTCAACAAATACTTTCAGCTCCCTGTGGAGCATAGGTCTTCAAAAACACTTTCAGCTCCCTGTAGAGCATAGATCTTCAACAAACACTTTCAGCTCCCTGTGGAGCATAGGTCTTCAACAAACACTTTCAACTCCATGTGGAGCATAGGTCTTCAACAAACACTTTCAGCTCCCTGTGGAGCATATGTCTTCAACAAACACTTTAAGATCCCTGTGGAGCATATGTCTTTAACAAACACTTTCAGCTCCATGTGGAGCATAGGTCTTCAACAAACACTTTCAGCTCCCTGTGGAGCATAGGTCTTCAACAAACACTTTCAGCTCTCTGTGGAGCATAGGTCTTCAACAAATACTTTCAGCTCCCTGTGGAGCATAGGTCTTCAAAAACACTTTCAGCTCCCTGTAGAGCATAGATCTTCAACAAACACTTTCAGCTCCTTGTGGAGCATAGGTCTTCAACAAACACTGCCAACTCCCTGTGGAGCATAGGTCTTGAACAAATACTTTCCAAGCAGTTCTATGTTTTTTGCCACTCTTTTAAGATAAGCGACAGGAACCGTTGAGGCACTGTCTGAAAAGTGTTTCTTTGTTGCAGTTTCCTCATATTCCAAGTCCGGCTTGATACCGGAGCTACCGAGTTTAGTGCTCTGTGCACACCGTGAGCTGTGATGTTCATCCGGATCGTGTTTCGATATTCCGATTGCTTACGACGAATGATGATATCGTATGACGAAGGACAGTTCAGCTGCGTTCACTTTCGGTGCTGATACGTCTTATGTTTTTTGACGTGTGCTGTGTTTGCTATGATGGGGACTGCAGCTGCCTTTCTTTATTTGGATATTCGATGAGATGTTAATTCGAATGATTCCACTTGCACGGGCGGTTGAGCAATTATGGATTTTAATTCGTTTGCAGTGATACCGGGGCCTTGGACTAACTTTAACTATATAACTTTCTTTTAACCTTCACAGAGCCTATCATGCACTTGGTGTGCGACTGGGATATTCCCGTTCCGTCCTAATGTCTGTAGGAATCTATGTCCCAACTCCTTCGTTTTATTGTGCAGGACATTCGTGTGGAACATAACATTCTACTTCTTCTTCTTCTATCCTTCCTCTGCTGCCGTTGGCGTCGAAGGGGAAACAATCTGTGATTCTTTGCTCTTCTGTTGGCCTCGTCTGATGTTTTTCCTCCTAGTGACTCTAGTATTCCCTTTATCCATCTCTTTCTCGGTCTTCCTCTTAATCTGGCGTTTTCGTAGCGTTTGTTTATGGCTCTTTGAGTCATTGTTAGTTCTTTTTGTCTTGTTATGTGGCCAAACCAATTTATCTGTTGTTTCTTTATGTATTCGATGGCTGGTTCAATTTCGAGTTTCTTCCTCAGGTCGGTGTTTCTTACGCTGTCCCTTAAGCTGTTTCCTGTCATTCTTCTGACACATTTCATTTCGGTGGTCGTTATCTGTCTTATTGTTCTAGAGTCCAGCGTCCAATTCTGGCACTGATAGCACAGAGTTGGTAGAAACATTGATTTGTATATTGCCCTTTTTGCTTCCGTAGTTATTGCTTTGTTTTTCAATAGTGCTGATACTTGGCCTATAACTTGGCATGTTTTGTTAACATTTTGGTCGCAAATTATGTCAAATAAAATGGAAGATATAAAAATGATTGCGATGGGTGGTCTACAGGTACGACGTTGGCCCTAGGACAAGAAGGTCTCGGGTTTAAAACCCAGCAGAAGCGGTGGTGAATTTTTTTTTTTTCAAAAACAGGAAAAATTAATCCGTGGTTTCTTTTATGACGTTACTCTCCCTTGATCTCTTGGGTAGTGACTTTCGATGTCTAGTCGTCTCTGAAAACAGCAATAAACAAGAGGTCTCTTGTGCACTCGCACACGTTAAAGTAGCCTTGTCAATTAATAGAATAGACTAGACCATAAATACTGCAGCTGCACGGGTTACATTTTTCAGAATAAACGCACCCACACCGTGGATCCCAATCCATGCTACGGAGCTCGTGCACGTGGGTCAGGATTCTTCAAGCATTTTCTGGAGATTCGCGAGGGGGCAGGGAGGGGGAGGTATCGAAAACTCATATGAATTTTCCACTGCATTATCGTAATAACAAACACAAAAATGAACACAAAAAAACTATTAATATTACATAAGCTAAAATGAATGTTCCAAGTCAATGTCCAACAAAAATTTGGACTGGCAAACTGTCACCTAAAAAAAAATTTGGACCTGGCAAACTGTCACCTAAAAAATGGACCTGACAAACTGTTACCTAAAAAATTGGACGTGCCAAACTATCACCTAAAAAATGGACCTGGCAAACTGCCACCCTAAAAATGGACCTGACAAACTATCACCTAAAAAATGGACCTGGCAAACTATCACCTAAAAATGGACCTGACAAACTATCACCTAAAAAATGGACCTGGCAAACTGCCACCTAAAAAAATGTGTACCTGGAAAACTATCACACGAAAAAATAATACAAATAGTGGACATAGCAAACTGTCACTTAAAAAAATAATGGACCTGGCAAACAGTCACTTTAAAAAATAATGTATCTAGCAAACAGTCACCTAAAAATAATGGACCAAGCAAAATCACCTAAAAATAATGAACCAAGCAAAGTCACCTAAAAATAATATTTCTAGCAAACAGTCACCTAAAAATAATGGACCAAGCAAACAGTCACCTAAAATTATGGACCAAGCAAAGTCACCTAAAAATAATGGGCCTAGCAAACAGTCAATTAAAAATAATGTATCTAGCAAACAGTCACCTAAAAATAATGGACCAAGCAAACAGTCACCTAAATATAATGGACAAAGCAAAGTCACCTAAAAATAATGAGCCTAGCAAACAGTCACCTACAAATAATGGACCAAGAAAAGTCACCTAAAAATAATAAACCAAGCAAAGTCACCTAAATATAATAGACCAAGCAAACAGTCACCTGAAAAATAATGTATCTAGTAAACAGTCACCTAAATATAATGGACCAAGCAAACAGTCACCTGAAAAATAATGTATCTAGTAAACAGTCACCTAAATATAATGGACCAAGCAAAGTCACCTAAAAATAATGGACCAAGCAAAGTCACCTAAATATAATGGACCAATCAAACAGTCACCTGAAAAATAATGTATCTAGTAAACAGTCACCTAAAAATAATGGACCAAGCAAAGTCACCTAAATATAATGGACCAATCAAACAGTCACCTGAAAAATAATGTATCTAGTAAACAGTCACCTAAATATAATGGACCAAACAAACAGTCACCTAAAAATAATGTATCTAGTAAACAGTCACCTAAATATAATGGACCGAGCAAACAGTCACCTAAAAATAATGTATCTAGTAAACAGTCACCTAAATATAATGGACCAAGCAAACAGTCACCTAAAAATAATGGACCAAGCAAACAGTCACCTAAATATAATGGACCAAGCAAACAGTCACCTAAAAATAATGAACCAAGCAAAGTCACCTAAATATAATGGACCAAGCAAACAGTAACCTAAAAATAATGGACCAAGCAAAGTCACCTAAAAATAATGGACCAAGCAAAGTCACCTAAATATAATGGACCAAACAAACAGTCACCTAAAAATAATGTATCTAGTAAACAGTCACCTAAAAATAATGGACCAAGCAAACAGTCACCTAAAAATAATGGACCAAGCAAACAGTCACCTAAATATAATGGACCAAGCAAACAGTCACCTAAAAATAATGGACCAAACAAACAGTCACCTAAAAATAATGGACCAAGCAAAGTCACCTAAAAATAATGGACCTAGCAAACAGTCACCTAAAAATAATGTATCTAGCAAACAGTCACCTAAAAAATAATGGACCTAGCAAACAGTCACCTAAAAAATAATGGACCTAGCAAACAGTCACCTAAAAAATAATGGACCTAGCAAACAGTCACCTAAAAAATAATGTATCTAGCAAACAGTCACCTAAAAATAATGGACCAAGCAAAATCACCTAAAAATAATGGACCAAGCAAAGTCACCTAAAAATAATATTTCTAGCAAACAGTCACCTAAAAATAATGGACCACGCAAACAGTCACCTAAAATTATGGACCAAGCAAAGTCACCTAGAAAAAAGGGGCCTAGCAAACAGTCACCTAAAAATAATGTATCTAGCAAACAGTCACCTAAAAATAATGGACCAAGCAAACAGTCACCTAAATATAATGGACAAAGCAAGGTCACCTAAAAATAATGAGCCTAGCAAACAGTCACCTAAAAATAATGAACCAAGCAAAGTCACCTAAATATAATGGACCAAGCAAACAGTCACCTGAAAAATAATGTATCTAGTAAACAGTCACCTAAATATAATGGACCAAGCAAACAGTCACCTGAAAAATAATGTATCTAGTAAACAGTCACCTAAATATAATGGACCAAGCAAAGTCACCTAAAAATAATGGACCAAGCAAAGTCACCTAAATATAATGGACCAATCAAACAGTCACCTGAAAAATAATGTATCTAGTAAACAGTCACCTAAAAATAATGGACCAAGCAAAGTCACTTAAATATAATGGACCAAGAAAACCAGTAACCTAAAAATAATGAACCAAGCAAAGTCACCTAAATATAATGGACCAAGCAAACAGTAACCTAAAAATAATGGACCAAGCAAAGTCACCTAAAAATAATGGACCAAGCAAAGTCACCTAAAAATAATAGACCAAGCAAACTCACCTAAAAATAATGGACCAAGCAAAATCACCTGAAAAATAATGTATCTAGTAAACAGTCACCTAAAATAATGGACCAAGCAAAGTCACCTAAATATAATGGACCAATCAAACAGTCACCTGAAAAATAATGTATCTAGTAAACAGTCACCTAAATATAATGGACCAAACAAACAGTCACCTAAAAATAATGTATCTAGTAAACAGTCACCTAAATATAATGGACCAAGCAAACAGTCACCTAAAAATAATGTATCTAGTAAACAGTCACCTAAATATAATGGACCAAGCAAAGTCACCTAAATATAATGGACCATGCAAACAGTCACCTAAAAATAATGGACCAAGCAAAGTCACCTAAATATAATGGCCCAAGCAAACAGTCACCTAAAAATAATGGACCAAACAAACAGTCACCTAAAAATAATGGACCAAGCAAAGTCACCTAAAAATAATGGACCTAGCAAACAGTCACCTAAAAATAATGTATCTAGTAAACAGTCACCTAAAAAATAATGGACCTAGCAAACAGTCACCTAAAAAATAATGGACCTAGCAAACAGTCACCTAAAAAATAATGGACCTAGCAAACAGTCACCTAAAAAATAATGTATCTAGCAAACAGTCACCTAAATATAATGGACCAAGCAAAGTCACCTAAAAATAATGTACCAAGCAAACAGTCACCTAAAATTATGGACCAAGCAAAGTCACCTAAAAATAATGGGCCTAGCAAACAGTCACCTAAAAATAATGTATCTAGCAAACAGTCACCTAAAAATAATGGACCAAGCAAACAGTCACCTAAATATAATGGACCAAGCAAAGTCACCTGAAAATAATGAGCCTAGCAAACAGTCACCTACAAATAATGGACCAAGAAAAGTCACCTAAAAATAATGAACCAAGCAAAGTCACCTAAATATAATGGACCAAGCAAAGTCACCTGAAAATAATGAGCCTAGCAAACAGTCACCTACAAATAATGGACCAAGAAAAGTCACCTAAAAATAATGAACCAAGCAAAGTCACCTAAATATAATGGACCAAGCAAACAGTCACCTAAAAATAATGTATCTAGTAAACAGTCACCTAAATATAATGGACCAAGCAAACAGTCACCTAAAAATAATGGACCAAGCAAACAGTCACCTAAATATAATGGACCAAGCAAACAGTCACCTAAAAATAATGGACCAAGCAAAGTCACCTAAATATAATGGACCAAGCAAACAGTCACCTAAAAATAATGAACCAAGCAAAGTCACCTAAATATAATGGACCAAGCAAACAGTAACCTAAAAATAATGGACCAAGCAAACAGTCACCTAAAAATAATGGACCAAACAAAGTCACCTAAATATAATGGACCAAACAAACAGTCACCTAAAAATAATGTATCTAGTAAACAGTCACCTAAATATAATGGACCAAGCAAAGTCACCTAAATATAATGGACCAAGCAAACAGTCACCCAAAAATAATGGACCAAACAAACAGTCACCTAAAAATAATGGACCAAGCAAACAGTCACCTAAAAATAATGGACCAAGCAAACAGTCACCTAAATATAATGGACCAAGCAAACAGTCACCTAAAAATAATGGACCAAACAAACAGTCACCTAAAAATAATGGACCAAGCAAAGTCACCTAAAAATAATGGACCTAGCAAACAGTCACCTAAAAATAATGTATCTAGCAAACAGTCACCTAAAAAATAATGGACCTAGCAAACAGTCACCTAAAAAATAATGGACCTAGCAAACAGTCACCTAAAAAATAATGGACCTAGCAAACAGTCACCTAAAAAATAATGTATCTAGCAAACAGTCACCTAAAAATAATGGACCAAGCAAAATCACCTAAAAATAATGGACCAAGCAAAGTCACCTAAAAATAATATTTCTAGCAAACAGTCACCTAAAAATAATGGACCAAGCAAACAGTCACCTAAAATTATGGACCAAGCAAAGTCACCTAGAAAAAAGGGGCCTAGCAAACAGTCACCTAAAAATAATGTATCTAGCAAACAGTCACCTAAAAATAATGGACCAAGCAAACAGTCACCTAAATATAATGGACAAAGCAAGGTCACCTAAAAATAATGAGCCTAGCAAACAGTCACCTAAAAATAATGAACCAAGCAAAGTCACCTAAATATAATGGACCAAGCAAACAGTCCCCTGAAAAATAATGTATCTAGTAAACAGTCACCGAAATATAATGGACCAAGCAAACAGTCACCTGAAAAATAATGTATCTAGTAAACAGTCACCTAAATATAATGGACCAAGCAAAGTCACCTAAAAATAATGGACCAGGCAAAGTCACCTAAATATAATGGACCAATCAAACAGTCACCTGAAAAATGATGTATCTAGTAAACAGTCACCTAAAAATAATGGACCAAGCAAAGTCACCTAAATATAATGGACCAAGAAAACCAGTAACCTAAAAATAATGAACCAGGCAAAGTCACCTAAATATAATGGACCAAGCAAACAGTAACCTAAAAATAATGGACCAAGCAAAGTCACCTAAAAATAATGGACCAAGCAAAGTCACCTAAAAATAATAGACCAAGCAAACTCACCTAAAAATAATGGACCAAGCAAAATCACCTGAAAAATAATGTATCTAGTAAACAGTCACCTAAAAATAATGGACCAAGCAAAGTCACCTAAATATAATGGACCAATCAAACAGTCACCTGAAAAATAATGTATCTAGTAAACAGTCACCTAAATATAATGGACCAAACAAACAGTCACCTAAAAATAATGTATCTAGTAAACAGTCACCTAAATATAATGGACCAAGCAAACAGTAACCTAAAAATAATGTATCTAGTAAACAGTCACCTAAATATAATGGACCAAGCAAAGTCACCTAAATATAATGGACCATGCAAACAGTCACCTAAAAATAATGGACCAAGCAAAGTCACCTAAATATAATGGCCCAAGCAAACAGTCACCTAAAAATAATGGACCAAGCAAACAGTCACCTAAATATAATGGACCAAGCAAACAGTCACCTAAAAATAATGGACCAAACAAACATTCACCTAAAAATAATGGACCAAGCAAAGTCACCTAAAAATAATGGACCTAGCAAACAGTCACCTAAAAATAATGTATCTAGTAAACAGTCACCTAAAAAATAATGGACCTAGCAAACAGTCACCTAAAAAATAATGGACCTAGCAAACAGTCACCTAAAAATAATGGACCTAGCAAACAGTCACCTAAAAAATAATGTATCTAGCAAACAGTCACCTAAATATAATGGACCAAGCAAAGTCACCTAAAAATAATGTACCAAGCAAGCAGTCACCTAAAATTATGGACCAAGCAAAGTCACCTAAAAATAATGGGCCTAGCAAACAGTCACCTAAAAATAATGTATCTAGCAAACAGTCACCTAAAAATAATGGACCAAGCAAACAGTCACCTAAATATAGTGGACCAAGCAAAGTCACCTGAAAATAATGAGCCTAGCAAACAGTCACCTACAAATAATGGACCAAGAAAAGTCACCTAAAAATAATGAACCAAGCAAAGTCACCTAAATATAATGGACCAAGCAAAGTCACCTGAAAATAATGAGCCTAGCAAACAGTCACCTACAAATAATGGACCAAGAAAAGTCACCTAAAAATAATGAACCAAGCAAAGTCACCTAAATATAATGGACCAAGCAAACAGTCACCTAAAAATAATGTATCTAGTAAACAGTCACCTAAATATAATGGACCAAGCAAACAGTCACCTAAAAATAATGGACCAAGCAAACAGTCACCTAAATATAATGGACCAAGCAAACAGTCACCTACAAATAATGGACCAAGCAAAGTCACCTAAATATAATGGACCAAGCAAACAGTCACCTAAAAATAATGAACCAAGCAAAGTCACCTAAATATAATGGACCAAGCAAACAGTAACCTAAAAATAATGGACCAAGCAAACAGTCACCTAAAAATAATGGACCAAACAAAGTCACCTAAATATAATGGACCAAACAAACAGTCACCTAAAAATAATGTATCTAGTAAACAGTCACCTAAATATAATGGACCAAGCAAAGTCACCTAAATATAATGGACCAAGCAAACAGTCACCTAAAAATAATGGACCAAACAAACAGTCACCTAAAAATAATGGACCAAGCAAACAGTCACCTAAAAATAATGGACCAAGCAAACAGTCACCTAAATATAATGGACCAAGCAAACAGTCACCTAAAAATAATGGACCAAACAAACAGTCACCTAAAAATAATGGACCAAGCAAAGTCACCTAAAAATAATGGACCTAGCAAACAGTCACCTAAAAATAATGTATCTAGTAAACAGTCACCTAAAAAATAATGGACCTAGCAAACAGTCACCTAAAAAATAATGGACCTAGCAAACAGTCACCTAAAAAATAATGTATCTAGCAAACAGTAACCTAAATATAATGGACCAAGCAAACAGTAACCTAAAAATAATGGACCAAGCAAAGTCACCTAAAAATAATGGACCAAGCAAAGTCACCTAAATATAATGGACCAAACAAACAGTCACCTAAAAATAATGTATCTAGTAAACAGTCACCTAAATATAATGGACCAAGCAAAGTCACCTAAATATAATGGACCAAGCAAACAGTCACCTAAAAATAATGTATTTAGTAAACAGTCACCTAAATATAATGGGCCAAGCAAACAGTCACCTAAAAAATAATGGACCTAGCAAACAGTAACTTAAAAAATTGTGTATCTAGCAAACAGTCACCTAAAAATAATGGATCAATCAAAATCACCTAAAAATAATGAGCCTAGCAAACAGTCACCTAAAAATAATGGACCTAGCAAACAGTCGCCTAAAAATAATGGACCTAACAAACAGTCACCTAAAAATAATAGATCTAGCAAACAGTCACCTAAAAATAATGGACCAAGCAAAGTCACATAAAAATAATGGGCCTAGCAAACAGTCACCTAAAAAATAATGTATCTAGCAAACAGTCACCTAAAAATAATGGATCAATCAACGTCACCTAAAAATAATGTATCTAGCAAACAGTCACCTAAAAATAATGGATCAATCAAAGTCACCTAAAAATAATGTATCTAGCAAACAGTCACCTAAAAATAATGGATCAATCAAAGTCACCTAAAAATAATGGACCAAGCAAAGTCACATAAAAATAATGGGCCTAGCAAACAGTCACCTAAAAAATAATGTGTCTAGTAAACAATCACCTAAAACAATGGACCAAGCAAAGTCACCTAAAAATAATCGGTCTAGCAAACAGTCACCTAAAAATAATAGGCCTAGCAAACAGTCACCTAAAAATAATGGACCTAGCAAACAGTCACCTAAAAATAATGCACCTAGCAAACAGTCACCTAAAAATAATGGACCTAGCAAACAGTCACCTAAAAATAATAGGCCTAGCAAACAGTCACCTAAAAATAATGTGGCCTCTCTTCTCCAAGAATATTTTGATATTCCACTTTGTTACTTTCGCTGAGGATTCCAAAAAAGGGCATGTTGTGTAATATTCTCAATTGGCTTCCTCCGCCATCGTCCCAGTCTTATCACCTTGTTCACTGGAATTTGACTGGTAGTTCCATAATTTAAAGTTAGTGATTTTGTCCTGCCATTAACTATTACTAGTCAGGGAAATGTTTTATTGATAATTTGAGTTGAATTTTTAGAGCAAATAGACTATAGAAAAAGGTGAATTTTTAGAGCAAATAGACTATAGAACAGGTGAATTTTTAGAGAAAATAGACTATAGAACAAGTGAATTTTTTTAAGCAAATAGACTATAGAACAGGTGAATTTTTAGACCAAATAGAGTATAGAACAGTTGCATTTTTAGAGAAAATAGACTATAGAACAAGTGAATTTTTAGAATAAATTAGACGATTTAACAGTTGAATTTTTAGAACCAATTAGACGATGCAACAGTTGAATTTTTAGACCAAACAGAGTATAGAACAGTTGCATTTTTAGAGAAAATAGACTATAGAACAGTTGAATTTTTAGACCAAATAGAGTATAGAACAGTTGCATTTTTAGAGAAAATAGACTATAGAACAGTTGAATTTTTAGAACAAATAGAACAGTTGAATTTTTAGAGCAAATAGACTATAGAAAAGTTGAATTTTTAGAACAAATAGACTATAGAACAGGTGAATAATTTTTAGAACAAATAGTCTATTGAACAGTTGAATTTTTAGAAGAAATAGACTATAGAACAACTGAATTTTTTTAGGGAAATAGACTATAGAACAGCTGAATTTTTAGAGCAAATAGACTATAGAACAGCTGAATTTTTTTAGAGCAAATAGACTATAGTACAGTTGAATTTTTAGAGCAAATAGACTATGGAACAGTTGCATTTTTAGAGCAAATAGACTAAAGAACAGTTGAATTTTTAGAGCAAATAGACTATAGAACAGTTGAATTTTTAGAGCAAATACACTATAGAACAGATGAATTTTTAAAGCAAATAGACTATAGAACAGTTGAATTTTTAGAATCTATCTTTCGTTCGCCTGAAGTATTGTCTATATCAGCAATGCCGTTTCCTGTATGAATTTTACTGTCTTTTGTAATTCTTGCAGTGGCCCATATAGTTTTGTAATTTTTAGAACAAATTAGACGATGCAACAGTTGCATTTTTAGAACAAATTAGACGATGTAACAGTTGCATTTTTAGAACAAATTAGACGATGCCACAGTTGAATTTTTAGAACAAATTAGACGATGCAACAGTTGAATTTTTAGAATAAATTAGACGATGTAACAGTTGAATTTTTAGAATAAATTAGACGATGTAACAGTTGAATTTTTAGAATAAATTAGACGATGTAACAGTTGCATTTTTAGAATAAATTAGACGATGTAACAGTTGCATTTTTAGAATAAATTAGACGATGTAACAGTTGCATTTTTAGAATAAATTAGACGATGCAACAGTTGAATTTTTAGAACAAATTAGACGATGGTCTAGATAGGTAGATAGACAGACAGACAGATAGATAGACAAACAGACAGACAGGATTAGATTAGATTAGACAAGACAAGAGAGAGACAAGACAAGACAAGACAAGATATAGATAGATAGATAGATAGATAGATAGATAGATAGATAGATAGATAGATAGATAGATAGATAGATAGATAGATAGATAGATAGATAGATAGATAGATAGATAGATAGATAGATAGATAGATAGATAGATAGATAGATAGATAGATAGATAGATAGATAGATAGATAGATAGATAGATAGATAGATAGATAGATAGATAGGTAGATAGATAGATAGATCTCTTTTCCACCTTTAGACTTCTCAGTCTCTCAATATATACATCCTTGTCCCACCCATTCTCCTCTTCTCTTAAGTAATGAAGAAAAAACTTGGTGATGTCTTCTTTGTCGAGATTAAGGCCACACAACAAGAGCTGATCGGCTAAAGTAAATTTGAAGTATTACTGTAGAAAAAAATGTTGTCTTAATTGTTATCAGTTGATACTTTCTTAGGGGCCTCGGTAGCCTAGTTGGGAAAACCACCTGACTGGGCTACCGACGTTCGGACATCCCGTGTTCGATTCCCGCTGGGAGCAGTGTGAATTGGTTGGAAAAAAAAAACCAAAAAAACCCACGGTCGACCCAACCGTTGGCAGAAATGGGTACCAGGGTATTACCCTGGGAAGGGGAGGAATGTCGTCTCGCATCTGCGTTTCGACGCTTGAGGCGACACTATACAGAAATTTCTGAACATTTCTGGATAGGCGGTCGAGCACATATGGGTGGAAACTCGCGTGCTACGACGCCTGTTCAAGTCTCGTACTTTACCTTGACCTTTTACTTTCTTTTCGATTATCTGCTCCATACCATTTTATTTTGATTTTGTATCGTGTCTTCTTCTTCATCTTTCCTTCCTCATTTGCCTTTCATCGTCGAGGGGAGATATAATTTGCAGTCTTTTGTTCTTCTGTTCGCTGATGTATTGTTTTCTAGTGTTGTTAATATTCCGTCAATCCATCTTTCTCATGATCGACCCCTTGGGTCTGGTGTTCTCAAAACGTTTATTGAAAGCTCGTTGTGTTGTTTTGATCACTCTGCCTTGTCGTATGGCAAAACCATTTGATCTGTTATTTCTTTACATATTTTATGGTGAGACGCTATTCCTAGCTTTTTTCTCAGTTCTTCATTTCTGATCTTATCTCTCAGACTGTTTCCTGTCATTCGTCTAACACATTTCATCTCTGTAGAGGTTATTTTTCTTATTGTTCTTGCGTCTTTGGTCCAGGACTGGCATTGGTAGCACAACGTTGGGATGAAGATTGTATTGTAGAGTACCCATTTTGCCTCTAGAGTTATTTCCTTGTTGGACAATAGTGGTGATAGCTGTTCAATGATTTGACAAGCTTTATTGCATCTTGAGTCTATCTCTGCTGTTTGTGAATTGTCGTTTTGTCACTAAACTTCCTAGTTATTTAAATTCCTTTTGGAAAGAATATTTCTATCTTGCCCGTTAATTCAAAATACATCAAAAACAGTAACAATTATTTACTACTATACTTACGTTCAGAAAATTCGAAAAATTATTTCTTTTTGATGACAGTAAAGTGTCTCTTTTGTTGATCTCGTCTGCTCTTGTATCAATTCAGACCTGGTCTGTCGCCCGAAGTTGTTATTTAAGAGCAAAAGTAAAGGCAGTTTTAATGACTTGTGGTTTGTAAGCCACGCCTACCCGCAGCGCGTGCGAGATAAAGCAATTCTATTGGTTAAAACGAGATGGATGGTTCCAGGGTGGGAAAAAAAAGATGCGGGTTTGATGGAAGATTCTAGGAAGTCGCCAAATGTAGGACTTCATCAGGTTGATTGAAGTATATTCCTAAAATAACGGATATTCTTTAGAAATTTAAAATATACTTTTGGCGAAGATAAGACGGTTAATTTGCTGTCAATTGTCGTGTGATTGGGATAGTCTTGCGGCACGGCTGGGACTGAATGGGTCATCAAAACAGATACACGTCTAGCAGGAATGGGTTACGGATATTGTAATTTTGTGATGTGTTGTGGATGAGTGGTTGCCTTATTTGTGTGTTCGTTCAGGCGTGTGTGGGGATGTGTTTGTGTGGAAGGCTTTGTGTGTGTGTGTGTGTGTATGAAAGCGTACATTGACGGCTTTTGTTTATAAGTCTCGTGTATTTGTCAGTCTCGTGTATTTGTGTATGAAAGCGTGTATTGAAAGTTTTCATTTGTCAGTCTCGTGTATTTGTGTATGAAAGCGTGTATTGAAAGTTTTCATTTGTCAGTCTCGTGTATTTGTGTATGAAAGCGTGTATTGAAAGTTTTCATTTGTCAGTCTCGTGTATTTGTGTATGAAAGCGTGTATTGAAAGTTTTCATTTGTCAGTCTCGTGTATTTGTGTATGAAAGCGTGTATTGAAATCTGTTGATTGTAAGTCTCGTGTATGGGGGAGCAGAAGCGCCTGCGACCAGCGGTGGCAATAGCAGGGTCGGCGCACCATCAGCTGACCAAGACCTAGCAGTTCTATCTCCTCGTGGTCTCCCCTGGCAACAGTCTGCGTCAAAACAGGCTGACTAACAGAAGGTGATCCTAGCTATATAGATATAGAAGACCTAGTATTGCAGTACCTCTAGGCAGGACAAAATATACAATTTATTTCCGGTCTGTGATCGTTACCCTATGCTATAGTCATTGAGATCGCCTTTCGTGGAAGACACTACTGCAATAGCCAATTTTTTAGTTGGCTGCGTGGCAGTGTACCAAGCGTTCGGCTTCTCGTGGCAAGGCGCGGTGCCACTGAGTACGGGTTCGATCCCACTTCGGACCATATATTGTTCTTCGTTTTTTTCTATTGTTGTTTGTCTGTCAATTTTTCCGAGTGCTAACACATACTTCTTTGTTCTATTATTCCCTATTATCGCCTCGGAAGTTCCCCATATAATAATATTTATGTATTATTATTTGTACCCAGTATATAACCACTGGGAACTACTATTCGTGCTGTTTCGTCCAATAAATGTTTGTCTACAACACAAGTATTCAGCCCTACTGGGAGATACTTGCATTAATAGGAAAGTACAAATATACAATTTATTTCCGGTCTGTGATCGTTACCCTATGCTATAGTCATTGAGATCACCTTTCGTGGAAGACACTACTGCAATAGCCAATTTTTTAGTTGGCTGCGTGGCAGTGTACCAAGCGTTCGGCTTCTCGTGGCAAGGCGCGGTGCCACTGAGTACGGGTTCGATCCCACTTCGGACCATATATTGTTCTTCGTTTTTTTCTATTGTTGTTTGTCTGTCAATTTTTCCGAGTGCTAACACATACTTCTTTGTTCTATTATTCCCTGACTAACAGAAGCTAGGATCGCCGTGTTCCCTGTAGTTGTGGCTGTTACTGATATAGAAGACCCAGTATTGCAGTACCTTTAGACTGAACAATTCACATAGGCAGGCTAACAGAAGCTAGGATCACCGTGTTCCCTGTAGTGGTGGCTGTTACTGATATAGAGGACCCAGTATTGCAGTACCTCTGGGCTGGACTAGTAGTTTCCCAGCATAGCCTGGGATAGACGAACTCCAACTTCTCTAGTAAGAGCCGGGAATGTCAAGAAAGCCATTACGACCCGCCACATCAATGAGCCAAGGGGCTCCCTGCACGCGTCAACTCGTGGCTTTACGTCAACTCAAGTCTCGTGTATTTGTGCTTGAAAGCGTGTATTGAATGACTTGTTTGTGTCTCGGGTGTTTGTATCTCGGATGTTTGTATCTCGGGTGTTTGTATCTCGGGTGTTTGTATCTTGAGTGTTCGTGTCTCGGGTGTTTGTGTCTCGGGTTTTTGTGTCTCGGGTGTTTATGACTCGAGTGTTTGTGTATCGGATGTTTGTGTCTCGGGTGTTTGTGTCTCGTATGTTTGTGTCGCGGGTGTTTGTGTCTCAGGTGTTTGTGTCGCGGATGTTTGTGTCTCGAGTATTTGTGTCTCAGGTGTTTGTGTCGTGGGTGTTTGTGTCACGGGTGTTTGTATCTCGGGTGTTGTGTCGTGGGTGTTTGTATCTCGGGTGTTTGTGTCTCGGGTGTTTGTGTCGCGGGTGTTTGTATCGCGTGTGTTTGTGTCTTAGGAGTTTGTGTTGCGAGTGTTTGTATCTCGAGTGTTTGTGTCTCGGGTGTTTGTGTCGCGGGTGTTTGTGTATCGAGTGTTTGCGTCTCGGGTGTTTATGTCGCGGGTGTTTGTGTCTCAGGTGTTTGTGTCTTAGGTGTCTGTGTCTTAGGTGTCTGTGTCTCATGTGTTTGTGTCGCGGGTATTTGTGTCTCAGGTGTTTGTGTCTCAGGTGCATGTGTCACGGGTGTTTGTGTCTTGGGTGTTTATGTTGAAGTGTGTTCTGGAGGTTTTCTATGTGCCTCCTTTGTTTGTAAAGTGTGTTTTCAATGATTTTCATAAGTGTTTCGTGTGATTTTAGAGCTAATGAGTGCCTAGTCCTATCGGAGACAATAAAGAAACCTTTTAATGTATGAAAGTAAAGAGAACAAGCTGCATACCGTTTCCTGTGTAACAATTCCAGAAGTGCAAAAATACCGGAACTGAACAAAATTCAAGAACTCCAAAAATTCAGAAACTGCAAAATTCTGAACTGCAAAAAATTCAAGAACTCCAAAAATTCAGAAACTACAAAAATTCCTGAACTGCAAAAAATTCAAGAACTGCAAAAATTCTACTAATATTCCTCTTCTTACTTTCCTCATTTACAGCGAGAGAGAGAGAGAGAGAGAGAGAGAGAGAGATAGTTCGCAGTCTGTGCTCCTCTTCATCATCATCATCATGTGCCATACCGGTTGGCGTAGGCGATCATGTCCTTCCACAATCTTCTATCTACAGTGCATCGTATCAATTCTGTTGTTGACTGTTTTCCATGCCATGACACCATGCTATCTCTTATCTTCTATTTTTGTCGTCCGCAAGGTCATATTTTTACTTGTTTAAATATAAGAATGTAGTTTGCCATTCCTTTCCTTCTTGGCAGTGACTGTACTAGTCGGAGATCGCAGCCATTGTCTCTATACATGAGATCCTCTGCCTGCCATCACGGAGTGGGGATCATAACCGGTACTACTTGTCGGCTGCTCCCACAACACCATCAATCTGCGAATCAATTCAGAGAAACAGTTATCTTCTTCCTCTTCTGTGATCATGGCTCATTCAGACTAGGAATCCGGACTACCTTATGAAGGCAGCTGTCTGTTTAAGAGAACAGAAGAGCAAAAAACCGCAAATGATATCTCCCCTCGACGCTGAAAGGTAAATGAGGAAGGGAAGAGGAAGAAGACGAATCATTCTTTGCTGAACAAACGCAAACGCAGATGGACAAGAAAAATGAGAAAACACGTTGAGAAAGACAAAGAATTCGGAAAATAATATGAATAAGAAGATATAGAAGAAGACAAGAAAGATAATAAGAATAAAACATAAAATAAATTAGAAGAACAAGAAAAAAGAAGAAGTATAACAAGGATAAATAGAGGACATAGATTCTGAAACAACAAATGTTGAAGAAGGGAGTCAAAAAAGGAAAAGCGAATAAATTCAGAGGAAGAGTTATGTTTACAGCACTCGGGAAAATGGACAAATAATCAACAACAGAAAAAAAAAAAAAACAAAGAACAATGTATGATCCGAAGCTGGATTGAACCCGTACTCCCTGGCACAGCGCCTTGCCACGAACATCCACCACCTGCTCCAATGGCTTCACGTAACCCTGATGGGGGAGGGGGAGCGGGGCTAAAAGGGGACTCCACTTTGCCCAAGGGTGTCGCGAAAACTAGCGGAAAGGAGACGTCTTTATCTTTCTTTGGTAGAGTGCTCCTCTTCTGGTACAAATTTTCACCTGATTTCTATCCCGACTGCATTGTCCTTCCTGTTCCGAGACAAATGTCGAACAACACTAGATTGTGGTGATCAACCTGAAACAAGTACAACACGTCAGATACTTGGTAACAATAACATCAGATGGGAGATGCACCACAGAAATAGAAAAGCAGAATAGCTCAGGCCAAAATAGCATTTCAGAAAATGAAAAATATCTTATGCAACAAATCTATGTCAATAGAAGTGAGAAAGAGGGTTCGTCGGTGCTTTATAGAACCAATTCTCACCTATGTAAGCGAGTCATGGACATTAGACAAACAAATGAAAAGACGATTAGAGGCTACTGAGATGGGATTTCTCAGAAGAATGTTGAAAGTTCCCTGGACAGCTAAAAAGACCAATGAGGAAATTCTCAGAGGCCAACACAAAAAGGGAGCTCCTAAAAAACATCAGAAAGAAACAACCAACATTTTTCTGGCACATCTTGAGAAGAGGAAAGTTGGAATACTTGATTATTACAGCAGGCAAGCTAAACATTAATGTAAAGATAATCAATAACCTAAGATATGTTGATGATACTGTTCTACTAGCAGAAAATCCTAAAGACCTACAACAATTGCTTAATGTGATAAACATAACAAGCAAGAAATATGGACTAGAAATGAATATCAAAAAGACTAAAACTATGATCATAAGTAAAGAAAATTCTCAAGACCTACAATTAAATATCACAGTTGAGGAAATACATCTGGAGACAGTCCAGAGCTACAACTACCTGGGACATACTATAACCAATGATGGAAAATGCAAAACTGAAATAAACAAAAGAATAGGTATGGCAAAAAGTAATTTTAATGCCATGAAAAATATACTAACAACAAAAAAAATATCAACAGGACTGAAACTAAGAATGGCAAAATGTTATATCTTCTCAATATTCCTGTATGGTGCAGAAACATGGACATTAGACAAGAAAACAGAACAGAAAATTGAAGCCTTTGAAATGTTGATGTATAGAAAAATAGGTAGAATTGGATGGAAACAAAAGATAACAAACGATGAAGTTTTAAAACAACTGAAAATAAAAAGAGAACTACTAAATACAATTAAGACAAGATAAATGAAATTTTTGGGGCATGTTAAAAGACACAACAGCCTACTAAAAGTAATATTGGAAGGAAAAATACAAGGTAAAAGAGGCAGAGGCAGACCAAGACTAACATGGACGAGTAACATCAAAAGATGGACAAGTCAATCTATGTCAGCCTGCACCATCAAAGCAAGAAACAGAGTAGAATGGCGATCCATGGTAGCCAACCTTCGTTGCGGAGAAGGCACACGATGATGATAATGACAGCAGGCAAGATACAGGGAAAGAGAAATCACGGACATCAAAGAGAGACGATTCTAGATAGTTTGGTGTCATGGCATGGAAAACAGTCAACAACAGAATTGAAACGTTCTACTGTGGATAGAAGATTGTGGAGGGACATGATCGCCTACACCAGCCGGTAATGCACGTCATGAAAAGCTAATTTACCAATAAATAAAAATATCTCCACCCAACGCAGCCAAATATTTCTGAAATTAATTTTTAAAAATAATACCAAAATTTGAACCTTCTATAAATTGGTACTTTTTATTTCAAATATAAAACTTTTCAAACCTCAAGGTATTACAATTTAAGCTGTAAAGGTAAAGATAAAGATAAAAGTAAAACTAAAGATAAAGGTAAAAGTAGAGGTAAAACTAAAGATTAAGGTAAAAGTAAAGGTGAAATTAAAGATTAAGGTAAAAGTAAAGGTAAAAGTAAAGATTAAGGTAAAAGTAAAGTTAAACTAAAGATTAAGGTAAAAGTAAAGGTAAAACTAAAGGTAAAGATAAAGTTAAAGTACAAGACATGAAACTGCGTCTTAGAATGCGATGCGGCATTCCTCACCATCCCGGAGTGCTACCCTGGTACCCATTTCTGCCAGCGGCTGGGTCGACCGTGGGGGTAATTTTTTATTTTTCCAACCACGAGTACAACTCACACTGCTCCCAGCGGGAATCGAACACGGGTTGTCCGAACGTCGGTAGTCAAGTCGGGTGGTTTTCCCAACTCGGCTACCGAGGACTTCTAATGTGTTTCTTTTTTTTTTGCTTGCTTGTGTTCGCCTGATGAATTAAGGAATACGCTTTCTCATCATCCGCTCTTAATAGGACGTTAAGTGGGCGTATCTGCGTTGTGTTGTGATTTGCAGTAAAACGGTGATATTTGCGTCTTTCGGCCCATCACATCCGACTTCAGCATGTTATTTGAGTACCGGGTTGTCTTTCCTCTTCGATCCCTACTAGTTTGGCCAAACTAGACATGTTAGTCTGTTACTGGAGGCACCACGGAGAGGTGGAGCATGGTCTGGATGGTTCTGGTTCACCGATCCTGTCGCAAGCTATCAGCTGTGTGTCTCTAACAACTTCAAGAGAACAGAGAGACTAGAGCGTATCACAAAATGTTAACCGCTTTTACGTGCGTTACCTTTGCAAGATTAAGAACATCAAATGGCAGGACAAAGTAACGAACTCTAATGTCTTACAACGAGCCGAACTCCCATCCATCATGGCAACACTTAGGAGTCATAGACTAAGGTGGCTGGGTCATGTAAGAAGAATGAACAGCCATAGCATTCGCAATCAATAATGTATGGCGAACTTAAGGACGGAAACGGACACAAAGTCAGACCAATGGGAGGTATAAAGATGTTTGCAGGGCTTCCTTGAGTGAATTCTCTATCAGCGAAAGGGGATTCTGCGATGCCATGACACTAAGCTATTCAGTATGTTCTCTCTTTGTTGTCCGCGATCTCTCTTTCCCTGTATTTTGCCAGCTGTAACCAAGTATTCCAAATTTCCTCTTCTCATGTTGCACCCGAAAAAGTGTTGATTGTTTATTTCTGATGTTTCTTAGGAGCTCTATTTTATGGTCTTTTTGTGAATGTCCTCGATAGTCTTTTTAGCTGTCCACGGAACTTTCAACATTCTTCTGAGAAATCCCATATTCTATGGCCTCTAATCGTCTTTTCATTTATTTATCTATTGTCCATGATTCATTCTCTATATGTCAGAATTAGCTCCATTAAGCACATTTCTTTTCCAGCTCTGCTATAAGGGTCCATGTTTCTCAAAAGTATAAACAAATGTATATAAAAATGATGCTTATAAGACAGATTCTAGAGACAAAACCGATCTTATGTTTCCAATCGGTTTCAACCTCTGCAAGGCTTGTTATTGTGGGAGTCGCGATAGCTCAGTGGTTAGTTAACTGGACTGCAAATGACAAGAGGTAGGGTTCGATCCCAACCGACGGCGTCCGGGTTCACCCAGCCATAAATGGGTACCGGATTTTTTTCTGGGAAAGTAAAGCGGCGCAGCCGTAATACCGACAACATTACCCAAAAATCATGTGCCGAAGGTCTGTAAAATTTATGGTCACTAACACCATATTCCCTATACGCCACTTGGCGTGACGGGGGTACTTTACTTTTTTCCTTTTTAAGACTTGTTGTAGTCATCTCTTTTTTTGCCGATATTTCAGTCTTTGGCCGTTCATCGGAGACAATTGATTGTATTGTATCTTTATCATCAAGTACCATGTCTGCTGGCGTAGGTGATCATGTCTCTCCACAAATCTCGATCTCGACAGTTATTTAACATTTCTGTTGTTGACCTTCTGCCACGCCATTCTCTTAAGCTGTCTGGTAACTTTCCTCTCTCCTTCTCTCTATCTCTTCGTCCCTCAATTTTCCCAGTTGTTACAATATATTCCAGTTGTTCTCTTCTCATTACATGGCCAAAAAATGATGATAGTTTCTTCCTAATATTGGAAACTGGCTCTCTTTTTGCTTTGACCTCTTTCAGAACGTTTTCATTATTTTTCTTAGCTATCAATGGTATTCTCAACATTCTTCTGTAAAACCACATTTCTACAGACTCCAGTGATTTTCTTGTCTGTTGTCCTATTGTCCATGATTAACATCCATATGTTAAGACTGGCTCTACATAACATATAAGAACTCGTTTTATTGTTTCTATTGTCAAAAATGGATTGCACAGTATCTTCCTCATTTTTTTTAAAGCTGCTTTTGCCTGAGCCATTCTACATCTCACCTCTGTTGTACATCTACCATCTGAGGTTAACATTGTTCCCAGATATTTAAATTCATTTACCTGCTTTAATATTGTTCCACTTGTCTTTATTCTGCATTGCGGTGTTTCTTTTGATGCTAATATTACTTCAGTCTTTTTTCTATTAAGGCTGAGTTCTTTATTTTTTCTTATGTAAATAAATTATATACAAAATATTTTATCATCATCACCATCAAGTACCGGGCCTGCTGGCGTAGGTGATCATGTCTCTCCGCAACCTTCGATCTCGACAGTTATTTATCATTTCTGTTTTTGACCTTCTGCCAAGCCATTCTCTTAAGCTTAAAAAAAATTTATTTATATTCATGCAATAAAGTAACCACGGCTGTGCGCTGCCGGGGTCCGAAAGGGAAGTAAAGAATAGTGGAGCTGTACCCTACCAGGCATGTTCGTAAGAGGCGAGAAAGGAGGGTTGAGCATGGGGCTGGCTATCCCATACTGTAAAAAATAAGCCGAAAAAACTTCACAAACATGGACAAGTCAAAGAAAGAACAAATTAATCCGCAATCCAGGAAAGAGAAGAGCTCTCTGTCTAAGAGACATATGACGCAAGCCGGAGAAAGCCGTAAGGAGTCCGGGTTGCCGACTCACCCTTTGTCTACCAGGAAATCCTCCAGAATTGGCACCTGGAATGTACGTACTCTAAACGAACAAGGAAAAGCTGCACAGGTAGCAGCAGAAATGACAAACTACAAGATAGATATTCTGGGAATATGTGAAACAAGATGTCTAGGAACGGGTAAAATAAAACTAAACACAGGAGAGATGATTTTATCATCAGGACACCAGGAACCAGGAGCACAACATAGTGAAGGGGTAGCTATAATGCTATCAAGGAATGCACAGAAGACTCTAATAGAATGGGAAGCAGTAGGACCGAGACTAATGAGAGCAACATTTAAAACAACCAAAAACAAAATAAAATTACACATTATTCAATGCTATGCACCAACCAACGATAAAGATGATTTAGTTAAAGATGATTTCTATAAACAGCTACAATGTCAGATGGATGCAAGACGAACCAATGATATTATAATCTTGGTGGGAGACCTAAATGCTAAAGTAGGATCAGACAACAGAGGCTTCGAAGAGATTATGGGAAAATATGGACTTGGAGATATAAGCGAGAATTGAGAGATATTTGTGAATTTCTGCGCCCTTAATCACATGGGTGTCACCAGATCATAGAACGGAAAATAAATTGATCACATATGTATTAATAATAAGTTTAAGTCATCCTTACAGGATGTAAAAGTATATAGAGGGGCAGATATAGCTTCTGATCATCATCTTCTGTTAGCCAAACTTAAAATTAAACTAAAAAGGTATACTACAACGAATAAGGGTAGAAAGTATTTCAATGTAGGGTTTCTTAAAGAACAAGGAATTAAAGATAAATTCACAGTCACAATATCAAACAAATACCAAGTCCTCCAACAACTAGAAAATACAATAAATATAGAAGATCATTGGAAACAGGTAAAAAATATATGGAAAGAGACATGCGAAGAAACACTGGGGAAAAGAGAACGCCAGAATAAGCCATGGATGAACTTTTGAACAGACCCAGCTCAAATAATCCTCCAGATATACTACCAGCAGAAGAAGAGTTACACGTTAACTGTGGAAAACCAAGCATAGAAGAAATAATGAAAGCCATCAAACTATTAAAAAATGGTAAAGCCACAGGACCAGATGAAATTCCTTCGGAAGCAATCAAAGCAGATATTAGCACCTCTACCAAGATGTTACATGATCTATTAGATAAAATTTGGGAGAGGGCAGAAATACCTAAAGACTGGAAAGAAGGTTATATGATCAAACTACCAAATAAAGGAAGTTTACAGGAGTGCACAAA
The DNA here is from genome assembly GCA_032433765.1 of Megaustenia siamemsis. Taxonomy (NCBI): domain Eukaryota; kingdom Metazoa; phylum Mollusca; class Gastropoda; order Stylommatophora; family Ariophantidae; genus Megaustenia; species Megaustenia siamemsis. The sequence continues at coordinate 4,722,039 of JAVIAB010000104.1, forward strand.
TTATAGGGGAATTATGCTACTATCAGTGTCAGGAAAAATATTAAGCAGAATCATTCTGGAGAGACTAAAAGAGGCCATAGAGAAACATTTGACAGATGAACAAGCAGGTTTTAGGACGAACAGATCATGTGCTGATCAAATAACTACTCTACGTATAATAGTTGAACAAAGTTTAGAACTAAAATCCCCACTTTATATTGGATTCATAGATTACGAAAAGACATTTGATAGTTTAGACAGAAGAATGCTTTGGAAGTTGCTGAGTCATTACGGAATCCCCATAAAGTTTATTAACCTGATAAAAACAATGTATGAAGGAACGAAATGTAGTGTGGTGCATGAAGGACAGCTTACAGAAGCATTTGAAATAAGAACAGGAGTAAGGCAAGGATGCCTTCTGTCTACATTTCTATTTCTACTGGCCATAGATTGGATTGTGAAAATAACTCAAAACAACAGAAATGGATCCAGTGGTCACTGACCAAACAACTTGATGATTTAGACTTTGCTGATGATATAGCTCTCCTATCACACAGCCATCAACAGATGCAGGATAAAATGAGTATACTTGATGAGAGATCACAACAGCTAGGACTGAAGATTAATAGAGATAAGACCAACATTATGAGAATTAATGCAGTTGGCAACAACCAAATAAAACTAGGGGAAATACTTCTATTATATGTACAATCTTACATATATCTGGGCAGTAGTATAGATAAAAGAGGGAGGAACAGAAAATGATACCAAAATAAGGATATCAAAAGAAAGAGGAGCTTTCATTGCACGGGGAAACATATGGAAATCCAAATAAATTAGGTTAAATACAAAAATAAAAATTTTCAACTCAAATGTTAAGGCGGTCCTATTATATGGCTGTGAAACATGGAGAACAACCAAATTTACAATCACGAAGATACAGACGTTCATTAATGGATGTTTACGTAGAATAAAAGGATGGAAATGGCAGGACAAAATCACTAACATGGAATTATGGAAATGTACCAGTCAAACACCAGTGGATAAAGAGATACAGTGAAGACGATGGCGCTGGATAGGACACACACTACGAAAGCCAACTGAGAGTATTACACAACAGGCCCTTTTTGGAATCCCCAGGGGAAAATACAAAGAGGAAGACCAAGGAATTCTTGGAGAAGACAGATAGAAGCAGAGATGAAGATGATGGGGAAGACATGGAATGATCTTAAAAGAATGGCAAAAAACAGAACGACTTGGAAAGTGTTTGTTGAAGACTTATGCTCCACTGGGAGCTAAAAGGTAGAAGAGAAGAAGTTGAAGAAGAATAAAGTAACCAAGAAAAGAAAATAACTGAAATGTCAGTGACAAATTACCGCGCCCGTCCGTATATTCGCGGTAAAGTGCATACATAAGATCCTAGCAATGGCTACAAAGAAATCAATAAAGAAAATATAGGCCTGCCAAGGCTGTTGAGATAGATATCCGAGGTGGCTTAGCAAATAAATAGCTGTGATTACCGCTCTCACTGATGTATGAAGAATCGGAATGAGAAAGTAAGATTTTAGGAATTGTTCTGAAAGTAATTTTTTTATTTGTATAAAAGTAAGATTTTTTTTAGTTTGAAATTTATATTTTGTAAATTGTTGAGGAAGAAAGATTTTGTAAATTGTTGAGAAAGTGAGATTTTGTAAATTGTTGAGGAAGAAAGATTTTGTAAATTGTTGAGAATGTATGATTTTGTAAATTGTTCAGAAAAAAAGATTATGTAAATTGTTGGGAAAGTAGATTTGGAAATTGTTGAGAAAGTATGATTTTGTAAATTGTTCAGAAAATAAGATTATGTAAATTGTTGGGAAAGTAGATTTGTAAATTGTTGAGAAAGTATGATTTTGTAAATTGTTGAGAAAGTAAGATTTTGTAAATTGTTGAGAAAGTAAGATTTTGTAAATTGTTGAGAAAGTAATTTTTGTAAATTGTTGAGAAAGTATGATTTTGTAAATTGCTGAGAAAGTATGATTTTGTAAATTGTTGAGAAAGTATGTTTTTGTAAAATGTTGAGAAAGTAAGATTTTGTAATTGTTGAGAAAGTAAGATTTTGTGAAATGTTGAGAAAGTAAGATTTTTTAATTGTTGAGAAAGTAATTTTTTTTAAATTGTTGAGAAAGTAAGATTTTTAACGTGTGTAAAAGTAAGATTTTATGAGTTGCGAAAGTAAAATATTGTATGTTATTAATTATGAAAGTAAGATTTTGTGAAATGTTGAGAAAGTAAGATTTTGTGAAATGTTGAGAAAGTAAGATTTTGTGAAATGTTGAGAAAGTAAAATTTTGTAAAATGTTTGTGAAAGTTTGATTTTGGTTTAGAATAATACAACCACGGCTTGTGAGACTTTTTCTGTTCTGTTCTCACTGACAACTTGTTCTTTTCTCACTCTCAATTTGTTCTGTTCTGTTCTCTCTCTCTCTCAATTTGTTCTGTTCTCACTCTCAATTTGTTCTGTTCTTTTCTCAATCTCAACATGTTCTGTTCTTTTCTCAATCTTAACATGTTCTGTTCTTTGCTCACTCTCAACTTGTTCTGTTTTCACTCTCAATTTGTTCTGTTCTCTTTCTCAATTTGTTCTGTTCTGACTCTCAATTTGTTCTGTTCTGACTTTCAATTTGTTCTGTTCTCTCTCTCAATTTGTTCTATTCTTACTCTCAATTTGTTCTATTCTCACTCTCAATTTGTTCTGTTCCTTTCTCTCTCTCAATTTGTTCTGTTCTCACTCTCAATTTGTTCTGTTCTCACTCTCAATTTGTTCTGTTTTCACTCTCAATTTGTTCTGTTCTCACTTTCAATTTGTTCTGTTCTCTCTCTCAATTTGTTCTATTCCTACTCTCAATTTGTTCTATTCTCACTCTCAATTTGTTCTGTTCCTTTCTCTCTCTCAATTTGCTCTGTTCTCACTCTCAATTTGTTCTATTCTTACTCTCAATTTGTTCTATTCTCACTCTCAATTTGTTCTGTTCCTTTCTCTCACTCAATTTATTCTGTTCTCTCTCTCAATTTGTTCTATTCTCACTCTCAATTTGTTCTGTTCCTTTCTCTCTCTCAATTTGTTCTGTTCTCACTTTCAATTTGTTCTTTTCTCTCTCTCAATTTGTTCTATTCTTACTCTCAATTTGTTCTGTTCTCACTTTCAATTTGTTCTTTTCTCTCTCTCAATTTGTTCTAATCTTACTCTCAATTTGTGCTTTTCTTTCTCTCAATTTGTTCTGTTCTTTTCTCTCTCTCAATTTGTTCTGTTCTCATTCTCAATTTGTTCTTTTCTCTCTCTCAATTTGTTCTTTTCTCTCTCTCAATTTGTTCTGTTCTCACTCTCAATTTGTTCTTTTCTCTCCCTAAATTGGTTCTTTTCTCTCTCTCAATTTGTTCTGTTCTCACTCTTAATTTGTTCTTTTCTCTCTCTCAATTTGTTCTGTTCTCACTCTCAACTTGTTCTGTTCTCACTATCAATTTGTTCTGTTCTTTTCTCAATCTCAACATGTTCTGCTCTTTTCTCAATCTCAACATGTTCTGTTCTTTTCTCAATCTCAACATGTTCTGTTCTCACTCTTAATTTGTTCTTTTCTCTCTCTCAATTTGTTCTGTTCTCACTCTTAATTTGTTCTTTTCTCTCTCTCAATTTGTTCTGTTCTCACTCTCAACTTGTTCTGTTCTCAATCTCAATTTGTTCTGTTCTTTTCTCAATCTCAACATGTTCTGCTCTTTTCTCAATCTCAACATGTTCTGTTCTTTTCTCAATCTCAACATGTTCTGTTCTTTGCTCACTTTCAACTTGTTCTGTTCTCACTCTCAATTTGTTCTGTTCTCACTCTCAATTTGTTCTGTTCTCACTCTCAATTTGTTCTGTTCTTTTCTCAATCTCAACATGTTCTGTTCTTCACTCACTCTCAACTTGTTCTTCACTCACTCTCACCGTGTTCTTCACTCACTCTCACTTTGTTCTTCACTCACTCTCACTTTGTTCTTCACTCACTCTCAACTTGTTCTTCACTCACTCTCACTTTGTTCTTCACTCACTCTCAACTTGTTCTTCACTCACTCTCAACTTGTTCTTCACTCACTCTCACTTTGTTCTTCACTCACTCTCACCGTGTTCTTCACTCACTCTCACTTTGTTCTTCACTCACTCTCACCTTGTTCTTCACTCACTCTCACCGTGTTCTTCACTCACTCTCACTTTGTTCTTCACTCACTCTCATCTTGTTCTTCACTCACTCTCACCTTGTTCTTCACTCACTCTCACCTTGTTCTTCATCCACTCTCACCGTGTTCTTCACTCACTCTCAACTTGTTATTCACTCACTCTCACCTTGTTCTTCACTCACTCTCACCTTGTTCTTCACTCACTCTCACCTTGTTCTTCACTCACTCTCACCTTGTTCTTCACTCACTCTCACCGTGTTCTTCACTCACTCTCACTTTGTTCTTCACTCACTCTCACCTTGTTCTTCACTCACTCTCACCTTGTTCTTCACTCACTCTCACCTTGTTCTTCACTCACTCTCAACGTGTTCTTTGTTCACTTCACAGCCTGCTATGTTCTTTGCTACCCTCCGAGGTATGGTACTGAAGTAAATCCACTCTTATTTCGCAGTCACCTGAAGTGATCATGTTTCCAACTATCTAAAATCTCAAATTAATGTTTGCACAAAAATAATGATTCTGCAATTGTATATGACAATGTTACCTGCATCTGAATAATGCTGTCAAAATTGTGTAAGGATGTAGTGCTGGAAGATCTCACAATCACAACCGATACCATTCGCACGACACTTAAAAGGTCACACAACACTGCTCCTGGTCCAGACGGTGTTCGGTATGATGACATAGGCGATTGAGCTGACGACGACTTGACAAAATTGGCCAATGGGTCTAATGCCAGCATTCGGAGTGGCCAGATTAAGGAGGAGTGGCTACATAGCTACTTACTACTGCTACCAAAGCCAAACAAGGACCATTCTCAGATCAGTGCCTACAGAATCATCACAATGCAGAACACTGCGGGCAAGCTGCTGGAGAAAATAGTTGCCCGTGTCCTCACGTGTCGCCTTGAACAGAAACGCGTATTCCCACCCACACTCGGAGGTTATAGATATAACAAAGAGACATGGCTCAATGCGGCAGTATTTGCCTATGATGTCTTCGAAGACTTCCACAGATGAGAGGAGACATGTGCTGCTGCTATAGATCTGGAGGATGCATACAACAGGGTACCATTTGAATCTCTCATGAATATGCTCCTCAAACTGGCGGTGCACCCCTTCCTCATTAGATGAATCGCCGCGGCACTGTTTCAGAGGAAGGTGATACTCAGATGTGGAAGTTGGTAAAGGTAAAGGTAAAGTACGAGACTTGAACCGGCGTCTTAGCACGCGAGTTCACACCCATATGTGCTCGGCCGCCTATCCAGAAATGTTCGGATATTTCTGTATAGTGTCGCCTCAAGCATCGAAACTCAGATGCGAAGCGACATTCCTCACCTTCCCAGGATAATACCCTGGTACCCATTTCTGCCAACGGCTGGGTCGACCGTGGGGGTATTTTTTTTTCCAACCACGAGTACAACTCACACTGCTCCCAGCGGGAATTGAACACGGGTTGTCCGAACGTCGGTAGTCTAGTCGGGTGGTTTTCCTAACTAGGCTACCGAGGCCCCCTATCATGCCCCTATGATGACCACGAGTAGCATGACAATGGAGGTGATGGCAGTGACCAAGGCATTCAAATGGTTAGAGTCACAAGACTACACCCACGCATGTATACTGAGTGATTCGATGAGCATGATAAAAAAAAAGTGGAGGCAGGCTCTGTACGCATGCAATGGGTAGAGTCGTTGCAGAAATCCAAAATACGTAAGGTCAAATTTGTCTTCGTCCCTCGACATGTGGGAGTGCGGGGAAATGAAAGAGCGGACAGGTTGGCTAGCTGCGCTGTCGTTGAGGACGGGCAACCAATGGATCGGGCGGACATCATCAATGCCCTCCGAGATGTGGGAAGAGCACAGGACTTCGACAAACACAGATCCACGTCACTTCTTCGGATGATGGAAATGGGGGTTAAGATGGGCACAGCCAGAAATGAGAAACTTAGTGGCCGTGTAAGAAGACTTATCAACCAACATAGAACTGGAGTCGTCAGTCGCTGGACATTGAGGGAATTGCTGAGGAGTGGATCTGAGCACCTATGGACATGTTCGGAGTGCAATGATGAAGACCCGCGAATAACTCAATAACTAAAGGTTACCTGAAATAACAATTGGAGGTCATAATATAAATAATCTAAGGTATGCTGATGATACAGTCTTAATCGCTAAGAGTTAAAATGAGTTACATGAAATGTTAGACATTATAGTGAAAGAAAGCAAAAATAAAGGACTCAGCCTTAATGGTAAAAAGACAGAAGTAAAGGTAGTAATAAAGAGAAAGACATCACCGCAATGCACAATAAAGACAAGTGGAACAATATTAAAACAGGTACATGAATTCAGAATTTAACCTTTAGAATAGATTCCCTTTACTACAGGCATGACTATATCTGCAACACTTCAGTTAACTAACCAAGTGTTCCTTCTAATCGTTCATACTTCTCTATGGAACGTGTTGCGTTTTGAAAGAATGTGCGCAACTCATGAAGAACACTTCCGGGTCGGTGTAACTGTCGTGCAGGCGACACAATTATCTTGCGCCAGTGCCGAATCCGAGTGTGCTTCTTTGTAAATCAGTGTACCCCCAAGAAACCATGTTTCAAAAAATTGAGTCAGGCAGCCATGTAGTAAGACACTCGATCCTGCCGCAGTCCAGACTGATGGCGAATTTTTACTCGAACCCAGACCACACAACCTGGCCCGGAGTAAATCTAGAGTCTGGTAATGTATCACTTCAATAACGGTCGTCAGATGCGGGAGTACGGGGAAATGAAAGAGTGGATAGGTTGGCTAGCTGCGCTATCGTAGAAGACTGTCAACCAATGGATCGGGTGGACGTCATCAATGCCATCCGAGTAGTGGGAAGGACACAGAAATTCGACAACCATGAGTCCACGTCACTCCTTCGGATGAAAGAGATGGGAGTTAAGATGGGCACAGCCAGAAACGAGAAACTTAGTGGCCGTGTAAGAAGACTTATCAACCAACACAGAACTGGAGTCGTCAGTCGCTGGACACTGCGGGACTTACAGAGGAGGGAATCTGAGCACCTGTGGACATGTTTAGAGGTGCTCAGATCCCCTCCTCATCGAGTTGTAACCAAGTATTCCAACTTTCCTCTCCTCATGATGTGCCCGAAAAATGTTGATTGTTTCTTTCTGATGTTTTTTAGGAGCTCCCTTGTTGTGTTAGTCTCTTTGAGAATTTCCTCGTTGGTCTTTTTAGCTGTCCAGGGAACTTTCAACATTCTTCTGAGAAATCCCATCTTTGTGGCCTCTAATCGTCTTTTCATTTGTTTGTTTACTGTCCATGATTCGCTTCCATAGGTCAGAATTGGTTCTATGTCGCATAATGAACTCTCTTTCTCACTTCTATTGACATAGACTTGTTGAAGAAGACGTTTTTCATTTTTCTGAAATGCTATTTTGGTCTAAGCTATTCAGCTTTTTATTTCTGTGGTGCATCTTCCATCTGATGTAGTTGATTGTGCTCAAATATTTGAAGCGTTGCACTTGTTTCAGATTTGTCCTGTGAACGTGACCCAGCCACCTTAATCACCAATTCCTAAGTGTTGCCATGATGGATGGGAGCTTGGCTCGTTGTACATTAGAGTTGGTTACTTTGTCCAGCCATTTGATGTTCATAATCTTGCGAAGGAAAGACGCGTGCAATTTTCTCAAGAAGGATGGTGATAGACGAGATCGTCAAAATATCTCGCCATGGCACGTGATGATGATGCTGCTGATGATGATGATGATGATGATGATGATAATGCTGATGACGATGATGATGATGATGATGACGTTGCAGAGTATCTACCGCCCTGGATATCCAATTTTGGAATTTCGTGTTAGTGAAGCAAGGTACATTCACTCAATCACTGGACACAATCATTCACTTACATGACAAAATAATTAAATCATTGGACAAAATCAATCAATCACTGAAAAAAGTCATTCAAACACTGGACAAAAATAATACAATCACAGGACAAAATTATTCAATCACAGGACATAATCATTCAACAACAGATATAATCATTCAACCACAGACATAATCATTCTATCATATGACACATCAACTCAAACACAAAATACAATCATTTATCAACAAGACACAATCATTCATCAACAAGACACAATCATTTATCTACAAGATACAATTATTCATCCACAAGACACAATCATTCGTCAACAAGACACAATCATTCATCTACAAGACACACTCATTCATCTGCAAGACACACTCATTCATCTACAAGACACAATCATTCATCTACAAGACACAATCATTCATCCACAAGACACAATCATTCATCAAAAAGACACAATTATTTATCAACAATACATAATCATTCATCTACAAGGCACAATCATTCATCTACAAGACACAATCATTTACTAAAAAGACACAATCATTCATCCACATGACACAACCATTCGTCCATAAGACACAGTAGTTCATCTACGAGACACAATCATTCTTCCACAAAACACAATCATTCACTAAAAATACACAAATTTTCATCCACAATACATTATCATTCACCTGCAAGACAAAATAATTTATCTACAAGACACAATCATGCATCTACAAGACACAATCATTCATCTAGAAGTCATAAGCATCCACCTAAAGACACAATCAGTCATCTACAAGACACAATCATTTATCTACAGGACACAATCATTCACCTAAAAGACACAATCATTCATCAACAAGACACAATCATTCATCCACAAGACACAATCATTCGTCAACAAGACACAATCATTCATCCACAAAATATTATCATCCACCTACAAGACACAAGCATTTACCTACTGGACATAATATTTTATCTACAAGACACAATCATTCTTCTACAAGACACAATCATTTACCTACTGGATATAATCATTCATCTACAAGACACAATCTTTTATGTACAAGAAACAATTATTCATCTACAAGACACAATCATTCATCCACAAGACACAATCATTCATCTAGAAGTCACAGTCATTCACCTATAAGACACAATCATTCATCTACAAGACACACTCATTCATCAACAAGACACAATCATTCACTTAAAAGACACAATCATTCATCTACAAGACACAATCATTCATCTACAAGACACAATAATTCATCCACTAGACACATTCATTCATTCACTAGACACAATCATTCATCCACAAGACATTATCACACACCTACAAGACACGTTCATTCATCCACAAGACACAATCATTCATCTAGAAGTCACAATCATTCACCTAAAAGACACAATCATTCATCCACTAGACACAATCATATAATCTTCTTATTGAAAGCAGAAAAAAAGTAAGCGTTCTCTCCCCTGCCTTATTTGGGTGTGGCAGAGATGGTGTTGGCGACCACATGTTTCTATGACAGCAGCACATTTTTGTGTGATGTGGCCGGTACCACGCCAGGCCGCCTTTACTTCCCATACCATTAAATGGAAGCCCACGTGTATAGGCTGAGTGAAACTCGGAGACTTGTCATTTTGAAGAAAGGAAACAAAACAAACCGCCAGCTTCTTCGAATCGAACCCAGTCCCTTCAGTCCATGAGCCAAGCAGACAAACCAATCCACCACCGAGGCTCAATTTTGACGAATTAACGAGGCGTAACTTATAAATCAATAGATCAATAGTAGACAAAAATGGAAATAGGTTGGTTGGTTGGTTGATTGGTTGGTTGGTTGGCTGGCTGGCTGGTTGGCTGGCTGGCTGGCTGGCTGGCTGGCTGGCTGGTTGGTTGGTTGGTTGGTTGGTTGGTTGGTTGGTTGGTTGGTTGGCTGGTTGATTGGTTGGTTGGTTGGTTGGTTGGTTGGTTGGTTGGTTGGTTGGCTGGTTGATTGGTTGGTTGGTTGGTTGGTTGGTTGGTTGGTTGGTTGGTTGGTTGGTTGGTTGGTTGGTTGGTTGGTTGGTTGGTTGGTTGGTTGGTTGGTTGCGTTCGCCCGATGACTAAAGTATTCTAGAGTATTCGTAGACTGTAGACTTCGTCTTCGTCATCCGCCCTTAAAAGGACGTTAAGTGGGCGTGTCTGCGTTGTGTTGTAGTTTGAATTGTAACACTGTGATATTTGCGCCTTTCGGCCAAACACATCCGACTTCAGCACGACGTTTTTGAGTAACGGGTTGTCTTCCCTCTTCGATCCCTGCTCGCTTGGCCAGACTAGACAGGTTAGTCTGTTACTGGAGGCACCGCGGAGAGGTGGAGCAGGGTCTGGATGGTTCTGGTTCACCGATCCTGGCGCAAGCCATCAGCTGTGGGTCGCTTACAACTTCCAGCTCTGTTCCTGGGAGGCGCACCTTCGCCTCCAAAATAAGGAATTAAAGTCAACGGTCACAACATAAATAATTTGCTATATGCTGATGACACAGTCTTAATAGTAGAGACAGAAAATGAACTACAAGAAATTATAGACATAATAGTAAAAGAAAGCAACATGAAAGGTCTCAGTCTGAATAGTAAGAAAACAGAAGTAGTGGCCATATCAAAGAAACAATCATCACCATCATGCAGCATAAAAATAAATAGGACAAATCTGAAACAAGTGCAACGCGTCAAATACTTGGGCACAATAATAACATCAGATGGAAGATACACCACAGAAATAAAAAGCAGAATAGCTCAGGCCAAAATAGCATTTCAGAAAATGAAAAATATCTTATGCAACAAATCTATGTCAATAGAAGTGAGAAAGAGACTTCATCGGTGCTATATAGAACCAATTATGACCTATAGAAGCGAATCAAGAACAGTAGACAAACAAATGAAATGTAGGTTAGAGGCCACAGAGATGGGATTTCTCAGAAGAATGTTGAAAGTTCCCTGGACAGCTAAAATGACCAATGATGAAGTTCTCAAAGAGACCAACACAAAAAGGCAGCTCCTAAAAACATCAGAAAGAAACAATCAACATTTTTCGTGCACATCATGAGAAGAGGAAAGTTGGAATACTTGGTTACAACTGGCAAAATACAAGGAAAAAGAGATCGCGGACGACAACGAGAGAAAATACTGGATAGCTTGGTGTCATGGCATGGAAAACAGTCAACAACAGCATTGATACGATGAACGGTGGGTAGAAGATTGTGAAAGGTCATGGTCGCCTACGAGAACCGGTAAGGCACATGATAATGATGAACTTATAAATGAATGAAGTAGGAGGGGCAACAACAAAATACTGGCCATTTACTTGAAATGTTAACCAAACTAATGAACCTACATAAACAAACGAAGAGTGATTTAAAAAAAAACATTTTGATGTTGGCAGAATGACGGGCCGAAATCATTATCATCAAGTCTCTCAAGAACGTTGCTTTCATCACAGCCCGCCTAAAAGTATCTCTGTCTCTAGCCAGATCTCTCAAGAACGTTGCTTTCATCACAGCCCGCCTAAAAGAATCTCTGTCTCTAGCCAGATCTCTCAAGAACGTTGCTTTCATCACAGCCCGCCTAAAAGAATCTCTGTCTCTAGCCAGATCTCCCACAGAACGTTGTATTCATTACATCCCGTCTGAAAGAATCTTTGTCTTTAGCCAAATGTCACACAGAACGTTACATTCACCACAGCCCGTCTGAAAGAGTCTTTGTCTCTAGCGAGATCTCCCACAGAATGTTGCATTCCCCACAGCCCGTCTGAAAAAAATCTCCGTCTCAAGCCAGATCTCCCACAGAATGTTACATTCACAAAAGCAAGATTGAAGGAATCTCTGTCTCTAGCCAGATCTCCCTCAGAACGTCGCATTCACCACAGCCCGTCTGAGAGAATCTTTTTCTCTAGCCAGATCTCCCACAGAGCGTTGCATTCCCCACATCCGTCTGAAAGAATCTCTTTCTCTAGCCAGATCTCCCACAGAACTTTACATTCACAAAAGCAAGTCTGAAATAATCTCTGTTTTTAGCCAGACCTCCCATAGAATGTTGCATTCATCACAGCCCGTCTGAAAGAATCTCTATCTCTAGTAAGATCTCCCAATTCCTCTATTGCCACTTTCAAAGTCTCCTTGATGTCTTGAAACCACCTTCTTCTTAATCTAACTCCTGATGGGTCGATCAGGACCCACACCATCCCTTATTGTTCTCTCAGCCTGCTGTATCTTTTGACGTGTCCATAGTAATTTAATTTCATCTCTAGAATGGTGTCTATATATAAGAACTCGTTGCAACAATACGATCACTGCAAGGGAAACAATCAAACATTTAGAACATGCAGCTATCAATTATTATGTCCCTTACATAGACCATGATTTCATCGTTCCGGTTCCAACATGGTGGAACTCGAGGTTCATGTTCTTTCGACCGCTGCAGAAATTGCGTTTGTGGACGGATTAGTTTCGGCTCTACAATGCAATTTTCTGCTTTAAAGTTAATCTGGTGATCCACTTAGCAAATTTCGCCGATGATACAGAGTCGTACACACCTCAATGCCCCTCTTTGCCAAGTCCAGTTTTGTGAATGCGACCTTCCCCTGTGTAGAGTTGATATGCGGTTTACGTCAACACATTGAGTGCTGTTCCAAGGCCATCGTTGCAATTGTTTTATGCCAATTATTTACATGTTACAACTCATTGATATGAACTGCTCTGCCAAGTCAACCGAAGTTTTAACTTTTGAGATTGTGCATCATCTTTTCGTGCGTTGTTGGTTGCGTTTATTAGAGTAATTTGTATTTTAATGGCGCAGCCATTGTTGTGTAGTCATCACAATGGCCTATTGTATATCCCTAAAACGGCCGTACGCTAATAGTGAAAGGCGGAATGGAGTTTCGTTCATGACTTTGCAGTACCGGGGTGACTCCCGGAGGTTCATGTTAGTCAGGAGGGGTTTATAATTTCACAAATTAACATTGTAGTGAGATCTTACAGTCTGTTGTTTGATGTGCGACGGGGATAATTCGACGACTAACTGTGTTTCATATGTTCCGATTTGGAGTCAAAGTGATGTCCTAACACCATCAAGCGCTATACATTTTTAAACATTATGACGATCATCATTTTCAGGAGGAAGTGAACTTCCGGTCAATATGGTGGATAGACGGCAGGAACCATTGAAGGCTACGTATGAAAGTGTTCTTTGTTGGAGTTTCCTCATATTCCAAGTCCGGCTTGTTGCAGGAGCTACTGAGTTGAGTGCTCTGTGCACACCGTGAGCTGTGTATTTCATCTGTTTTTTATCTTGTTTCGATATTCCGATTGTTAACAATGAATGATGATATCGTAAGCTGGAGAACAGATAGCTTTTTTCACTCTCTGTGCGGTTTTGCCTTATGTCTTTTGGCGTGTGCTGAGACTGCTATGATGGGGATTACAGCTACCTTTCTTTGTTTGGGAGATGAGTTAGTAATTCGGATGATTCCACTGACACGGACGGTTGAGCAATTATGGATTTGAATTCGTTTGCAGTGATACCGGGGCCTTCCATAACTATAGACCATCATGCCCTCTGTATATAATCGTGACAACTTTCTTTTCCTCTTCTTCCTCTATTCTTTCCAGCTCCCTTTATTCTTCCTCTTCATCTTCTTATTCTTCACACATTTTACTCCTTTTTCTACTTTTTCCTCCTTGTTTTCATCTTTTATATTTCTTCTCTTTTTGATCCTCTTCTTCTTTCTTATACTTCATATTGTTCTAATTCTGCCATTTCTTTCTTTTTTTTCTATCTTTCTTACTTTCTTTCTTTCTTCCTCTCTTCTTCTTCTTCCTTTTTCCACGTCCGCATTTTCTATTTTTCCTTTTCTTCTTCCGTTCTGTTCCACCTTGTTATTCCTGTCCTTCTTCCTTCGTCCACTACTTCCTCTTATTCTTCCTTTCTTCCACTTGTTCATCTTCTCCCTTTTCTTCATCCTTCTTCTTCAACTTGGTCCACTTCTTGCCAATCTTTCCTTCAAAATTTCCTCCTTTTGCTACATCTTCTTAATTGTATTCCTCTTGCCAAATTTCCCACTTCTTCGGTTGTCTAATCAAGGTCTCCTTGATGTCTTGAAACCGCCTTATTTTTGGTCTGCCCCTGATGCATCGCCCATGAACCATGACTTCTATTATTCTTCTTTCTATTCCGATATATTTTTTTTAAAAACATTACAAGTCTCTACATCAACAGCAGCTGCAGGGACGGAACAGCAGCAGGCTATACAGACCACTTCGAAGTTAGATCAGGCGAAAGACAGGGGTGCGTACTATCCCCCCTATTGTTTATTACATACATGGACCATATATGCAAGCTAGCCAACCCATCAGAGACAGAGGAGATCAACGAGCTTCTATTTGCAGACGATAAGGCACTAATACATGATACAATATAAGACCTACAGGAACACTTAAACAAACTCAACATCTCAGGCACAAAATACAACATGAAAATCGACATCAACAAAACAGAAGTCATGAATGTCGCAAAGAGAAACAGAACATCAACATAACTATAGAAGGCAGGCGGTAAATAAAACAAGTAGAGGAATTCAAATACCTAGGAAGTCTAATGACAAACGATAATTCACAAACAGGAGAGATAGAATCAAGATGCAACAAAGCTTGTCAAATCATCGGACAGTTATCACCACTATTGTCCAACAAGGAAATAACTCTAGAGGCAAAACGAGCACTATACAATATAATCTTCATCCCAAAGTTGTGCTACCAATGCCAGACCTGGACCTAGATGCAAGAACAATAAGAAAAATAACCTCTACAGAGATGAAATGTGTTAGACGAATGACAGGAAACAGTCTGAGAGATAAGATCAGAAATGAAGAACTGAGAAAAAAGCTAGGAATAGCCCCCGCCATAGAATATATAAGGAAACAACAGATATAATGGTTTGGCCACGTGACAAGGCAGAAAGAACAAAACACAACACAACGAGCCTTCAATAAACGTTGCGTGAACACCAGATCTAAAAGTCGACCACGAAAAAGATGGATTGACAGAATATTAGAAGCACTAGGAAACATAACAGCAGCAGAGTCGAACAGAAGAGCAAAAGACCGCAAATTATATCTTCCCTCAACGCTGAAAGGCAAATGAGGAAGGAAAGAAGAAAAAGAACGATGATATGTCTTTGACGGGGCAATAGTATTTTAATTTCCTCTGTAGAAATGGAGTTGATAAATTAATTGTGTTTAATATTTAAATTATATGAATTATATATAGGTATATTAATGATCTTTCTGTTTAATTTTATTTCGAATTAATCGATTTTCTTTCGGTGACTGGTTGGTCTCGTGGCAAGACCCCGGCCTCGAGACAGAGAGGTTGTGGGTTCAAATCCCGGCTGCATCAGTTGGAATTTTATTTATGATTTCTCTCTGCGGCAACCAGCCCTGGTCTCAGCAGCGACATCCGGTCCGGCTTGTAACATCAATTACTCATTGACGGGAAAAAATATGAGTACCACCGAAGACGAAGTTATCTGCCTGTGCGGCAAGGGACCCCTGTGCAGACGGGAAAACCGGATTAACATTAATCTCTAGGGACTTCGTCAGAGGTCAAAGCTGGCGAACGCAGAAAAAATATGTTCTTCCTTGCTGTTTGCGAGACAGCCCTTCGTTTGTAGCCAGATAGTATCGAGATATATATCAATCGAGGGAGCCGTGATAGCTCAGTGGTTAGTGAACTGGACTACAAAGGACAAGAGGTTGGGTTCGACCCCAACCGACGGCTTCCAGTTCACCCAGCCTTTAATGGGTACCGGACTCTTTTTCTGGGAATGTAAAGCGGCACGGGCGTAATACCGACCACATTACCCCAAAAATCATGTGCTGAAGGTCTGTAAAATGTATGGTCACTAACAACATATTAGCAGTAATCTCCGCAATATGTGCTATTTTGGCACGCAAGGTTTCTGTTTTTGAGATTGTGGTTCTGCCCTATGTGCCGTCTTCGGCTCGAAAGGACAATAGATAGATAGAACAACATATTCCTTATACGCTACTTGGCGTGACGGGGGTACTTTACTTTTTGTATATATATCAATCGAGAAAACACATGCCCTCAGTAATTCCTATGTTACTGCCCTGCTTATGTTGTGCCACACATTCTTCATGGCGATAAACTTGACAACAATATCACTCCGACATTATTCAACAGAGGTACCATTTTCTTATTGACACGATAAAAGCGCGAAATAAAACAGAGCAACGTGAGCATGCACTAGAAACATAAAACAAAGTGAAAGTAAATTATTAATAACTAATGTAACAAACATTAATTTAGCAATTCGTGTAATGTAGTATTTTTATGTAATCTGTAATGTATTTTTTTTTTTACTAAATTTCGAATTTTTTATTTTTATTTTTAGTGTAATAATTTATGCATGATCTTTTCAGCACATTATTCCTGCGACTAGAATTGCTTCTTTGCGGGTAGAATTTTGCAGAATGGGCAATCTAATCATGGGAATTTGTCATTAGGTAAAGAAAAGTTCCAGCAATTTAACTTTTACCAGCACTTTGGATGTTCTGCTCTATAACGTCTTTTATCTGTTATTATCTTTTGTTCTTTGACTTCTGTTGTTTCTTTTGTTTGTTTTTTTTTAAAATATCTTTTGTCCTTTGACTTCTGTTGTTTAGATTTTTTGGTTTTCTAAATTTCTTCTGACATTTGGCTTCTTCTGTCATTTAGCTTCTTTGGTCTTTTAATTTATTTTGTCTTTTTGGCTTTTTCTGACATTTGGCTTCTTTTGTCTTTTAATATCTTTTGTCTTTTTGGCTTCTTCAGTCATTTAGCTTCTTTTATCTTTTAATATCTTTTGTCTTGTTGGCTTCTTCAGTCATTTAGCTTCTTTTATCTTTTAATATCGTTGGTCTTTCAATATCTTTTGTCTTTTTGGCTTCTTCTGTCATTTAGCTTCTTTTATCTTTTAATATCTTTTGTCTTTTTGGCTTCTTCAGTCATTTAGCTTCTTTTATCTTTTAATATCTTTTGTCTTTTTGGCTTCTTCAGTCATTTAGCTTCTTTTATCTTTTAATATCTTTTGTCTTTTTGGCTTCTTCAGTCATTTAGCTTCTTTTATCTTTTAATATCTTTGGTCTTTTAATATCTTTTGTCTTTTAATATCTTTTGTCTTTTAATATCTTTTGTCTTTTAATATCTTTTGTCTTTTAATATCTTGTGTCTTTTTGGCTTCTTCAGTCATTTAGCTTCTTTTATCTTTTAATATCTTTGGTCTTTTAATATCTTGTGTCTTTTTGGCTTCTTCTGTCATTCAGCTTCTTTGGTCTTTTAATTTCTTTTGTCTTTTTGGCTTCTTCAGTCATTTAGCTTTTTCTAGCCCTTTAAGTTCTTCTTTTTCTATTTATACTACTGCTTGATAAATTCTTTATATGAAAGCTGTGCCGGAACTACTGGAAACGTTTTGTCGGAACTAATGGAAACGTTGTGTCGGAACTAATGGAAACGTTGTGTCGGAACTACTGAAAACGTTGTGGCAGAACTAGTGGAAAAGTTGTGTCGGAACTAGTGGAAAAGTTGTGTCGGAACTACTGGAAACGTTGTGGCAGAACTAGTGGAAAAGTTGTGTCGGAACTAGTGGAAAAGTTGTGTCGGAACTACTGGAAACGTTGTGGCAGAACTAGTGGAAAAGTTGTGTCGGAACTAGTGGAAAAGTTTCCAGTAGTTCCGCCACAACGTTTCCAGTAGTTCCGACACAATTTTTCCAGTAGTTCCGACACAAATTTTCCAGTATTTCCTGCACAACGTTTCCAGTAGTTACGACACAAATTTTCCAGTAGTTCCGACACAAATTTTCCAGTATTTCCTGCACAACGTTTCCAGTTGTTCCGACACAAATTTTCCAGTATTTCCTGCACAACGTTTCCAGTAGTTACGACACAAATTTTCCAGTAGTTCCGACACAAATTTTCCAGTATTTCCTGCACAACGTTTCCAGTTGTTCCGACACAAATTTTCCAGTATTTCCTGCACAACTTTTCCAGTTGTTCCGACACAAAGTTTCCAGTATTTCCTGCACAACGTTTCCAGTTGTTCCGACACAAAGTTTCCAGTAGTTCCTGCACAACGTTTCCAGTAGTTCCGCCATAATGTTTCCAGTAGTTCCGCCACAAAGTTTTCAGTAGTTGCGACACAACTTTTCCACTAGTTCCGACACAACTTTTCCACTAGTTCTGCCACAACGTTTCCAGTAGTTCCGACACAACTTTTCCACTAGTTCCGACACAACTTTTCCACTAGTTCTGCCACAACGTTTCCAGTAGTTCCGACACAACTTTTCCACTAGTTCCGACACAACTTTTCCACTAGTTCTGCCACAACGTTTTCAGTAGTTCCGACACAACGTTTCCATTAGTTCCGACACAACGTTTCCATTAGTTCCGACAAAACGTTTCCAGTAGTTCCGGCACAGCTTTCATATAAAGAATTTATCAAGCAGTAGTATAAATAGAAAAAGAAGAACTTAAAGGGCTAGAAAAAGCTAAATGACTGAAGAAGCCAAAAAGACAAAAGAAATTAAAAGACCAAAGAAGCTGAATGACAGAAGAAGCCAAAAAGACACAAGATATTAAAAGACCAAAGATATTAAAAGATAAAAGAAGCTAAATGACTGAAGAAGCCAAAAAGACACAAGATATTAAAAGACAAAAGATATTAAAAGACAAAAGATATTAAAAGACAAAAGATATTAAAAGACAAAAGATATTAAAAGACCAAAGATATTAAAAGATAAAAGAAGCTAAATGACTGAAGAAGCCAAAAAGACAAAAGATATTAAAAGATAAAAGAAGCTAAATGACTGAAGAAGCCAAAAAGACAAAAGATATTAAAAGATAAAAGAAGCTAAATGACAGAAGAAGCCAAAAAGACAAAAGATATTGAAAGACCAACGATATTAAAAGATAAAAGAAGCTAAATGACTGAAGAAGCCAACAAGACAAAAGATATTAAAAGATAAAAGAAGCTAAATGACTGAAGAAGCCAAAAAGACAAAAGATATTAAAAGACAAAAGAAGCCAAATGTCAGAAAAAGCCAAAAAGACAAAATAAATTAAAAGACCAAAGAAGTATTCCAGTATTTCCTGCACAACGTTTCCAGTTGTTCCGACACAAAGTTTCCAGTAGTTCCTGCACAACGTTTCCAGTAGTTCCTGCACAACGTTTCCAGTAGTTCCGCCACAACGTTTTCAGTAGTTACGACACAAAGTTTCCAGTAGTTCCGCCACAACGTTTTCAGTAGTTCCTGCACAACGTTTCCAGTAGTTCCGCCACAACGTTTTCAGTAGTTACGACACAAACGTTGTGGCGGAACTACTGGAAACGTTGTGCAGGAACTACTGGAAACGTTGTGGCGGAACTACTGGAAACTTTGTGTCGTAACTACTGAAAACGTTGTGGCGGAACTACTGGAAACGTTGTGGCGGAACTACTGGAAACGTTGTGGCGGCACTACTGGAAACGTTGTGGCGGAACTACTGGAAACGTTGTGGCGGAACTGCTGAAAACATTGTGTCAGAACTACTGGAAACGTTGTGGCGGAACTACTGGAAACGTTGTGGCGGAACTACTGGAAACTTTGTGGCGGAACTACTAGAAACGTTGTGGCGGAACTACTGGAAACGTTGTGGCGGAACTACTGGAAACTTTGTGGCGGAACTACTAGAAACGTTGTGGCGGAACTACTGGAAACGTTGTGGCGGAACTACTGGAAACGTTGTGCTGGAACTACTGGAAACGTTGTGGCGGAACTACTGAAAACGTTGTGGCGGAACTACTGGAAACGTTGTGCTGGAACTACTGAAAACGTTGTGGCGGAACTACTGAAAACGTTGTGGCGGAACTACTGAAAACGTTGTGGCGGAACTACTGGAAACGTTGTGGCGGAACTACTGGAAACGTTGTGGCGGAACTACTGAAAACGTTGTGCTGGAACTACTGGAAACGTTGTGGCGGAACTACTGGAAACGTTGTGCAGGAACTACTGAAAACGTTGTGGCGGAACTACTGGAAACTTTGTGTCGTAACTACTGAAAACGTTGTGGCGGAACTACTGGAAACGTTGTGCAGGAACTACTGGAAACGTTGTGCAGGAACTACTGGAAACTTTGTGTCGGAACAACTGGAAACGTTG
This sequence comes from Megaustenia siamemsis, assembly GCA_032433765.1. Classification (NCBI taxonomy): domain Eukaryota; kingdom Metazoa; phylum Mollusca; class Gastropoda; order Stylommatophora; family Ariophantidae; genus Megaustenia; species Megaustenia siamemsis. The sequence goes on from JAVIAB010000104.1 coordinate 4,742,312, forward strand.
TGCAGGAAATACTGGAAACGTTGTGCTGGAACTACTGAAAAAGTTGTGGCGGAACTACAGGAAACGTTGTTCCGGAACTACAGGAAACGTTGTGCCGGAACTACAGGAAACGTTGTGCAGGAACTACTGGAAACGTTGTGGCGGAACTACTGGAAACGTTGTGGCGGAACTACTGGAAACGTTGTAGCGGAACTACTGGAAAATTTGTGCAGGAACTACTGGAAACGTTGAGCAGGAACTACTAGAAACGTTGTGGCGAAACTACTGGAAACTTTGTGTCGGAACTACTAGAATCGTTGTGTCGGAACTACTGGAAACGTTGTGTCGGAGCTACTGGAAATGTTGTGCCGGAACTACTGGAAACGTTGTGTCGGAACTACTAGAATCGTTGTGTCGGAACTACTGGAAACGTTGTGTCGGAACTACTGGAAATGTTTTGTCGGAACTACTGGAAACGTTGTGGCGGAACTACTGGAAACGTTGTGTAGGAACTACTGGAAACTTTATGTCGGAACTACTGGAAATGTTGTGTCGGAACTTCTGGAAACGTTGTGTAGAAACTATTGGAAATGTGCAGGAACTACTGGAAACGTTGAGGCGGAACTAATTGGAAACGTTGTGGCGGAACTAATTGGAAATGTTGTGGCGGAACTAATTGGAAACGTTGTGGCGGAACTAATTGGAAACGTTGTGGCGAAACTAATTGGAAACGTTGTGGCGGAACTAATTGGAAACGTTGTGGCGGAACTACTGGAAACGTTGTGGCGGAACTACTGGAAACGTTGTGGCGGAACTACTGGAAACGTTGTGGCGGAACTACTGGAAACGTTGTGGCGGAACTACTGGAAACGTTGTAGCGGAACTACTGGAAACAACCTTCATTCTACGACAAGTAGAAATTGATTTATTCATTTTTCTGACGGGCCAGAGATGACTCACACGACAGAAGTCATAGTTCTCCACAATTAACTATTTGCTGCTAGTTCTTGGCTGTTTCTTAGTTCCATTGTTGAGTCTTCCATAATAATTGTTCTGTATCGCGATTACCTTGGTCTGCCTTGTTTTCTTTTACAAGATAGTTTCCACATGAATGCCTGACGGGGAAGTCTTTCTTAATTCCTTCTCAGCACATGACCATGTACATGTAATAAGAACGGAAGTAAGGCAGGGATGCCTTCTGTCTCCATTTCTCTTTCTACTGGCCATAGATTGGATTATGAAAATAACTCAAAACAACAGAAATGGGATCCAGTGGTCACTGACCAAGCAACTTGATGATTTAGACTTTGCTGATGACATAGCTCTCCTATCACACAGCCATCAACAGATGCAGGATAAAATGAGCATACTTGATGAGAGATCACAACAGCTAGGACTGAAGATTAATAGAGATAAGACCAACATTATGAGAATTAATGCAGTTGGCAATAACCAAATAAAATTAGGAGAAATACCTCTACTCGACGTACAATCTTACATATATCTAAGCAGTAATATAGATAAATATATTAAAGAAAATACTGGATAGCTTGGTGTCATGGCATGGAAAACAGTCAACAACAGAACTGATACGATGCACTGTAGATAGAAGATTGTGGAGGGACATGATCGCCTACACCAACAGGTATGGTTCATGATGATGATGAGTATAGATAAAGTGGGAGGAACAGAAAATAATACCAAAATAAGGATATCAAAAGCAAGAGGAGCTTTCATTGCACTGGGAAACATATGGAAATCCAAAGAAATTAGGTTAAATACTAAAATAACATTTTCGACTCCAATGTTAAGTCAGTCCTATAATATGGCTGTGAAACATGGAGAACAACACAATTGACAATCATGTGGATACAGACTTTCATTAATGGATGCTTACGCAAAATAAAAGAATGGAAATGGCAGGACAAAATCACTAACATAGAATTATGGAAATGTACCAGTCAAATACCAGGGGATAAAGAGATACAGCGAAGACGATGGCGCTGGATAATACACACACTACAGAAGCCAACTGAGAGTATTACACAACAAACCCTTTTTTGGAATCCCCAGGGAAAAAGACAAAGCGGAGGACGAAGGAATTCTTTGGAGAAGACAGATCGAAGCAGAGATGAAGATGATGGGTAAGACATGGAATGATCTTAAAAGAATGGCAAAAAACAGAATGACTTGAAAAGTGTTTGTTGAAGACTTATGCTCCACTGGGAGCTGAAAGTGTTTGTTGAAGACCTATGCTCCACTGTGAGCTGAAAGTGTTTGTTGAAGACCTATGCTCCACAGGGAGCTGAAAGTGTTTGTTGAAGACCTATGCTCCACTGGGAGCTGAAAGTGTTTGTTGAAGACCTATGCTCCACTGGGAGCTGAAAGTGTTTGTTGAAGACCTATGCTCCACAGGGAGCTGAAAGTGTTTGTTGAAGACCTATGCTCCACTGGGAGCTGAATGTGTTTGTTGAAGACCTATGCTCCACAGGGAGCTGAAAGTGTTTGTTGAAGACCTATGCTCCACTGGGAGCTGAAAGTGTTTGTTGAAGACCTATGCTCCACTGGGAGCTGAAAGTGTTTGTTGAAGACCTATGCTCCACTGGGAGCTGTAAGGTAGAAAAAGAAGATACCGGGGCCTTCGATTAACCATAACTATGTTGTACATCCCTTGTAAAAACCCATGTGTTTTTGAGTTCGATCATTATCATCGAGTGCCGTCTCCGCAACGACGGTTGGCTACCATGGAGCGCCATTCTGCTCTGTCTCTTGCTTTGATGGTGCAGGTTGTCATATGCTGGTTTGTTCATCTTTTGATGTTACTCGTCCATGTTAGTCTTGGTCTGCCTCCGCCACTTTTACCTTGTATTTTCCCCTCGAGGATTACTTTTAGTAGGCTGTTGTGTCTTTTAACGTGTCCCAAAAATCTCATTTGTCTTGTTTGAATTGTGTTTAGTAGTTCTCTTTTCATTTTTAGTTGTTTTAAAACTTAATCGTTTGTTTTTTTTTCCTTCCATCCAATTCTACCTATTCTTCTATATATCCACATTTCGAAGGCTTCAATTCTCTGTTCTGTTTTCTTGTCTAATGTCCATGTTTCTGCACCATATAGGAATATTGAGAAGATGTAACATTTTGCTACTCTTAGTTTTAGCCCTGGTGTTATTTGTTTTGATGTTAGTATGTTCTTCATGACATTAAAATTACATTTTGCCATTCCTATTCTTTTGTTTATTTCAATTGTACATTTTCCATCACTGGTTATAGTATGTCCAAGGTAGTTGTAGTTCTGAACTGTCTCCAGGTCTATTCTTTCAATTTTGATATCCACTTGTGGGTTTTGAGTATTTTCTTTGTTTATGTTCATAGCTTTAGTCTTTTTGATAGTCATACCTAGTCCATATGTTTAAAACAATAAATATGTTCCAAACACTTTCAGCTCCCCGTGGAACATAGGTCTACCAACAAACTCTTTCAGCTCCCTATGGAACATATGTCTTCAACAAACACTTTAAAAACCGTTCTGTTTCTTGCCGTTTTTTTTTTTAAGATCATTCCATGTCTTCCCCATCATCTTCCTCTCTCTCTCTCTCTCCATCTGTCTTCTCCGATAATATTTTGGTCCTCTTTATCTTTTTCCTTGGGGATTTAATAAAAGTGCCATTTGTATAATACAATTCTAGTTGGTTTCCGCATTCTGTGTCCTGTCTACCGCCATCGTCTTCATTGTATCTCTTCATCCACTGGTATTTGACTGGTACTTTTCCAAATAATTTGATTGATTTCTTTATAATCGGACAAGGCCACAGTAAAGTTAGTGACAGAAACATAAAACAATAAACACAATCGCGGAAGGAAATAAAACAAATATTTAAACACGAGCGGAAGAGCTGGGATAATGTGGTTGACTAATTGCGCAGCGGAAGTGATGAAATATAGAAGCGATCTTTTTATTTCCGGTTCCCACAAGTCGGACGTTAATGAAAGACACGGCAAACATTACGCCATGAGGGATTTTCCATTCACACCAGCCGTCGACACGAGAATAATACGCCATGAGTGGCGAATAGCAGGAATAGTCAAATATAAGTGTTGCAACCATCGGGAATACTAAAGCAGGTGTGGGCGACAAGGAAAAAGAATCCCAAACAATGGTGTCGACTGTTTGATGTTTGAGGCTGCCCAATTGTCTACATTGCACGGTTGGAATAGTTAATCTCCGGGGGCGTGGCTATTTGTTGTTGGTCTCAGTAGTCCAGCCGGTACGAACTCCGTGACTCTTCTAGTGATTCTCACCCACTCTAAAATCGTATTAAATTCTACGGATTTGTTTTCCTATTATTTCTCTTTCTGTCTGCCTCTCTCTCTCTCTCTCTCTCTCTCTCTCTCTCTCTCTCAATCTTTCTTAATTGTTATTGTTATTAAAGTTCACATCATTTTGGGTAAATCATCATCACCATCATCAAGTGACATGCATGCTGGCGTAGGTGATCATGTCTCTCCACAACTTTCGATCTCGATAGTTATTTATCATTTCTGTTGTTGACCTTCTGCCACAGCGATTCTCTTAAGCTGTTTGGTATCTTTTCTCTTTGCTTCCCTCTATCTCTTCGTCACCTCAATTTTCCAAGTTGTCACAACATATCCCAGCTGTTCCCTTTAGATAAAAGTAAGATGATTAATTCCTTCATCCAGTGACGACATCGGTACAAGAGCTCTAGTTTCAACAATTTCGTTTCTCTTCTTTCTATCCACTTCTTCCTATTCTTCTATAAATCCACATTTCAAATGCTTCAATTTTCTGTTGTTTTATTTTCTAATGTTCATGTTTCTGCACCATACAGGAATGTCGAGAAGATATAACATTTTGTTATCTTTAGTTTGAACCCTGGTGTTATTATTATCAACAGTTCATCGTATCAATTCTGTTGCTGACTGTTTTCCATGCCATGACACAAAGCTATCAAGTATCTTCTCTCTTTGTCGTCCTCGATCTCTCATTCCCTGTATTTTTCCAGTTGTAGTTTCTTTCAGTCAGGGGAAATGTAAAACTGAAATAAACAAAAGAATAGCAATGGCAAAAAGTAATTTTAATGTCATGAAAAATGTACTCACATCAAAACAAATAACACCAGGGCTAAAACTAAGAATAGCAACATGTTATATCTTCTCAACATTCCTGTATGGTGCAGAAAAATGGATACTAGATAAGAAAACAGAACAGAGAATTGAAGCCTTTGAAATGCGGATATATAGAAGAATATGTAGAATTGGATGGAAAGAAAAGAAAACAAACGACGTAGTCTTAAAACAACTAAAAATGAAAAGAGAACTACTAAATACAATTCTAACAAGACAAATGCTGTTTTTTGGGTCATGTTAAAAGACACAACAGCCTACTAAAAGTAATATATTAAGGGAAAACACAAGGGTAATTAGCTGAGTGGCAGTGTACCAAGCGTTCGACTTCTTGTGGCAAGGCGCAGTACCATGGAGTACGGGTTCGATCCTGCTTCGGACCATATATTGTTCTTTGTTTTTTTCTGTTGTTATTTATTTGTCATTTTTTCTGAGTGCTAACACATACGTCTTCCCTCTATGATTCCCTATTATCGCCTCGGAAGTGTGCTGTAGCTGCTATGATGACAAGCACATGTGCTTTTCGTTGTTTGGATTCTTCAATGAGATGAGTTTTAATTCGGATGATTCCACTGGCACTGGCGGTTGAGCAATTATGGATTTTAATTCGTTTGTTGTGATACCGGGGCCTTCAACTAACCACAACCATGAGAGATATAGTGATGTGAAAGAGTCTCAATGAGTGAGTGTGTAAATGAGAATAAATATAGGATAATATTTGATACTAAAAGTTTGGATCAGTGAGTTATAGAGAAGACGATTCATAAGCTTCAGTGAATGAGTGAGTTATTGTTGAGACGAGTAACGAGTATGAATGAGCGAACAAACGAGTGGTACAAGGGGCAAAGAAGTGCTGAAAATAAACAAGTCATCTCTAACATAACAAACACAGGCTCGTGATCTCGTCAAAATCCTGTTACCATGGCAATCTCGCGTGATTCTACTCCACCGAATTGAAATCAAAGCCAAATGTTTAAATTCTAAAACCCAAAATCTCTGTGGAATGCCAATCTGGCAAGTCTATTCAGGCCGGAGTTTAACGAAATCGAAACCAAATTTCCTAGCTTGTGCGAACCTTCTATTGAATTGCTCTAAAGTGATGAAAACCAAATTTATAGTCGATTTCAGCCAACACAATCTCAGAGAGCGGTGACAAAAAAAAACTGTTTTGGGGGGTTTAACTTCGTCCCAGTTAAGATTTGTGAAGAATTGGCACGAGAACAGGAAAGTTAAATTCAGATCTCAAGTTATTTATAGATCGTTAAATAATGAAGGTCAGCAGGACCGCGCGCTCATTTGCATAGATACGTAAACAAAAATCTGCATTTACGCACACAAACATGCGCGCAGTTAAGCGAGCCTTTGTGGTTGATTGAATGAAGGAGAATTATTTATAGACAGAAGTAGATAAACGAATAATCAGAGAATTGTAGATTTTATTATTTTTTTTTTAATTATTTGCAATTGCTTTCTTAGAAACGCACTTGTAAAGGTTGATCCATTTTTGAATAAATATAGAAGTCTTTTTGTCAAAATTGACGCGAATTGAGGGCACGTTTATTATATTCTCGAGGCCGACAGGTGTCTCATTTTGTGTGTGTGTACGTATTGTGCACAGGTAGCCCCCTGCGCTGTCGGGGCGCGGGGAGGGGGGGTGTAAAAAATTGTGGCGCTGTCCGTTACCAGGGGTAATCGTTAGGAAAAGGGGGGGGGGGGGTGTATGGGCTGGCTATCCTGTACTGTAGGCGGGGGTGGGTATAGGGCTGGCTATCCTGTACTAAGGGGGGTGGTATGGGGCTGGCTATCCTGTGGTGTAGGTGGTGGGTATAGCGCTGGCTATCCTGTGGTGTAGGGGGTGGGTATTGCGCTGGCTATCCTGTAGTGTAGGGGGTGGGTATTGCGCTGGCTATCATGTAGTGTAGGTGGGTGGTATGGGACTGGATATCCTGTACTGTAGGCGGGTGGTATGGGGCTGGATATCCTGTACTGTAGGCGGCTGGTATGGGGCTGGATATCCTGTACTGTAGGCGGGTGGTATGGGGCTGGCTATCCTGTACTGTAGGCGGGGGTGGGTATGGGGCTGGCTATCCTGTACTGTAGGGAGGTGGTATGGGGCTGGCTATCCTGTACTGTAGGCGGGTGGTATGGGGCTGACTGCCCTGCACTGTAGGTGGGTGGGTATGGGGCTGGCTATCCTGTACAGTAGGTGGGTGGGTATGGGACTGGCTATCCTGAACTGTAGGTGGGTGGGTATGTGGCTGGCTTTCCTGTACTGTAGGTGGGTGGGTATGGGGCTGGCTATCCTGTATTGTAGGTGGGTGGGTATGGGGCTGGCTATCCTGTACTGAAATTGGGTGGGTATGGGGCTGGCTATCCTGTACTGTAGGCGGGTGGGTATGGGGCTGGCTAACCTGTACTGAAGAGGGTGGGTAACTACAGTCATCACCACTATCACAATATCAATTACAGGCATCACCACTATCACAATATCAACCACAGCCATCACCACTATCACAATAACAACTACAGCCATCACAATTATCACAATATCAACCACAGCCATCACAATTATCACAACATCAATCACAACCCTCACCACAAGCACAATATCAACTACAGCCATCATCACTATCACAATATCAACTACAGCCATCACCACTATCACAATATCAACTACAGCCATCACCATTATCATAATATCAACTACAGCCATCACCATTATCACAATATCAACTACAGCCATCACCATTATCACAATATCAACTACAGCCATCACCACTATCACAATATCAACTACAGCCATCACCATTATCACAATATCAACTGCAGCCATCACCACTATCACAATATCAACTACAGCCAACACCACTATCACAATATCAACTACAGCCATCACCATTATCACAATATCAACTACAGCCATCACCACTATCACAATATCAACTACAGCCATCACCACTATCACAATATCAACTACAGCCATCACCATTATCACAATATCAACTACAGCCATCACCACTATCACAATATCAACTACAGCCAACACCACTATCACAATATCAACTACAGCCATCACCATTATCACAATAGCAACTACAGCCATCACCACTATCACAACATCAACTACAACCATCACCATTATCACAATATCAACCACAGCCATCACCACTATCACAATATCAACCACAGCCATCACCACTATCACAATATCAACTACAGCCATCACCACTATCACAATATCAACTCTACAGCCATCACCGCTATCACAACATCAATCACAGCCCTCACCACAAGCACAATATCAACTACAGCCATCACCACTATCACAATATCAACTACAGCCATCACCACTATCACAATATCAACTACAACCATCACCGCTATCACAACATCAATCACAGCCCTCACCACAAGCACAATATCAACTACAGCCATCACCACTATCACAACATCAATCACAGCCATCACCACAAGCACAATATCAACTACAGCCATCACCATTATCACAATATCAACTACAGCCATCACCACTATCACAATATCAACTACAACCATCACCATTATCACAATATCAAATACAGTCATCACCACTATCACAATATCAACTACAGCCATCACCACTATCACAATAACAAATACAACCATCACAATTATCACAATATCAACTACAGTCATCACCACTATCACAATATCAACTACAGCCATCACCAACATCACAATATCAACTACAACCATCACCATTATCACAATATCAACTACAGTCATCACCACTATCACAATATCAACTACAGCCATCACCATTATCACAATATCAACTACAAACATCACCATTATCACAATAAGCCATCACCATTATCACAATATCAACTACAGCCATCACCACTATCACAATATCAACTACAACCATCACCACTATCACAATATCAACTACAGCCATCACCACTATCACAATATCAACTACAGCCATCACCGCTATCACAACATCAATCACAGCCCTCACCACAAGCACAATATCAACTACAGCCATCACCACTATCACAATATCAACTACAGCCATCACCATTATCACAATATCAACTACAGCCATCACCACTATCACAATATCAACTACAACCATCACCATTATCACAATATCAAATACAGTCATCATCACTATCACAATATCAAATACAGCCATCACCACTATCACAATAACAAATACAACCATCACCATTATCACAATATCAACTACAGTCATCACCACTATCACAATATCAACTACAGCCATCACCATTATCACAATATCAACTACAGCCATCACCAACATCACAATATCAACTACAACCATCACCATTATCACAATATCAACTACAGTTATCACCACTATCACAATATCAACCACAGCCATCACCACTATCACAATATCAACCACAGCCATCACCATTATCACAATAACAACTACAGCCATCACCACTACCACAATATCAACCACAGCCATCAACACTATCAAAATATCAACCACAGCCATCACCACTATCAAAATAACAACTACAGCCATCACCATTATCACAATATAAACTACAGTCATCACCATTATCACAATATCAACCACAGCCATCACCACTATCACAATATCAACCACAGCCATCACCACTATCACAATATCAACTACAGCCATCACCACTATCACAATATCAACTCTACAGCCATCACCGCTATCACAACATCAATCACAGCCCTCACCACAAGCACAATATCAACTACAGCCATCACCACTATCACAATATCAACTACAGCCATCACCACTATCACAATATCAACTACAACCATCACCGCTATCACAACATCAATCACAGCCCTCACCACAAGCACAATATCAACTACAGCCATCACCACTATCACAACATCAATCACAGCCATCACCACAAGCACAATATCAACTTCAGCCATCACCATTATCACAATATCAACTACAGCCATCACCACTATCACAATATCAACTACAACCATCACCATTATCACAATATCAAATACAGTCATCACCACTATCACAATATCAACTACAGCCATCACCACTATCACAATAACAAATACAACCATCACCATTATCACAATATCAACTACAGCCATCACCACTATCACAATATCAACTACAGCCAACACCACTATCACAATATCAACTACAGCCATCACCATTATCACAATAGCAACTACAGCCATCACCACTATCACAACATCAACTACAACCATCACCATTATCACAATATCAACTACAACCATCACCACTATCACAATATCAACCACAGCCATCACCACTATCACAATATCAACCACAGCCATCACCATTATCACAATAACAACTACAGCCATCACCACTATCACAATATCAACCACAGCCATCAACACTATCAAAATATCAACCACAGCCATCACCACTATCAAAATAACAACTACAGCCATCACCATTATCACAATATAAACTACAGTCATCACCATTATCACAATATCAACCACAGCCATCACCACTATCACAATATCAACCACAGCCATCACCACTATCACAATATCAACTACAGCCATCACCACTATCACAATATCAACTCTACAGCCATCACCGCTATCACAACATCAATCACAGCCCTCACCACAAGCACAATATCAACTACAGCCATCACCACTATCACAATATCAACTACAGCCATCACCACTATCACAATATCAACTACAACCATCATCGCTATCACAACATCAATCACAGCCCTCACCACAAGCACAATATCAACTACAGCCATCACCACTATCACAACATCAGTCACAGTCATCACCACAAGCACAATATCAACTACAGCCATCACCATTATCACAATATCAACTACAACCATCACCATTATCACAATAAGCCATCACCATTATCACAATATCAACTACAGCCATCACCACTATCACAATATCAACTACAACCATCACCACTATCACAATATCAACTACAGCCATCACCATTATCACAATATCAACTACAGCCATTATCGCTATCACAATATCAACTACAACCATCACCATTATCACAATATCAACTACAACCATCACCACTATCACAATATCAACTACAGTCATCACCACTATCACAATATCAACTACAACCATCACCACTATCACAATATCAACTACAGCCATCACCATTATCACAATATCAACTACAACCATCACCATTATCACAATAAGCCATCACCATTATCACAATATCAACTACAGCCATCACCACTATCACAATATCAACTACAACCATCACCACTATCACAATATCAACTACAGCCATCACCACTATCACAATATCAACTACAGCCATCACCGCTATCACAACATCAATCACAGCCCTCACCACAAGCACAATATCAACTACAGCCATCACCACTATCACAATATCAACTACAGCCATCACCATTATCACAATATCAACTACAGCCATCACCACTATCACAATATCAACTACAACCATCACCATTATCACAATATCAAATACAGTCATCACCTATCACAATATCAACTACAGCCATCACCACTATCACAATAACAAATACAACCATGACCATTATCACAATATCAACTACAGTCATCACCACTATCACAATATCAACTACAGCCATCACCATTATCACAATATCAACTACAGCCATCACCAACATCACAATATCAACTACAACCATCACCATTATCACAATATCAACTACAGTCATCACCACTATCACAATATCAACTACAGCCATCACCATTATCACAATATCAACTACAACCATCACCATTATCACAATAAGCCATCACCATTATCACAATATCAACTACAGCCATCACCACTATCACAATATCAACTACAACCATCACCACTATCACAATATCAACTACATCCATCACCATTATCACAATATCAACTACAGCCATTATCGCTATCACAATATCAACTACAACCATCACCATTATCACAATATCAACTACAACCATCACCACTATCACAATATCAACTACAGTCATCACCACTATCACAATATCAACTACAACCATCACCACTATCACAATATCAACTACAGCCATCACCATTATCACAATATCAACTACAACCATCACCACTATCACAATATCAACTACAATATCACCATTATCACAATATCAACTACAGCCATCACCACTATCACAATATCAACTACAGCCATCACCACTATCACAATATCAACTACAGCCATCACCACTATCACAATATCAACTACAACCATCACCATTACAACAATATCAACTACAGCCATCACCACTATCACAATATCAACTACAGCCATCACCACTATCACAATATCAACTACAACCATCACCACTATCACAATATCAACTACAGCCATCACCATTATCACAATATCAACTACAACCATCACCATTATCACAATATCAACTACAACCATCACCACTATCACAATAACAACTACAGTCATAACCATTATCACAATATCAATCACAGCCCTCACCACAAGCACAATATCAACTACAGCCTCACCACTATCACAATATCAACTACAACCATCACCACTATCACAATATCAACTACAACCATCACCATTATCACAATATCAACTACAGCCATCACCATTATCACAATATCAACTACAGCTATCACCACTATCACAATATCAACTACAGCCATCACGACTATCACAATATCAACTACAGCCATCACCACTATCACAATATCAACTACAACCATCACGACTATCACAATATCAACTACAGCCATCACCACTATCACAATATCAACTACAGCCATCACCATTATCACAATATCAATCACAGCCCTCACCACAAGCACAACATCAACTACAGCCATCACCACTATCACAATATCAACTACAGCCCTCACCACAAGCAAAATATCAACTACAGCCATCACGACTATCACAATATCAACTACAGCCATCACCACTATCACAATATCAACTACAACCATCACGACTATCACAATATCAACTACAGCCATCACCACTATCACAATATCAACCACAGCCATCACCACTATCACAATATCAACCACAGCCATCACCATTATCACAATAACAACTACAGCCATCACCACTATCACAATATCAACCACAGCCATCAACACTATCAAAATATCAACCACAGCCATCACCACTATCAAAATAACAACTACAGCCATCACCATTATCACAATATAAACTACAGTCATCACCATTATCACAATATCAACCACAGCCATCACCACTATCACAATATCAACCACAGCCATCACCACTATCACAATATCAACTACAGCCATCACCACTATCACAATATCAACTCTACAGCCATCACCGCTATCACAACATCAATCACAGCCCTCACCACAAGCACAATATCAACTACAGCCATCACCACTATCACAATATCAACTACAGCCATCACCACTATCACAATATCTACTACAACCATCACCGCTATCACAACATCAATCACAGCCCTCACCACAAGCACAATATCAACTACAGCCATCACCACTATCACAACATCAATCACAGCCATCACCACAAGCACAATATCAACTACAGCCATCACCATTATCACAATATCAACTACAGCCATCACCACTATCACAATATCAACTACAACCATCACCATTATCACAATATCAAATACAGTCATCACCACTATCACAATATCAACTACAGCCATCACCACTATCACAATAACAAATACAACCATCACCATTATCACAATATCAACTACAGTCATCACCACTATCACAATATCAACTACAGCCATCACCAACATCACAATATCAACTACAACCATCACCATTATCACAATATCAACTACAGTCATCACCACTATCACAATATCAACTACAGCCATCACCATTATCACAATATCAACTACAACCATCACCATTATCACAATAAGCCATCACCATTATCACAATATCAACTACAGCCATCACCACTATCACAATATCAACTACAACCATCACCACTATCACAATATCAACTACAGCCATCACCACTATCACAATATCAACTACAGCCATCACCGCTATCACAACATCAATCACAGCCCTCACCACAAGCACAATATCAACTACAGCCATCACCACTATCACAATATCAACTACAGCCATCACCATTATCACAATATCAACTACAGCCATCACCACTATCACAATATCAACTACAACCATCACCATTATCACAATATCAAATACAGTCATCACCACTATCACAATATCAACTACAGCCATCACCACTATCACAATAACAAATACAACCATCACCATTATCACAATATCAACTACAGTCATCACCACTATCACAATATCAACTACAGCCATCACCATTATCACAATATCAACTACAGCCATCACCAACATCACAATATCAACTACAACCATCACCATTATCACAATATCAACTACAGTTATCACCACTATCACAATATCAACTACAGCCATCACCATTATCACAATATCAACTACAACCATCACCATTATCACAATAAGCCATCACCATTATCACAATATCAACTACAGCCATCACCACTATCACAATATCAACTACAACCATCACCACTATCACAATATCAACTACAGCCATCACCATTATCACAATATCAACTACAGCCATTATCGCTATCACAATATCAACTACAACCATCACCATTATCACAATATCAACTACAACCATCACCACTATCACAATATCAACTACAGTCATCACCACTATCACAATATCAACTACAACCATCACCACTATCACAATATCAACTACAGCCATCACCATTATCACAATATCAACTACAACCATCACCATTATCACAATAAGCCATCACCATTATCACAATATCAACTACAGCCATCACCACTATCACAATATCAACTACAACCATCACCACTATCACAATATCAACTACAGCCATCACCACTATCACAATATCAACTACAGCCATCACCGCTATCACAACATCAATCACAGCCCTCACCACAAGCACAATATCAACTACAGCCATCACCACTATCACAATATCAACTACAGCCATCACCATTATCACAATATCAACTACAGCCATCACCACTATCACAATATCAACTACAACCATCACCATTATCGCAATATCAAATACAGTCATCACCACTATCACAATATCAACTACAGCCATCACCACTATCACAATAACAAATACAACCATCACCATTATCACAATATCAACTACAGTCATCACCACTATCACAATATCAACTACAGCCATCACCATTATCACAATATCAACTACAGCCATCACCAACATCACAATATCAACTACAACCATCACCATTATCACAATATCAACTACAGTCATCACCACTATCACAATATCAACTACAGCCATCACCATTATCACAATATCAACTACAACCATCACCATTATCACAATAAGCCATCACCATTATCACAATATCAACTACAGCCATCACCACTATCACAATATCAACTACAACCATCACCACTATCACAATATCAACTACAGCCATCACCATTATCACAATATCAACTACAGCCATTATCGCTATCACAATATCAACTACAACCATCACCATTATCACAATATCAACTACAACCATCACCACTATCACAATATCAACTACAGTCATCACCACTATCACAATATCAACTACAACCATCACCACTATCACAATATCAACTACAGCCATCACCATTATCACAATATCAACTACAACCATCACCACTATCACAATATCAACTACAACCATCACCATTATCACAATATCAACTACAGCCATCACCACTATCACAATATCAACTACAGCCATCACCACTATCACAATATCAACTACAGCCATCACCACTATCACAATATCAACTACAACCATCACCATTACAACAATATCAACTACAGCCATCACCACTATCACAATATCAACTACAGCCATCACCACTATCACAATATCAACTACAACCATCACCACTATCACAATATCAACTACAGCCATCACCATTATCACAATATCAACTACAACCATCACCATTATCACAATATCAACTACAACCACCACCACTATCACAATAACAACTACAGTCATAACCATTATCACAATATCAATCACAGCCCTCACCACAAGCACAATATCAACTACAGCCCTCACCACTATCACAATATCAACTACAACCATCACCACTATCACAATATTAACTACAACCATCACCATTATCACAATATCAACTACAGCCATCACCATTATCACAATATCAACTACAGCTATCACCACTATCACAATATCAACTACAGCCATCACGACTATCACAATATCAACTACAGCCATCACCACTATCACAATATCAACTACAACCATCACGACTATCACAATATCAACTACAGCCATCACCACTATCACAATATCAACTACAGCCATCACCATTATCACAATATCAATCACAGCCCTCACCACAAGCACAACATCAACTACAGCCATCACCACTATCACAATATCAACTACAGCCCTCACCACAAGCAAAATATCAACTACAGCCATCACGACTATCACAATATCAACTACAGCCATCACCACTATCACAATATCAACTACAACCATCACGACTATCACAATATCAACTACAGCCATCACCACTATCACAATATCAACTACAGCCATCACCATTATCACAATATCAATCACAGCCCTCACCACAAGCACAACATCAACTACAGCCATCACCACAAGCACAATATCAACTACAGCCATCACCACTATCACAATATCAACTACAGCCATCACCACTATCACAATATCAACTCTACAGCCATCACCATTATCACAATATCAATCACAGCCCTCACCACAAGCACAACATCAACTACAGCCATCACCACTATCACAATATCAACTACAGCCCTCACCACAAGCAAAATATCAACTACAGTCATCACCACAAGCACAACATCAACTACACCCATCACCACTACCACAATATCAACTAGTCATCACCACAAGCACAACATCAACTACAGCCATTACCACTATCACAATATCAACCTCAACTATCACCACTACCACAATAACAACTACCACTACTACCACAACTATCACAACTACCACTACTACCACTACTACCACTACTACCACTGTCTCCTACATCTCTATAACAATCTCAGACACAACTACAGCCATCCCTACCACTGCCATCTCTCTCTCTTTCTAATCCCTAACAAACATCAACTCCCTATAAGGCTTCCTTTACCTCCAGCTTAAGGCTCCATGTATTGATCACAGACGTGGAGAACGGATGAGAACGTGACATGTTTCCTTAGGGAGTGGAAGACAAATCTCCGGGACAGGAGCTTGATCTAACATGGACACTCAGAAATGATAAAGACAGGAGGAATAAAGAAACAAAAGATGTCAACATCCGAAACAAGATGAGATGAGATTGTTTAATATTTAATATGTAATGAGATGAGATTGTTCAATATGTAATATGTAATGAGATGAGATTGTTCAATATGTAATATGTAATGAGATGAGATTGTTCAATATGTAATATGTAATGAGATGAGATTGTTCAATATGTAATATGTGATGAGATGAGATTGTTGAATATGTAATATGTAATGAGATGAGATTGTTTAATATTTAATATGTAATGAGATGAGATTGTTTAATATGTAATATGTAATGAGATGAGATTGTTTAATATGTAATATGTAATGAGATGAGATTGTTCAATATGTAATATGTAATGAGATGAGATTGTTCAATATGCAATTTGTGATGAGATGAGATCGCTCAATATGTAATATGTGATGAAATGAGATTGCTCAATATGTAATATGTAATGAGATGAGATTGTTCAATATGTAATATGTGATGAGATGAGATTGTTGAATATGTAATATGTAATGAGATGAGATTGTTTAATATTTAATATGTAATGAGATGAGATTGTTTAATATGTAATATGTAATGAGATGAGATTGTTCAATATGTAATATGTGATGAAATGAGATTGTTGAATATGTAATATGTAATGAGATGAGATTGTTCAATATGTAATATGTGATGAGATGAGATTGTTCAATATGTAATATGTAATGAGATGAGATTGTTCAATATGTAATATGTAATGAGATGAGATTGTTCAATATGCAATTTGTGATGAGATGAGATCGCTCAATATGTAATATGTGATGAAATGAGATTGCTCAATATGTAATATGTAATGAGATGAGATTGTTCAATATGTAATATGTAATGAGATGAGATTGTTCAATATGTAATATGTAATGAGATGAGATTGTTCAATATGTAATATGTAATGAGATGAGATTGTTCAATATGTAATATGTAATGAGATGAGATTGTTCAATATGTAATATGTGATGAGATGAGATTGTTCAATATGTAATATGTAATGAGATGAGATTGTTTAATATTTAATATGTAATGAGATGAGATTGTTCAATATGTAATATGTGATGAGATGAGATTGTTGAATATGTCATATGTGATGAGATGAGATTGTTCAATATGTAATATGTGATGAGATGAGATTGTTCAATATGTAATATGTGATGAGATGAGATTATTCAATATGTAATATGTGATGAGATGAGATTGTTCAATATGTAATATGTAATGAGATGAGATTGTTCAATATGTAATATGTAATGAGATGAGATTGTTCAATATGCAATTTGTGATGAGATGAGATCGCTCAATATGTAATATGTGATGAAATGAGATTGCTCAATATGTAATATGTAATGAGATGAGATTGTTCAATATGTAATATGTAATGAGATGAGATTGTTCAATATGTAATATGTAATAAGATGAGATTGTTCAATATGCAATTTGTGATGAGATGAGATCGCTCAATATGTAATATGTGATGAAATGAGATTGCTCAATATGTAATGAGATTGTCCAACATGTAATGATATTATCCAATATGTAATGAGATTGTCCAACATGTAATGAGATTGTCCAACATGTAATGAGATTGTCCAACATGTAATAAAATTGTCCAATATGTAATGAGATTGTCCAACATGTAATGAGATTGTCCAATATGTAATTTAAGATCAGATGTGATTGTTCAATATGTAATATGTGATAAGACTGTCTAACATGTATTATAATATGAGATTTTCCAATATAGAATATAAGATAAGATTGTCAAATATGTAATATGTGATGAGATTGTCTAATATGTGATGAGATTGTGCAATATTTATGTGATGAGATTGTGCCTTAGTAATCAGGTGAATTTTACATAAATAAATAGGCAGACAGGCGCACAGGCTGACAGACAGACTGGCAGACAGGCAGGCAGACAGGCAGGCAGGCAGACAGACAGACAAATTGATAAGATTAGATCAGGCAGGCAGACAGACGTGTAGGTAGGCAGGTAGATAGGTAGGTAGGCATTTAGGTGCTGTTCAATGGCCGACGTTAGAATTGTTTGACGCATGTTATTTACATGCTGAAACGCATTAATGGATTGTACTGTCAAGTCGACCGAAGATTTTCCTCTTTGGGGAATTTGCACCGTGTTTCGTTCGCTAACCGCAGGGTCTGTTGTTTGATGTGTGACGGGGATAATTCGACGACTACCTGTGTGTTTATATGTTGGGTTGGTGTCAAGAACAATGTCCTAACATCATCAAGCGCTATACACTTTTTATTCTCAATATGACGATCATCATTTTCGGGTGGACGTGAACTTCCATGGTATATGGTGGATAGGCGGCAGGAACCATTGAAGGCAATGTCTGAAAAGTGTTCCTTGTTGCAGTTTCCTCATATTCCAAGTCCGGCTTGTTGCAGGAACTACTGAGTTAAGTGCTCTGTGCACACCGTGAGCTGTGTGTCTCATCCGTTTTGATCATGTTTCGATATTCCAATTGTTTACGATGAATGATGATATCGTATGACAGGGAACAGTTGGCTGTGTTCACTTTCTGCGCGGTTTCGCCTTATGTATTTTGGCGTGTGCTGAGACTGCAACGATGGAGACTACAGTTGCCTTTCTTTGTTTGGGAGATGAGATATTAATTCGGATGATTCAATTGGCACGAGCAATTATGGATTTTAATTCGTTTGCAGTGATACCGAGGCCTTTCATAACCAAGAACCAATCCATTTAGGTGAAAAATGTAGGTATTTAGATAGCTTGGTAGATAGGTATGTAGGTATTTATATGAAAGATAGGTAGGTAGAGAGCTAGGTATGTAAGTAGGTAGGTAGGTAGGTAGGTAGGTAGGTAGGTAGGTAGGTAGGTAGGTAGGTAGGTAGGTAGGTAGGTAGGTAGGTATGTAGGTAGGTAGGCACTCACTACCTGCAACTAAACTGTTGGCTAATCTAAAAAAAACTTGTGAGGTCCTAACTAAACTGTTGGCTAATCTAAATAAAACCATGTGAGGTCCTAAACTGTTGGCTAATCAAAATAAAACCTTGTTAGGTCCTAAACTGTTGGCTAATCTAAATAAAACCTTGTGAGGTGCTAACTAAACTGTTGGCTAATCTAAATAAAACCCGGTGATGTCCTAACTAAACTGTTGGCTAATCTAAATAAAACCTTGTGAGGTCCTAAACTGTTGGCTAATCTAAATAAAACCTTGTGAGGTCCTAAACTATTGGCTAACCTAAATAAAACCGTGTAATGTCCTAGCTAAACTATTGGCTAATCTAAATAAAACCTTGTGAGGTCCTACCTAAACTATTGGCTAATCTAAATAAAACCTTGTGAAGTCCTAAACTGTTGGCTAATCTAAATAAAAACTTGTGAGGTCCTAAACTGTTGGCTAATCTAAATAAAAACCTTGTGATGTCCTAACTAAACTATTGGCTAATCTAAATAAAAACTTCTGAGGTCCTAAACTGTTGGCTAATCTAAATAAAACCTTCTGATGTCCTAAACTGTTGGCTAATCTAAATAAAACCTTGTGATGTCCTAAACTGTTGGCTAATCAAAATAAAACCTTGTGATGTCCTAAACTGTTGGCTAATCTAAATAAAACCTTGTGATGTCCTAAACTGTTGGCTAATCAAAATAAAACCTTGTGATGTCCTAAACTGTTGGCTAATCTAAATAAAACCTTGTGATGTCCTAAACTGTTGGCTAATTTAAATAAAACCTTGTGATGTCCTAAACTGTTGGCTAATCAAAATAAAACCTTGTGATGTCCTAAACTGTCGACTAATCTAAATAAAAACCTTGTGATGTCATAACAAAACTATTGGCAAATCTAAATAAAAACTTGTGATGTCCTAAACTGTTGGCTAATCTAAATAAAACCTTGTGATGTCCTAAACTGTTGGCTAATCTAAATAAAACCTTGTAATGTCCTAAACTGTTGGCTAATCTAAATAAAACCTTGTGATGTCCTAAACTATTGGCTGATCTAAATAAAACATTGTGATGTCCTAACTAAACTATTGGCTAATCTAAATAAAACCTTGTGAGGTCCTAAACTATAGGCTAATCTAAATAAAACCTTGTGGTGTCCTAAACTGTTGGCTAATCTAAATAAAACCTTGTGATGTCCTAAACTATTGGCTGATCTAAATAAAACCTTGTATGTCCTAAACTATTGGCTAATCTAAATAAAACATTGTGATGTCCAAACTAAACTATTGGCTAATCTAAATTAAACCTTGTGAGGTCCTAAACTGTCGGCTAATCTAAATAAAACCTTGTGATGTCCTAAACTGTTGGCTAATCTAAAAAAAACCTTGTGGGGTCCTAAACTGTTGGCTAATCTAAATAAAACCTTGTGATGTCCTAAACTATTCGCTAATCTAAATAAAACGTTGTGAGGTCCTAAACTATTGGCTAATCTAAATAAAACCTTGTGATGTCCTAACTAAACTATTAGCTAATCTAAATAAAACCTTGTGATGTCCTAACTAAACTATTGGCTAATCTAAATAAAACCTTGTGATGTCCTAACTAAACTATTGGCTAATCTAAATAAAATCGTGTGATGGACTAACTAAACTATTAGCTAATCAAAATAAAACTTTGTGATGTCCTAACTAAACTATTGGCTAATCTAAGTAAAACCGTGTGATGTCCTAACTAAACTATTGACTAATCTAAATAAAACCTTGTGATGTCCTACCTAAACTATTTGCTAATCTAAATAAAACCTTGTGATGCCCTAACGAAACTCTTAGCTAATCTAAATAAAACCTTGTGATTTCCTAACTAAACTATTGGCTAATCTAAATAAAACCTTGTGATGTTCTAACTAAACTATTGGCTAATCTAAATAAAACCTTTTGAGGTCCTAACTAAACTATTGGCTAATCTAAATAAAACTTAGTGAGGTCCTAATTACACTATTGGCTAATCTAAATAAAACCTTGTGAGGTCTTAACTAAACTATTGGCTAATTTAAATAAAACCTTGTGAGGTCCTAACTAAACTATTGATTAATATAAATAACACCGTGTGATGTCCTAACTAAACTATTGGCTAATCTAAATAAAACCTTGTGATGTCCTAACTAAACAATTGGCTAATCTAAATAAAACCTTGTGATGTCCTAACTAAACTATTGGCTAATCTAAATAAAACCTTGTCAGGTACTAAATTATTCATCATCATCATCATCATCGAGTGCCTTCTCCGCAACGAAGGTTGGCTACCATGGATCGCCATTCTACTCTGTTTCTTGCTTTGATGGTGCAGGCTGACATAGATTGACTTGTCCATCTTTTGATGTTACTCGTCCATGTTAGTCTTGGTCTGCCTCTGCCTCTTTTACCTTGTATTTTCCCTTCCAATATTACTTTTAGCAGGCTGTTGTGTCTTTTAACATGCCCCAAAAATTTCATTTGTCTTGTCTTAATTGTATTTAGTAGTTCTTTTTTTTATTTTCAGTTGTTTTAAAACTTCCTCGTTTGTTATCTTTTGTTTCCATCCAATTCTACCTATTCTTCTATAAATCCACATTTCAAAGTCTTCAATTTTCTGTTCTGTTTTCTTGTCTAATGTCCATGTTTCTGCACCATACAGGAATATTGAGAAGACGTAACATTTTGCTATTCTTAGTTTCAGCCCTGCTTATATTTGTTTTGTTGTTAGTATGTTCTTCATGACATTAAAATTACTTTTTGCCATACCGATTCTTTTGTTTATTTCAGTTGTACATTTTCCATCATTGGTTATAGTATGTCCAAGGTAGTTGTAACTCTGGACTGTCTCCAGATGTGTTCCCTCAACTGTGATATTTAATTGTAGGTCTTGAGAATTTTCTTTGTTTATGATCATAGTTTTAGTCTTTTTGATATTCATATCTAGTCCATATTTTTTGCTTGTCATGTTTATTTCATTAAGTAATTGTTGTAGATCTTTAGGATTTTCTGCTAGTAGAACAGTATCATCAGCATATCTTAGGTTATTGATTATCTTCCCATTAATGTGTAGGCCTGGCATCTCATTGATGTTTGTAAAGATTTGCTCAGTGTATAAATTGAACAAGCTTGGTGCTAGGATGCCTTCCTGTCTTACTCCTCTTTTTATATCAATGGGTGTAGAGTTCTCTTTGTTATATTTTATTATTGCTGTTTGTTCCCAATACAAATTACATATCAGACGTAAATCTGTGTCATCCAGATCTATATCTTTCAGGCAGTCTATAAGTTGATTATGGTGTATTCTATCGAAAGCTTTGCTGTAGTCTATGAAGCAGGCATATATTGGTTTGTTTACTTCTATGTACTTTTCAATCAATGTCCTCATGCTGAATATGGCTTCTTTTGTGCCACTGTTTTTCTTGAATCCGAATTGCTGCTCATCTAGTTCATTATTAATTTTATTCTGAATCCTTCCTTGTATAACTTTTAGTAAAATTGTGGTTACCTGACTCATTAGGCTTATTGTTCTAAAATCGCTGCATTCAACTACACCATTCTTTTTAGGCAATCCTAAACTGTTGGCTAATCTAAATACAACCTTGTGATGTCCTACCTAAACTGTTGGCTAATCTAAATAAAACCTTGTAATGTCCTACCTAAACTGTTGGCTAATCTAAATACAACCTTGTGAGGTCCTACCTAAACTGTTGGCTAATCTAAATAAAACCTTGTAATGTCCTACCTAAACTGTTGGCTAATCTAAATAAAACCTTGTAATGTCCTACCTAAACTGTTGGCTAATCTAAATACAACCTTGTGAGGTCCTGCCTAAACTGTTGGCTAATCTAAATAAAACCGTGTGATGTCCTACCTAAACTATTGGCTAATCTAAATAAAACCTTGTGATGTCCTACCTAAACTGTTGGCTAATCTAAATAAATCCTTGTGATGTCCTACCTAAACTATTGGCTAATCTAAATAAAACCTTGTGATGTCCCACCTAAACTGTTGGCTAATCTAAATAAAACCTTGTGAGGTTGTAAGCCATCGCTTATTTAGCTTAGACCTTAATCTGGCTGTGATTGTATGCGTGGGGGAGTTAAAGAGAGAGTGATAGAATAAGATAGAGAGAGAAAGTTAAAGAGAGTGAGAGAGAGAGTGAAAGACAGTGAAAAAGAGTAAGAGAGAGAGAGTGTGAGATAGTGAGAGAGATAATATGAAAGAGAGTGTCAAAGAGTGAAAGATAGAGTGAAGGAGAGTGGAAGAGAGAGAGAGAGAGTTAAAGAGAGAGAGTTAAAGAGAGTGGGAGAGAGAGTGAAAGAAAGAGAGTGAAAGAGAGAGAGAGAGAGTAAAAGAGAGTGAGAGAGAGTGAAAGAGAGAGAGAAAGTGAAAGAGAGAGGGAGAGAGAGTGAGTGAAAGAGAGTGAGTGAAAGAGCGTGAATGAGAGAGAGAGTGAAAATGAGAGAGTGAGGGAGAGAGAGTGAAAGAGAGAGAGAGAGTGAAAGAGAGTGGGAGAGAGAGTGAAAGAGAGTGAGTGAAAGAGAGTGAATGAGAGAGTGAATGAGAGAGTGAATGAGAGAGGGTGAAAAAAGAGAGTGAGAGAAAATGAAAGAGAGAGTGAAATAGAATGAAAGAAAGAGTGAAATACAGTGTGAAAAAGGGAGAGAGTGAAAAAGAGAGAGCGAGAGTGGAAGAGGGTGAGAGAGAGGGTGAATGAGAGTGAGAGAGAGAGAAATGGAGCGAGAGAGAGAGAGAGAGAAAGGGAGTGAGAGAGAGTGTGTGTGTAAGAAGAGAAAAGGAGAGAGTGAGAAGGGAATGAGAGAGAAAGAACAGAGAAATAATTCGAAATCAGGGACAATAAAAACCGTGTTACACAGACCAATATACCTCTACCACCCTTCCGATCACGCGTCCACAATGTGGCTCAATTGAAGCGTAACTAATTAGCCCCGTAGCGACTGAGCGCTTGAAGCGCCGGCCAAACTCGGTGCAGTCAACAGTGACATCAATTGCACGGATCAACCATCAACTTCAATTACACAACCGCCCTCAAATTACATCAGAGTGTAGGCCGGTTGTAACTTCTAGTTACCATCTCTGTACGATACCAGACAGTCACAGTTCCGCTAAATCGCCACAATAACCGTGAAATATTTCACGAAATGTGAACAGACCCATTAGATTATCGTTTATTTGTTTTGTTAGTAATCGTTGGTATGGTTGTGCTGCCAGTGGACCCTAGATGCAAGAACAATAAGAAAAAATAACTTCTACAGAGATGAAATGTGTTAGACGAATATCAGGAAACAGTCTGAGAGATAAGATCAGAAATGAAGAACTAAGAAAAAAGCTAGGAATAGCCCCAGCCATCGAATATATAAAGAAACAACAGATAAAATGGTTTGACCATGTGACAAGGCAGAAAGATCAAAACACAGCGAGCTTTCAACAAATGTTGTGAGAACACCAGACCCAAGGGTCGACCACGAAAAAAAATGGATCGATGTTGTTATTAGAAGCACAAGGAAGCATAACAGCAGCAGAGGCGAACAGAAGAGCAAAAGACCGCAAATTATATCGCCCCTCGACGCTGAAAGGTAGATGAGGAAGGAAAGAAGAAGTGAGCATGGTGTACACTGAAAATTAAATCCATGTACAGATTTCATTTAGGGAGCCGCGTTAGCTCAGTGGTTAGTCAACTGGACTGAAAAAGACAAGAGGTAGGGTTCGCTCTCATCAGACGGATTCCGGGTTCACCTAACCTTAAATGGGTACCTGATTTTTTTCTAGGAAAGTAAAGTAACACGGGCGTAATACCGACCACATTACCCCAAAAATCATGTGCTGAAGGTCTGTAAAATGTATGGTCACTAACATCCATCCACCCACTCAATCCATCCACCTACCCAATCGTCCATCCATCCATCCACCCACCCAATCATCCATCCATCCACCCAATCACCCATTCATCAATCCACCCACCTAATCATCCATCCATCCACCCAATCACCCATTCATCAATCCACCCACAGAATCATCCATCCACCCACCCAATCACCCATTCATCAATCCACCCACCCAATCATCCATCCACCCACCCAATCACCCATTCATCAATTCACCCACCCACCCAATCATCCATCCACCCACCAATCACCCATTCATCAATCCATCCACCCATACATCCATTCACCCACTCAATCATCCATCCATCCACCCATACATCCATCCACCCACTTAATCATTCAGCCACCCATCCACCCATCCACTCACCCAATCATCCATCCACCCACCCAATCATCCATCCACCCACCCAATCATCCAACCACTCACCCAATCATCCATTCACCCAAACAATCATACACCCAATCATCCATCCAGTCATCCATCCACCCACCCAATCATACACACAGTCATCCCCCAATCATCTATCCACTAACCCAATCATCCACCCAATCATCCACCAAATCACCCACCCAATCATCCATCCATCAATCCAATCATCCACCCAATCATCCATCCACCCACCCGATCATCCACCCAATCATCCATCCAAAAACCCAATCACGCACCCAATCATCCACTCAAACATCCACCCAATCATCCATCCTCCCACCCAATCATCCATCAACCCACCCAATCACCCACCGTATCATCCATCCACCCAACCAATCATCCACCCAATCATTCTCCCAATCATCCAACCACAAATTCAATAATCCACCCATTCATCCATCCACCCACCTGATCATCCATCCACGCACCCAATCATCCACCAATCACCCACCCAATCCATCGACCCACCCAATCATCCATCCACCCACCCAATCCCACACCCAATCATCCATCCATCCACCAAATAATCCTCCGAATCATCCACGAATCACCCACATAATCATCCACCCAATCATCCACCCAATCATCCACCCAATCACCCACCCAATCATCCACCCAATCATCCACCCAATCATCCACCTAATCATCCATTCAACCATCCATCCACCCACACAATCACCCACCCAATCATCCATTCAACAATCCATCCACCCACACAATCATCCACCAATCATCCTTCCATCCTCCCACACAATCATCCACCCAATCATCAATCCACCCACCCACCCAATCATCAATCCACCCACCCAATCATCCATCCACCCACCCACCCACCCAATCATCCATCCACCCACCCAATCATCCATCCACCCACCCAATCATCCATACACCCACCCAATCATCCATCCATCCATTTATTAATTCAATCATCTCTGTCCTCTCAACGTTACATCAAATTACAATCATTTACTTTTTCATCCATTTATCTCCACCTTTTTCACTTTATACTATATTTCACTCATCCATTTATCATCCACATATTCTCTTTATTGTTCATTTAAAGCGTCCTCATTTTCCTCTCTCTCTCTCCTAACTCCCCTCTTTAACAAAATAGCCAACAAGTCCAACCAACCTTCCCGTCCCTCCTCTTCCACGCCGCCTCCCTGATGTAGCCCCACAATACGTCAGTCAGCTGTGACGTGACAAGGCAGGTCCGTGTAGGAGCTAATTATTTAATGCGCTCTTTAATAAAGCTATAGCGGTCAACCTTTTATCGTGTCCGAGGCATGGCAGTGGGTGGAAGAGGGCCCTTGGTCACGCCTCGGGTGAGATGAAATCATCGACTCGTGTTTTTATGGAAACAGGAACTGAATAAAAGGGAGATAAGTATAGGGGAGACAAGGAGTAGGGGAGATGGGAGTAGGGGAGATGGGAGATGGGAGTCAATGAGAGGATTAAAGTGTTGAGATATGTTAGATGTAATGAAAATAGAGGGAGAGAGTCTAGGGACAGTGTTAGGAATTGTAATTGTAGAGAGAGAGAGAGAGAGAGAGAGAGGGTGGGAGAGAAAAAGAGAGAGGGAGAGAGAGATTAAAGGTCAGTGTAAGGAATTGTAATTGTAAAGAGAGGGGGGGGAATGAGGGAGAGAAAGAGAGAGGGAGAATGAGAGAGAGAAAGAGAGAGGTAGAGTGAGGGAGAGTGGAAGATAAAGAGAGAGTGAGATTGAGGGAGAGAGAGAGGGGGACAGTGAGGGAGAGAAAGAGAGAGAAATTAAAGGTCAGTGTAAGGAATTACAATTGTAAAGAGAGAGAGAGAGAGGAAGCGAGAGAGTGGGAGAGAGAAAGAGAGAGAGGGAGGTAGTTTGAAGGCCAGTGTAAGGAAATGTAATTGAGGGAGAGAGAGAGAGATGTTTTCAAAGTATATAAAAGGGGACTGGTTAGTCTCCAGACAGAGAGGTTGTGGGTTCAAATCCCGGCTACACCGGTTGGGATTTTTATTTGTGATTTCTCTCTGCGGCGACCACCCCTGGTCTCAGCAGCGGGCCCGTCTAGAAACGTCAAATACTCATTATCATCTACTTCTTCTTTCCTTCCTCATTTGCCTTTCAGCGTCGAGGAAAGATATATTTTGCGGTATCTCTCTCTCTCTCTCTCTCTCTCTCTCTCTCTCTCTCTCTGCGATCAGGACTCAAACAGAGTAGGATTCCTGACTCTCACATGAAGTCAGCTGTCAGGTTAAGTGTGTTGATCGCCCCCACAGACAGAACATCACAATTAGAGTCTGCCAGATCCACTCTGACTGAACACCCTTAAAACGTTGCACTGTGTTCTGCGCCAGTGGCCCGGTGCATTCGATTTCAGCCAGCATTTTTTCAGGTTTGCTTTCCTTAGCCTTTGATTGTCCCCAATCTTCCTGCAAGGCAGAAGATTGTCTTTTCTGTAGGGGGATTCTGCCCTTAGATGGTCGGCCCTCCCAGGTTTACGAGCACCATCTGCCCGAGTCACTAGAGGTGACTAACACAGACATGTGCACACAGCGATACGAGGCATGACTAACACTGACACACATCAAGATATATGACACATGACTAACATAGATATGCACATAAAGATATGAGATATGACTGACTTAGACATGCACACCCAAAGATATGACACATACCTAACATAGACATACACACAAAGATATAAGACATGACTAACATAGGCATGCACACACAAAGACATGAGATGTGACTTACATAGCCATGCACACACAAGAATATGAGATGTGCCAAACACAGACATGCACGCACAAAGATATGAGATATGACTAACATAAACATGCACACAAAGATATGAGATATCCCTAAACCAGACATGCACACACAAAGATATGACACATGACCAACACAGACACACACTAAGTTATGAGATATTACTAAACTCAGACGCACACAAAGATAAGAGACATGATCAACACGGACACACCAAGACATGAGACATGATCAACACGGACACATGAGACATGACCATCATGGCACACACCTAGATATAAGTCATGGCTAGCACACACACACACACACACACAAGCCAAGACTTGAGCCATGGCTAGCACAGAAAACACACCAAGATATGAGCCATGACTAGCTCAGAAAAACATTAAGATATGAGTCATGTCTTCACGGAAAAGCACCAAGAAACGAGCCAAGTCTAGCACATAAACACATTGAGGTATCCATATGCTTGGGTTAGTCTACAGACTCTTCTTAACGTGTGAATCATCGACATACGAGACGCAGGCTTCGATTAACTGTCCACAGGTTTCGTTCAAACAGTTGTCCGGAGATTTGAGAGCAGTCTGACCCGTAGAACGTTCCTTGCATGCACAGTTCCCGGTTGACTGTTCACAGGTGTCGTTGAAAACAGTTGTCTGGACATTTGAGAGTGCAGTCTGACCCGTAGTACATTCCCTTGTCAGTTCCACGAAAAATGGATACGTGAACACCCAAAGCATAACGAGAGTGACGGATACCACCAACTATCAAGGAGGATCAAGTCATCATACTTCGCCTACGCACAGGCCACAATAGAATGAGAAATCACATGTTCACCAAATTCAAAATAGGAACTACCAGCTGTTGCTCTTCTGTTCGTCTCTCCTGCTTTTATGTTTCCTAGTGTTTCTAATATTCCGTCAACACATCTTTTTCGTGGTCATCTCTTTTTCCTTGAGTATGGTATTCTTGGAACGTTTATTGAAGCCTCGTTGTGTTGTGTTTTGATCTTTCTGCCTTGTCACGTGACCAAACCATTTTATTTGTTCTTTAATTACTCATCGTCGGGAAAAAATATGAGTACCTCCGAAAGCGGAATTATCTGCCAGTAAAGATAAAGGTCAAGTACGAGACTTGAACCGGCGTCTTAGCACGCGAGTTTCACCCAAATGTGATCGGTCACCTATCCAGAAATGTTCGGAGACTTTTGGATAGTGTCGCTTCAAGCATAGAAACTCAAGATGCGAGACGGCATCCCTCAACTTCCCAGAGTACCACCCCGGCACCCGATTCTGCTGGGTCGACCGCGGGGGTAATTTTTTTTTCCCCCAACCACGACCACAAAGAGGAAGACCAAGGAATTCTTGGAGAAG